>JAWNLR010000046.1:0-600000 GCA_035042205.1 Drosophila infuscata
AGTTTCTGGGCTGATCTTGCTCCACTCCTCCAGCAGAACATTTTTGAGATCTTGTTTGCTGGTTATCTTGTGATTCCGGATGTTATTTTTCAGCAGAGCCCACAAATTTTCAATAACATTTAAATCTGGAGACTGGGTCGGTGGAATTATCATGTGGGGGCAGTTCGATCTAAGCCAGGACTGTACTATTCCGGCCTTATGCTTGGGGTCGTTGTCCTGGTAGAACCGGGATTCCGGGTTTCTCGGAACTTTGGAGTAAATTTTCTTTTAGTATATTGAAGTATACATTCCTGTCCATAATTGTTTCAATAATCACAAAATTTCCGCCACCGGCTGCCGAGATACATGCCCATACCATTACACTTTCTCCGCAGTGCTTGACTTATGCCTTTATGTTTTTGGGACTCAGCTCAGTATTGGAATGTCGCCACACATAATTCCGTCCGTCCGAGCCAAAAATGTTTATTTTGTACTCAAATTCAAATATGACTGTGTTAAAGAGCTCCAAATCCTTGTCCAAGTGGATTTTGGCGAACGTCACCTATACCCTCTATTTTTTGCGCTTGGAAATTTCTTTTCCCGTGGTTCTCGGGCCTTAAAGTCGTGGTTGCGCAAAACCAGGAGCACAGTTTTCACACTGAACTTTTTCCTTATTTCATCCTGCATCTATTGAGTCAGTTTTTGAGCCGATAGCTTAAGATTTCGCCTTAATTTCTTGATGATCCTTGGCTCGTCCTGCTCGGTGAAAATCGGGTTTAATGCCATTCCGCTCTTGTCCTCTGTCCAATTTTCGCCCGAAATAACCTTTCAACCTAAATAGCGGTACTTTTTTACATAACCCGACCTAACGGGTGGCGAAATACCAGTTTATTAGGGTCATATATTCATTTTAGTGGTCAATACATGTACCTGTCATGGGTCTTTGGAATTTTTGAAAAATATTGAATAATTATTTTATGACAGGCAATACAAATTTTAGCTAGACACTGCCCGAAATAAGCTTGGAATGAGTGTATATGCACATGTTTGTAGCCATTCAGTTCGGGCATTTGAGTGCAAATCATCTTAAAGGGAAATTTGCCAAGAAAACTTGAATATAATTAACAACTGGGTTAAGGGTATATTGTAGTCGAGTTAACTCGACTATAGCATCTAACTTGTTTTTTTTGTTTTTCTTTTTTTTTTTGTTTATAAAACTTTATTGATATTTATCCATGAGTTGTGTTCATTTGAGAATCCAAGCCATTTAACTAGTACTCTCTCATTTCGTCGCCTTATTATCTTTTCCACCAAGTAAGTGTCTGGAAATCTTGTTTTCCTCAACTCTTCATTATAGAAACATCCCTGCAGAACAGCACCTTGATAGTCTTTCAGAATGTATGTAGTTGGATTAGTATTTTGAATTTTGTTGATTTCAAAAATTTCAGTTGTCCAGTTTGGCGTATACCCCTTTTCAAATGTATGTTTATGCTTGCTAATTCGCACATAATCACCAACTCGAAATTTACTTCCATTAAAAATTTGTATATGATTGTGGACAGTGTTCAATAAATTCTTCTCATTTGATGAGTTTACTGCAATTGGAGCCATTTGAATTGTTCTATGATGTTTTCTATTATACTCATTTATCAACTGTTTATAAATTTTAATCCAACAATATGATCCATTATAACTAAACTCTCTCCACATCATCTCCTTAAGCGTTCTATTAATCCGCTCGTGGATAGTGAGTTGGAGGTGCCTTTCTCGACGTTAAAGTCGAGAAAATCACCTGGGGAAATGTTCAAGAGTGTCTGGAAGTCAATTCCAGACTATATGAATGTTATGCCCAATGAATGGAAGTGTGCAAGAGTGGTTGTGCTCTTGAAGTCACCTGACAGGGTCAGGAGCAATCTTCGTTCCTTTCGGGGCCAGTCCGAGTCCCTCCGAATATCGGCTTGCTGCTGTGGCGGAGGGTCCGACGTATCGATAGTTTGAGTGGCTTGAATTTCAAGAAAGAAGAGGGAGAGGCTACGAATAGAAAGAGAAAGTGAGCTCGAGCGCTCAAGAAACGGACATAGCAAGACAGAAAATTATCCGAGCATTGGAAAGAAAAGGAGGGCAGTTGAAAGTCAGCGGTGGGGTGAATCACAAAAAGAAAAAAAGATATGTCAAAATTAAGAGAAAAGGAGCCAGAAGAGTGTTAGCGAAGTTTTATTTTTTAAGTTAAAGTGGGAAAAATAAATTGTATAAAAACCACCGGCAACTACAAAACTACCAAAGAAAAACAAAAAAAGAAAACGTTAAATTACTACAACATGATAGAACGATAAAGTCGGACGTAACCGACATCCAAATACTATTATACCATAATTTGTGTGCAGTCAAGAAATACTGATAAAGTTTGCCGTTTTGAATGGGCACACATTCTGTTAATTCTTTACTAATAAATATGTATATGATTTGCATAGAAGTGAGCGTTGCTTTTAAAGACGGTGAGCAGAATTACACGGGGAAAGCAGACATAAAAAATTGTATAAGCTACTTTCACTCTTAAATTCCGGAGATATGGGCTTTTCGAGACTTTAGGGACGGGAGTAGGCGTTGCCCAATAAAATTATAGAGGAGTTTCCTAATAATCTTCCTACCCAGATTGGTAACTAACTAACTTGAATTGTGGGGGATATGGGCGTTTATCGGTTTTGGGGGCTGGAGTGGGCGTGCCCAAACAAATTTTGGAGCTCGATCTTAATAATATACCTTCTAAGTTTGGTAAGTGTAGCTCTTAAATTGCGGGAGATACAGGCATTTATCGTTTTTTGTGAGTGGGAGTGGGCGTGGTCCAAAATTTTTTTTCCACATTCATGAAGGGTGTTACCAGCAATATACCTTTAAAATTTAGTGACTTAAGTTTTCAAATTGCGTGAGATATATGGGTTTATCGATTTACACTAACATGTGTATCGGTTTAGGTTGGTCGATCTTTGGGGGAGTTACCAGTAACATACCTGCAAAATTTTGCGACTCTAGCTTGCAAATTACGGCAGATATGCGCATTTTAAATTAATAGGGACGAAGTTCCTGGGGGCGGCGGTTGTGGACGTGGTCCAAAAATTGTTATAACAATCTTTTGGCGTCAGCACGTAATTGGTGGCAGTCAGTAGTTTGTTGTACATTTGGAGCCCTGCGTGGCTCAATATATATAGAGTATTAGTAGTTGCATTTACACATGCAAATATGTTAAGTGCAGTTCGAGCTGTAGCAGCCAGCGTAAGCAGCGCTCTTCTTTACCGCGCTCTCTTGTGCAGCGCTCTCTCTCTCTCTCTCTCTCTCTCTCTGTACAAAGGGCCCTCGCTGATCCGCCGGCTGCTGCAGCTAGTGAGTTTATACTCGACAGTTGATTTTTGATATTTGAGAAGTTTTTTATACAATTTATTTATTTATTTATACAATTCTGTCGTTGTTGAAAGACTAAGCAATTGGCTTCTAGTCTTAATATACCCAATAATACAATATATTGTTTAATAAACTATTATAACGTTGTGAAATAAGTTTGTGTACTTATTTGAAATATAGCTATAAAAAAGCTGCTAGCGTCAACACAATCCTTGGAGGAGGTTACCAGCAAATTACTTTCCAAGTTTGGTTACTCTATCTTTAAAATTTTCGGAGATTGTGGGGGACGCGAATAGTCAGCTATATCGCATTTGAATTAATAAGCTTAGATCAGCTGATGAAGCTAATGGTGCTGTAGAAAGCTTTTGAATGCAAACATGCGCCCTTGAGCTTTTAAATGCAAGCATGCGCCCTTGAGCTTTTAAATGCAAGCATGCGCCCTTGAACTTTCAAATCGGCTGCGTTTGCGCATGCAGATCATTCTTCTGCATGCTGCGGTTGGTGCCAGAAGCACTAAAAGGAATCTGTGCCAAAATTTATTTTTACCCCAGTGAAAATATTTGCACGCGGACGAAATTTTAAATCCGAAAACATCCGGAGCTGCTGGACAGTTTTAAGTGCGATATCATTTGGAGAATCACACTGAAGACCGGCCCCACCCGACCCCAGGAGGATTTAGTGGAAAATGATAAACGATATTGAAAAGCGCGAGCTGCTGCTAAACGCCGGCGACGACAATCCCTTCAACATGAAGGTGTTCAAGCGCGGTGCCGGGACCAAGGAGAACCCCAATCTGATTCCATCGGCCTGCGATGCACGCATTGTCAGTTGCATCGGCAAAGAGAACCAGACCTACGTGCAATGGATGTGGCTGCAGAAGGGCAACCAGAAGCTTTGCGAGTGCGGACACTGGTTCAAGCTGGTTGAGAAGGCAGCCGTTTAAAGTTGTATTAATTAATTAAATAAAATAAATAATAACACAAAAACAAAAACTATAACAACAATAACAAATCTCCACAACAACAAATCTCAACAACCATAACAACAACCGCAACAACAACAACAACAAAAGGAACAACAGCAACACAGAAGAAGCAGAGCAACACCAACAACAACTGCAGGGCAACTGCAACAGCAACAGCAACAACAGCAACAACAACAACAGCAACTGCAACAACAACAACAACTAGACCCACAACAACAACAATTATCTACAGCGACCGCAAGAACAACAACAACAGAAGAAACAACAACAACTGCAGGGCAACTGCAACAACAACAACAATCATCTTCAGCAACTGCAACAACAACAACAACAGCAACACAGAAGAAGAGGAACAACAACAACTGCAGGGCAACTGCAACAAGAACAACAACAACAATAAATATCTACAACAACAACAACTAGATCGAAAACAATAACTACGGTTATTTGTTTTAAATAACAGGGGGTTAACAGCTGAAAAGCTGTAATGTAATATTAGTATAAAAATGAATTTTAATCTTAAGTTCCATTAAATTCCATACTTATAAATTTGTATTATTTTTTCTAGTTGAGCGCTTTGTTACGAATTGTTGCATCCTTAAATTTTGATTATCATCGCCTACAGATCATCCACGTCGACAGGCCTGCTGACATCGATGGATCATTAAGGATATTACGGTAGTGAGTACGGCATAGCCGGATGTGTTAGCATCATAGAATGCAATAATCAAAAATAGAGCGCCCTAGGAATTTTGTCTTTTTTTTGATTGCATATGAAATGCACATATATTTTAAGTTTCTATAATAAGTATGAAATCTTAGCATTAACTCCTATCCCCATGAATTGTCCCCTATTTGAATTAATATATTAAAGAGATCAACATGAACTAACTGTTCTTATTTAAAGGCACCTTAGGTTTCAGCACCGCAGGCTTTTCTTTGGGTAGGATACCAAATTGCGAATGGTCCTACAAGGTTGGGTGGGTACAGATGGAGAACAATGCCATCTTAGTTCTCCAAATGTAGATACGGTATAAACATATCAGTCCGTTTTCTATATAGTATGAGTCATCTTCCGTCTCCCGTCCTCCCGTCTCTGTCTACGATATTATTATTGTAGCACCGTTTGTTGAGGCAGCACCAGACCCACGCCACCTTTCCCTGAGCACGGCCGTCCAAAAAAGTAGACAGAGTGTGCCAGCCAAAACAACATCGTAAGTGTCCGTTACAAGATATACGGAGTTATCGACTTACAATCGAAAATGTCGATTATAGGTGCAGTTGTGGGCGCGGCACCACAAATTTGTTATCGGTTCTTAAAGGCGACAACCAGTAATATACCAACCATATGTGACGTTCCTACTCAAAAACTGCGGAAGTATAGCCATTTCAAAATTGTAGGGGTGGGGGTGATGGGGGCGTCGGAGGTGGGCGTGGCACATGCCAATCTTTCAAGGACCTCGCCAACAACCTACCAACCAAACTTGGTGAATGTATTCATTAAATTGTAAGAATAATGGGGATTTATCGATTTGCTAAAATCGAATTTATTGACTTTCTATCTCCCTAGTGGACGTAGGACAGACGGACGGACGGACAGACGGACAGTCAGCATGACGGACATTGCACAAAACCAATATACTATTATACCTTTTTGGTATAATAGTATAAAAACAAGTATGAACGCTGTAGTCGAGTGAGCTCGACTACCATATACCCTGAACCAAGCTTTAAATGCATTACATATTTATCGTTTTTGGGGGCTGGAGTGGGCGTGGCCCGATCTTAGTAATATACCTTCTAAGTTTGGTAACTGTAGCTCTTAAATTGCGGGAGATACAGGCATTTATTGTTTTTTTTGGTGGGCGGGAGTAGGCGTGGTCAAATTTTTTGTTTTCCATATTTATGAAGGGTGTTACTAGCAATATACCTTTAAAATTTTGTGACTTAAGGTGTCAAATTGCGTGAGATATAAGTGTTTATCGATTTACACCTACAGGTGTATCGGTTTAGGTAGGTGGAGTGGGCGTGGCCATCCAATTTTTGTTATCGATCTTTGGGGGAGTTACCAGTAACATACCTGCAAAATTTTAGGACTCCAGCTTGCAAATTACGGCAGATATGTGCATTGTAAATTTCTAGGGACGAAGTTCCTGGAGGCGGTGGATGTGGGCGTGGTCCAAAAACTGGTTAACCAATCCTTGGAGGAGGTTACCAGCAAATTACCTTCCAAATTTGGTTACTCTATCTTTAAAATTTTCGGAGATATACGGAGTTATCGATTTACAGTCGTAATTGTCGATTATAGGCGCAGGTGTGGGCGTGACACCACAAATTTGTTATCGGTTCTTAAAGGCGACTACCAGTAATATACCTACCAAATTTGACGTTCCCTACTCAAAAACTGCGGAAGATATAGCCATTTGACGGGGGTGATGTGGGCGTCGGAGGTGGGCGTGGCACATGCCAATCTTTCAAGGACCTCGCCAATAACCTACCAACCAAAATTGGTGACTGTATCCATTAAATTGTGAGAGATATGTGGAATTTATTGTTATCGGAAATTTAAATGTATCGATAATTCCGAAACTGAGGCAGTTATCGATAAAATAACGCAAACTTGATCTGCGCCTGGTACACGAGAACCTATATTTCAAATTTGAAGTCTCTAGCTCTTATAGTCTCTGAGATCCGCGTGTTCATACAGACGGACAGACGGACGGACAAGGGACAGGGCTGTATCGACTCGGCTATTGATCCTGATCAAGAATATATATACTTTCTGGGGTCGGAGATGCTTCCTTCTGCCTGTTACATACATTTGCACAAAACCATTATACCCTTTTTACCATTTTTTTTTTCAGGGTATAAAAAGCTGATAGCGTCAACATTTGGTGACCCCGACGTGATACTGGTTTATTAAGTGCATTTAATAAACAACATCACAAACAAAACAACAATACAAACTTAAAACATAATTGAATAAATTAGTGCATAATACATTCAAAGACAAGTGCAAATCAATTTCTTAATGACCGCTTAGTGTGCCTCTGCTTCGCTTTGAACTTTTGTGAACTTTCCGTGCGTCGGTACATAAGCAGCTGAGCGTGGGCGATGTATAGAAGCCGTTCGTTGTTGGTGCATTTGCCTTCTCTCCGCTTGATGATAAATCCGCTACGTAATCGTCGGTTAGTGTGTACCGCTGCTTCGCTTGAACTTTCGTGAACTTCTTTCGTGTACATAAGCAGCTGTGCGTGTGCGATTGAGCACATAGAAACATTTTGCATTTTGTTGTTGCCGGTAAATTTGTGCATTTGGCTGCAACTTTGTGCGAGCGTTAAGCCTAAATATGAACACAACAGTCGCTTCCAGTGAAAGTGTGCCTGCGCTTATTTCTTATTATACGCGCAAGACGCTATAAGTTCGTTTGATTCGGTACAAATCAAGTCAACCTTAGAGCAGCTCAGCACAACTGGAGCCACTTTCAACCGTTTTCATGACGCTCTGGAACGTCTTAACTTTGATAAAATAAGCAGTGTGCTGAGCAGAAGCTTTCTGGAGCTAAACACGTCACTGAAAGATCGGTTGACAAGGCAGCTTGAAATGTTCGAATCGCGTCCCTTATCGTCAACATTTCGGAATGTTGAGTCGGCAGCTGATCGGTCAACTCCCGTTATTATTGATCGCTCTCATCGACCGGGCTTACCGGAGCTCAAGCTGCCTACATTCTTTGGCGGTTACACGGAATACGCAAACTTTATATCCATGTTTAACTCGATCATTGATAAAGACACTGAGCTTAGTGATATTGAAAGGCTTCAACATTTGCGGTCGTGCTTGTCGGGCGTGGCGTTAGAGTCGGTACGTTCGCTAGAAATATCCAGTGCGAACTATCGTGCGGCTTTGGACATTCTGAACAAACGGTTCAATAATAAGCAATTAGTGTTTCAATCGCACATCAAGGAGATTGTTGGCCTCAAAAAGGTGGATTCGAGTTTTCAGACAAGGTTAACTTACATATGCGCGCACTTACATCCTTGGGAAGCACGCAGGAAATAGCTGGCTGCATGGTCATACATATGCTGCTACAAAAGCTGGACATCTCTACTCAGACTTGTTGGGAGGAGGCTGCACCGATGGACCATGTACCCTCAGCTAAAGAACTCTATGAGTTCTTGGAGAAGCGATGCCAAAAGCTAGAGTACCTGGCGCATGCAATGGCATATCATTCCTTCAACATTCAGGTGGGAAAAAACAATCAATACACTAACCCCAGTATACGATCCTTTGTGGCATCCCAAAGCATCATGTCTCCGTGCCCATTTTGTAATTGTATCGGCCACACTATTTATACGTGCAGTCGATTTGGAAACCTTTCTCCCTCTCTGCGACAAAGGGAAGCGAAGAAGATGTCCCTTTGCCTTAATTGTTTAAAGGCTGGACAAGATTCTCGTGAGTGCGGCAGTGTGCATTGCCATGTCTGTGGCAATAGGCATCACACCTTGCTGCACTTTGACGACAACATCTCCCAGTAGCCAGCCAATGCAATAGCTGAATCTGCTCTCATCGCGTCTTCATCGTGCGTTTTACCATCTTCTGCTGCTTCTCTTGCTGCACAGGATGGTTCAGCAGAGGCGGTGCTACTGGCCACTGCTATGATTCTTGTTAAAAGTCGAACCGGCCGATTTCTTCCATGCAGAGCTTTGCTGGATTCAGGCTCTCAGCTGCATCTAGTTACCTCGCGGCTGGCGCAGCAGTTGCAGTTAAAAACAACGCGATCTTCAACTATAGTGTCTGGCCTTGGTGACACCAATGTTCGCACGGAAGCTCGCACGGTGGAAATTGATTTTAAGTCCCAAACATCGGATTATGCAGTTGTCACTGCGTTGGTCTCACCAATGATTACGGATAGTCAGCCCGGCGTTCCAATTGACATTACAAATTGGAATATTCCGGCTAAAATACGACTGGATGATCCCACCTTCTACAAGCCTCAGTGTGTGGATTTGCTGATTGGAGCCAGCATGTTCTATGATTTGTTGTGTGTTGGGCAGATCAGGCTCGTGCCCGGACTGCCGTTGTTACAAAAGACTCGTCTTGGCTGGGTAGATACAGGTGGTAGTCAACGCTTGAGCCGAATTTCATTGTTGATCTCCAATCCGGCATTAGAGGATGTCTCGATTGCTGATAAGCGACAGGATGAAGTTGTTGGAGAAGATGTTGGGAGATGGAGCAGCTGCAGCCCATCAATACGGATGAGGGACGGCTCAAGCTGCTCAAGAACAAGATGAAGCTCAACGAGATGAAGCAGAGTCGCAAGGAGCAGGAGATGCACGATATGCGCCAAGAGCTCACGCGTAGTGAGAAACTCATCCAACAGCTGGAGCGAACAGCTTGAGTCGGTGCTCGTTTGTGATGAGTGGCGAGCACTTGTCTGTCAAACTGTGGTAACAACTAATTCTCGCCCTTTAGCTTCAATTTCAGAAAATCCTGGCGATGTAGATGTGTTGACTCCGGCCAATTTTGTGATTGGCGGAGTTCCAGCAACAATTCTGCAACTGGAGCTAACGAGCCTAGCCTGCAACCACTTGGATGGTTGGCAGCGAGCAACCCACATACATTAAATCTTTTGGGCACGGTGGCGTAAGGAGTATCCCACACTCCTTCAAAAGCGTGCTAAATGGAGAACTCCAAAACGTTCGACTCAACTGGATGATGTATTTCTCGTTAAGGACGAGAATCCGCCGACCATGAGCTTGCCACTAGCCAGAGTGCATGCTGTGATTCCGGGCAGACGTGGCATTGCTTGAGTTGCTGACTCGAAGACACCGAGAAGAGTAATCAGGAGTGACGTGAACAAGATGTGTCTGCTGCCTGTTGACAGGGAGCCTTTCAACGGGGGGAGTATGTTGGCGTCAGCACGAAATTGGTTGCAGTCAGTAGTTTGTTGTACATTTGGAGCCCTGCGTGACTCAATATATATAGAGTATTAGTAGTTGCATTTACACATGCAAATTATGTTAAGTGCAGTTCGAGCTGTAGCAGCCAGCGTTAGCAGCGCTCTTCTGCTGCTGCTGCAGCTAGTGAGTTTACACTCGACAGTTGATTTTTGATATTTGAGAAGTTTTTTCGCATAACACGAGCGTTTAAAATTTATACAATTCTGTCGTTGTTGAAAGACTAAGCAATTGGCTTCTAGTCTTAATATACCCAATAATACAATATATTGTTTAATAAACTATTATAACGTTGTGAAATAAGTTTGTGTACTTATTTGAAATATAGCTATCAAAAAGCTGATAGCGTCAACACAATCCTTGGAGGAGGTTACCAGCAAATTACTTTCCAAGTTTGGTTACTATATCTTTAAAATTTTCGGAGATATACGGAGTTATCGACTTACAATCGAAAATGTCGATTATAGGTGCAGTTGTGGGCGTGGCACCACAAATTTGTTATCGGTTCTTAAAGGCGACTACCAGTAATATACCAACCATATGTGACGTTCCTACTCAAAAATTGCGGAAGTATAGCCATTTCAAAATTGTAGGGGTGGGGGTGATGGGGGCGTCGGAGGTGGGCGTGGCACATGCCAATCTTTCAAGGACCTCGCCAACAACCTACCAACCAAAATTCGTGACTGTATCAATTAAATTGTGAGAGATATGTGGATTTATCGATTTGCTAAAATCGATTTTCGCGGTTTTCTCGCTCCCTAGTGGACGTAGGACCAAACCCAAGACACTTTAACTTTTGAGGGTACTTTCCAGTATACGTTCCAAGTTTCAAGTCTCTATCTTGTTATGACTTGCCTATCAGATGCCAATATATCGCTCAGCCGGCTAGCTATCGGCTCAGGTGGGGTTCGACCGCGATATATTGGGCGGCAAGTAAACAATAATTTGTATTTTTCTTTTTATCAATAAAAAAAGACAAATACCTTCCTAAAACCAGTCCGCTCGCTATTGAGTTGTGTGTGTTTTTGTTCGGTTGCGCTACCCCATCTCATCCGATCATATTAGTTTAGCACTTCATCTTAACCGTGTCATATTAAATTATTTAATTAATAAATTATTGCTCTCCTTATTCACAATTTTCCTCGTTACTATTGATACATATTAGATCATATCTTTTTGTTGGCCAACACTTATATTTTTTTTATATATAAGTTAACAACAGAGTACTACTCCTCGCCTCGGATGCTTACAGGAAGGCGGCGGCGTCGGCAGAGCCGCACTCTCTCGTGTGAAATGCCGATGTGACATTTCTTCACGACGATCTCCCCAGCGACAGCGGCTCGCGTAGGTTAGCATTAGTTAAGCTTCAACTTTGTAAGTCAGTTCTAAATTGACTGCTGAAGAGGCGAGATGCCCTTCAGAGAGTAAACGCTCAAATTCAATAAACTCATTTTGTGCTTATTTCACAATCTTAGATTCTATATCAAACTTGCGATCATCCATTGATTCGCACGCGTAATAACAAACGTATTACGAGATCAAATAACCGAACATAAAATAAAAGATTTATGTAGCGGAATAATTTACAGCTCCCACACTAGGCAAATTGCAGTGATCAATACAAATACACGCGCAGCTAAAACTCTCCAAAGTCGGCGCAGAGAGAAAGACGAATGGGAAAGGAGCAAGAGAGAAAGAAGCCGACCACGTGTTCTCAGTACAGTAGCGCCAGCAGCTACTAAGTTTACACCAACACCAATACCAATAACAGAAGCAGAAACATCCGAGCACCAAAGCAAAGTAGTGTGTAACGGAATAAGTCGAGCACCAAGTAAAGGTACAGTAGCGCCAGCAGCTACTAAGTTTACACCAACACCAATACCAATAACAGAAGCAGAAACATCCGAGCACCAAAGCAAAGTAGTGTGTAACGGAATATTCGAGCATCAAATAAAAGTACAGCAACGCCAGCAGCTACCAAAGTTTACACCAGCATCAATATCAATAACAGTAACAGAAACATCCGAGCACTAAATCGAAATAGAACAATAATAAAATAATTGGCGCCCAACTAAGGAAAAAATATAACTGAACCCCACACCGTGCGTGTTTAAACAAAAAAAAAAAAAAACAATAAAAAGTATAATTACAGACCAAAGTGTGTGCAAAAAAAAAAAAAAAAACAAAGACAATTCCCAGCTAAAAGTGCATGTTAAAAAAACAAAACAAAACAAAAATAAGTAACATGTGAAAGAAGAAAAGGAAAACAAAGACAATTTCCAGCTAAAAGCGTATGTTAAAAAACAAAACAAAAACAAAAAATAAGAAACAAAGAAGGAAAGCAGAAATTCATCAAATAAAAAGTAAAAATACAAGACATCAGAAAGACAACGAGGGACGAGAAGAACTCACCGCCGCGGGAACATCGAAAGACGAAAACGTGCCGCCGCTGGAACTAATCTAATGAAAATCATGTAAGTGGTAGGGTTAGCGAAATATCGATCTTGGGCAAAAGAAAAAAATATAAACAGATAGGCACCCCTTAGCACCCCTTACGTGTAAAATAAAAAACAATAAACAAAAGATTTTTTGTTCAATTAATATTCGGCTTTATGAGCGACGAGTGCTCAGACAACGACAGCGACGACAGTGTTTACCTGCGTCTAGCGAGCGGCATCGAGAGCATTGCAATTTTCGATAGAGAGTTAGGTGATAGAGAACTACAGTCCCGACATAACAACGAACAGACCACGAACATGGACTCAGCACAGTTACGCACGATTATAGACGCCGCACTGGCAGTCCAAGCCGACATATTCCAACAGAGAGAACAGGCGCAAGCCGAGAATTACAGACTAAGGGAGCAAGCCTTGAGGGAAGAAATCAAGGCTCAGTTCGACGGCTTAAACCGTCAACCGCACAACTCAAGATTGTCCACACCGCAGATTCACGTATTTCAAGACATAGAAATACTAGATGGTGTCACGTGTGATATACCATTGGACATAGTAAATAGCTTGCCCGAATTCCAGGGCACGCAGGAATCATACGTAGCCTGGCGACAGGCTGCCATCAACACATACAAAATTTTCGAAAAATTCAACGGAAGCGCGCGGCATTACCAAGCCGTTGTCATGATCCGTAACAAAGTAAAGGGCTCTGCTAATGCATCCTTAGCGTCATTTAACACCGCCCTAAACTTTGAGGCCATTATCGCTAGACTAGACTTTATGTTTAGCGACAGGCGCCCAATACACATCATAGAGCAGGAGATGGGTACCCTCAGGCAGGGGAGCCTATCTTTGTTAGAGTACTATGATGAAGTAGAAAAAAAACTCACCTTGTTGCCCAACAAGGTTAACATGTCATACGAAAAAGGCTTAGCAAGAGGCATGTGCGAGAAGTTCAGGGGTGATGCCCTACGGGTATTCATTTCAGGGCTAAGAAGAAATTTAACCGACGTACTGTTTGCCGCACACCCACCTGATCTACCCTCGGCTTTAGCGTTGGCCCAGGAAGTGCAAGCAAACCATGAAAGGTACAATTTTGCGACGAACTACGCTAGGAGCATGGAAGACAGGTCGCGACAATCGGAAAGTCAAATGCCAAGAAGATTCAATAACCAGAACGGCCAGCCTGAACAAAATAAAAGTCCATTTTTCAAGCAGGGGGGCAAAAGTCAATACCAACAGAATTACTTTAAAAACCCCAACGACGAGAAACCAGAGCCTATGGAAGTAGACCCGTCCTCGTCCAAATTCAAGCAGAGGACAAACTACCAGGAATCCTTCGGCCCAGGCAAAAGCAACCAATACGGAAGAAGACCAAGTAATTCGGACCGAATGACAGGAACGACGAGGCAAAGAGTGGACCACGTTACGGCAAGCACCGATCGGACCACCACAGGCTACGACGAAGCGGCCTCCGAGGCCGTCGCCGAAATAGAAGACCAGACGGAGTCGGACTTCGAACGCGACGATATAAATTTTTTAGGGGAAGATCTTAGTATTAATGAATATCCCCCGCACGCAAAGCAGGTCTACTGCGACAACGAACCCACGTTCAAGTCCGAGACCATCACTGCTCCATTGAACAATTTCGGCGTCAACATCGTCCACGCCCCACCACCCCACAGTACTTCAAACGACCAAGTAGAGCGTCTTCATAGCACCCCACAAGAAATAGCAAGGTGCATCAAGCTACAAAGGGGAATAGAGAACACAGTTGACCCCATCCTCCAGGCCACAACGGAATGCGATAGGTCGATACACTCCGTTACCAGCAAAAAACCTTGCAAAGTACTATACGACGCAACACCGAAATTGCGCCAAGTGATGACCGAAAAAATCCAAAAAGCCCAAATAACGCGAAACAACAGATTCAACCGAGGAAGACAGAACAGGGTCTTCGAGGTCGGAGAAAAGGGTGAAGCCGACTTGGGGACAACGGTTCTTATTAGAGGGAAGGTGGTCCACAAGGATAACCGTCGATAAAAGCGTCGGCCGCCTTGCAGACAGATTGAGTCAAAACTAATAGACGAAAGTTATAGACAAATAGTTATCAACACAAGAACACAAAAGCAAATAAACCAGCTCACAGACACAGGTAAACACCTTGTTAAAGTCCGCAAAAAATAATCTTGTCGACACGGCTCACCTTGTTGACGGGAAGCCGAATGTTAATCGCAGAAATTAATAATACCCTACTCACAATAACCCTCTCGAATTAAATACAGTAAATCCCAGCCTTCTTGACCATGCCGATCTAGAATCTATATTCGCTAACCAGATCACGAACGTTACTATCAGTAGTATCCTAGGTATATCTAATATTAAGACTTTACAATCTGTAAACATAATCCATTTTATTATTGAGTATCCTAAAGTTAAGAATCACTGTAAGAAAATCAACCACCAAGGCACAAGTGGCCTTCGGCCTCGGGCTAGGTTTGTGCGCTCTGATCTGCAGCTTGGTGTCCGTCGCACAATTCATCAAGAGGCAAAACGACGCCCGCCAACTAAAAAATCTGGTCGGAAGCCTTAATGCGATCAGGGACGATCGCACTTTAGAGGGGGAGTAGTTAACAACAGAGTACTACTCCTCGCCTCGGATGCTTACAGGAAGGCGGCGGCGTCGGCAGAGCCGCACTCTCTCGTGTGAAATGCCGATGTGACATTTCTTCACGACGATCTCCCCAGCGACAGCGGCTCGCGTAGGTTAGCATTAGTTAAGCTTCAACTTTGTAAGTCAGTTCTAAATTGACTGCTGAAGAGGCGAGATGCCCTTCAGAGAGTAAACGCTCAAATTCAATAAACTCATTTTGTGCTTATTTCACAATCTTAGATTCTATATCAAACTTGCGATCATCCATTGATTCGCACGCGTAATAACAAACGTATTACGAGATCAAATAACCGAACATAAAATAAAAGATTTATGTAGCGGAATAATTTACAGCTCCCACACTAGGCAAATTGCAGTGATCAATACAAATACACGCGCAGCTAAAACTCTCCAAAGTCGGCGCAGAGAGAAAGACGAATGGGAAAGGAGCAAGAGAGAAAGAAGCCGACCACGTGTTCTCAGTACAGTAGCGCCAGCAGCTACTAAGTTTACACCAACACCAATACCAATAACAGAAGCAGAAACATCCGAGCACCAAAGCAAAGTAGTGTGTAACGGAATAAGTCGAGCACCAAGTAAAGGTACAGTAGCGCCAGCAGCTACTAAGTTTACACCAACACCAATACCAATAACAGAAGCAGAAACATCCGAGCACCAAAGCAAAGTAGTGTGTAACGGAATATTCGAGCATCAAATAAAAGTACAGCAACGCCAGCAGCTACCAAAGTTTACACCAGCATCAATATCAATAACAGTAACAGAAACATCCGAGCACTAAATCGAAATAGAACAATAATAAAATAATTTATATATTATATACTAACAATAATTTACTTAACTTAAAGGTTACAAAAATTTGGTTTATTTCTATTTTTGGCTGATAAAACGTGCATCACTGACAGGCCAAATGAGCATCACTGTTGCTTTGATCATCACTGATGCCTTGGCGGTTAGGGACGATCAATCAATTTGTGCGGGAACGGACTCACGTATATTTTGTGCTGATCCAAGTCGACGGATGCTCCTGGGGCTTCACTCCAGATTTGTCCCAGTTGTCCCCCGGCGATCTCCTCCTTGGTGGTGGTGTTTGTGGCCCTCGCCTGTTGCCGCTGGTTTATTTATTTGTTTGTTTATTTTTGTTTATTTATTTTACCTTTTAATTTTATACCCTGAACCCATTTAAAATGGGTAAAAAGGGTATAATGGTTTTGTGCAAATGTATGTAACAGGCAGAAGGAAGCATCTCCGACCCCATAAAGTATATATATTCATGATCAGGATCAATAGCCGAGTCGATACAGCCCTGTCCCTTGTCCGTCTGTCTGTCCGTCTGTCCGTCTGTATGAACACGCGGATCTCAGAGACTATAAGAGCTAGAGACTTAAAATTTGGAATATAAGATCTCGTATACCAGGCGCAGATCAAGTTTGCGTTATTTTATCGATAACTGCCTCAGTTTCGAAATTATCGATACATTTAGATTTCCGATAGCAGTAAATTCCAGATATCTCTCACAATTTAATGGATACAGTCACCAATTTTGGTTGGTAGGTTATTGGCGAGGTCCTTGAAAGATCGGCATGTGCCACGCCCACCTCCGACGCCCACATCATCCCCGCCCCAAAAATTTTCAAATGGCTATATCTTCCGCAGTTTTTGAGTAGGGAACGTCAAATTTGGTAGGTATATTACTGGTAGTCGCCTTTAAGAACCGATAACAAATTTGTGGTGTCACGCCCACACCTGCGCCTATAATCGACAATTCCGATTGTAAATCGATAAATCCGTATATCTCCGAACATTTTAAAGATAGAGTAACCAAACTTTTAAGGTAATTTGCTGGTAACCTCCTCCAAAGATTTGCAAGCTAGAGTCGCAAAATTTTGCAGGTATGTTACTGGTAACTCCCCCAAAGATCGATAAAAAAAATTGGATGGCCACGCCCACTCTACCTACCTAAACCGATACACCTGTTGGTGTAAATCGATAAACCTATATATCTCACGCAATTTGAAAACTTAAGTCACCAAATTTTAAAGGTATATTGCTAGTAACACCCTTCATAAATGTGGAAAAAAAATTTTGGACCACGCCCACTCCCGCCCACAAAAAACGAAAAATGCCTGTATCTCCCGCAATTCAAGAGCTACAGTTACCAAACTTAGAAGGTATATTACTAAGATATAAATATTTTAATTTTAAATAATTCTATCACATTTTTAAATTTCATGCGCATGCGCATGTGGTTTTCTTTTTTTCTCCTTTTTTATTTTTTTTTTCTTTTCTCTTGCGTTTCTGAAGATGGCCTTCCCTGCGATATGTCTCCTAAAATCTATAGATCTATCTGCCGACCTTAACAATCTCTAAGGGTGTCGGAGGAACGCGCGTTCAAACAGACGGACAGACGGACAGCATGACGGACATTGAACAAAACCAATATACTATTATACCAAAAAGGTATAATAGTATATTGGTTTTGTTCAATAAAAAGAAAAATGAGTCCGTAGCATACAAATTTCGGCGGGAGGGAAACTTATTTTCGTCTACATTGCGCAGACCTAAAGCCCTAAATGCGCGGTCGTAATTTGTGATGAGCGGCCGTAATATGTGATGCGCAGCTAGCTTGGCCAAATTTGTAGGCATAATTATATTTTGTTTGTTGTAAAAAATGTATTTAAATTTTGTGAGTAGATACCCTCACAACTATCCCTGGGAGCTCCAAATTATTTAAAACTCACCTTTATTTTTGATGAACTACATTGCGATGCCTAAAATATCTTAATTTATTTACATATGTACATATGTACATAGGTTATGTAAGAGACAAAAACAAAAGACCGCTTAAAAATATCTAAAGACGTAGAAAATTGATTTTGTTGTGTCTAGGCATTTAAAAATAAAATTTATTATAATACGTATATAGTAATTAAAAATAAATATGAAATGTTAGCCGTAAGATCCAAACATGAAAAATGCATAAGGCCATGTAAAATGATGGCTTAAAATTTGTAAATTGAGGAGACGGGACACAATATGTGTTTGGATTAAATGTGAAATCTGTTTAGTAGTTATGTGTAGATTTGGGTAGTGTTCTTTTATTGTACGGTCTGCGGGCATGGGTAACCCCACCACTAATGGAGTACTGGCGGGTCAAAACTACCCCCTTGTTACAAACCTACTCCTAACAGCTTACAATTGCCACTGTCCATTAAATCAGCCGTTTTGCTAGTGATGTGTAGATTTTGGTGGTGTGTTATTGTGCGCTCGGCGAGCAATAAATATAATGTCGCTCACATAACTGAATTTATCGTGACAAATATATCGTATGAATATTTGACAAATATCGATATTACAATAAATCTTAATGTTACGAAACTATCGAAACCATGGTAAACATATCTAATGGTTGCCAAAAACATCTGTTTTCCGAAGCGTTTTTATTAGTGAAAATTTTGACTTCATTTTCACATTGAGTTTGTCAAGCGAGCAAAAAAAATTTCTCGGCCTTGAAATGGGCACAAAACGTCGCAATATCGAAGACGAGCTCTCTCGATTTGAAGCGGAGATCTCCAAACCGCCATCGCGAAATCTTTTTGTGCCGAATCAAGTTCGTCCGATCATCGCCGCAAATACATATACCAACGTGCAACAGAAGTTGCAGCATCAGCCGCGGATGACAGTGCCACCGCCACCAATACCACCACAGCCCACATTTATGTCCACATTTGTGCCGACGGGCTGCAGCTCATCAACGGGGAAATCGATGTCAGCGACGCCAGTGGTGCTGAGCAGTGCACCAAAGCTATATCAGTGCCGTACGTCCGTACATGTGCCAACTGTGGCAACGGCGCCAGCAATCGATATCAACATCAATTCAATACAATTTGATGTAACGCAAAAGCTCAAAAAACTCAAAGCAGAAAAATCGGGACCCAATCCAATTGCCGAGGAGGCAATCAGAGCGGCCCGTGCCTCATCCGCGCTGCAATCATTTCAAACGACGGAGCGTAAGAAAAAGGACAGGAAGACGGTGAGGATTGCGGGGGGCACTGTTTGGGAGGATGCATCGTTGGCGGACTGGCCGGACGATGATTTTCGCATTTTTTGCGGTGATCTGGGCAACGATGTTAACGATGAGGTGCTCACACGCACCTTCAACAAGTTCCCCTCGTTCCAGCGGGCTCGCGTCATACGCGACAAGCGCACAGGCAAAAGTAAAGGATTCGGTTTTGTTAGCTTTCGCGAACCAGCCGACTTCATACGTGCCATGAAGGAAATGGATGGGCGTTATGTGGGCAGTCGACCGATCAAACTGCGCAAGAGTACTTGGCGACAGCGCAGCCTAGATGTAGTTAAAAAAAAGGAGCGCGAGAAGCAGGTGCTGCTGCAGGCCTTCAACTCAATGAGTTGAAGATGAAACTAAAAAAAAAACGCGACTTGAGAGATTTAGGCTAGTTTTGATTCCATTTTGATGTTGCAAATTTTGTATTTAAAATATGTGTGCACTATTGAAGCATCTAAATTAAAACGATACCTTCAAATTAATATTTTAGCAAAAGAAAAAACTGTATTTATTTACTACTTTAAGCATTTACTTACAACTTAAATTAGTTGCTTGATAATTGACAACTCCAATTCAACCTATAGCCCAGAGATTATAATACTGATTTTTACTGCATTTCAATTGCCGTGAAAACAAATTCGTTTTTCTTTTTATTTTAAATGCATTTTATTTGAATGGAATTGTGTTTTTTTCTTTGTAGTAAAATGAGTGCATTTATAAATTAGAATCAACTATTGAGCCGATGCAAGCTCTGTTTTGGATTTGTTAAATGACATGTTATTAATTTGATATTTGATGTAAACTTAAAGTTAGCGTCTTTGTTCCCACAAACAATGTTTAATTGAATTATCGAATGTATAGTTAGCTTGCTATTTTGCACCTTATCTGGATTTGTCGACTAGTAAGTAAAATAACTTTAACAAATTGAACTAGAATACTTGGGTGATACTCCCAATCTACTTCCCATGCTACCAATAATACATACATATATATAGATATTTGTATTAACAGAATAGCTGCCCAAATTATGATTTCCTTTTTCTATTACACGGTTTTTATTTTTGTCGCAAATCGATAAATTTGTTATCGAAGCTACATTCTTAATTGACGATTTTCGTAAGAGTTCTAGAGCCACTTGCTACACGGCTGTTTGCCCAGCAGTGGTCTAATCAAATCATCTCCAGCCTTGTCCATTGATTCGACCTCTAGACGACTATATTTGCACCAGCGAACACACGGCTTGCCAGCATCAGACGAGAATATTGAGGGATAATATTGTCTGTAGCTAAAGTACCCGCTGACGAGGCCAATTAGTGCACCAACAGCAACATCTTGCCAATGATGATGATAGTCACAGGTGCGACTGATTGCCACCAAGGTGGCCACAATAAGCGGTATGGCCGCAGTGAGCAGCCTCCAAGTATGCCCCCGTCCATGGGCATTGAATGCTTGCAGTTTAGCGCCCACGTAGAAGCTGACAAACCCAAAGCTTGCGAAGGCAACTAAAGAAGATTAACATAAGAGATTATATATAGATCAACGAGCAATTGTGGTCAACATACATGAAGAGTGGCCGCTGGGGAAGCTCTTACGTCCCTCATTGATATCACTCAGTTTGCCCGTGCAATTGAATTCGAGGAACACGCTGCCCAAGGCACTGGCGGTTTCATTTAGCACCATGATGCCGTCGGGAAAACAGCGATAAAAGAAATCCGGACGTGGTCGTCCAACTGTGATCTTTAACAAGCTCGTTGGTATACTATTCATGCATACCGCCATTGTCCAAGCCCAGCTGGCAGCGTGAAAATCCCGCCGATCCTTGGTTATCACATAGAATATAATTGTGAGAAACAAAGGCACGCCAATTACGGACAACAACAGCTCATCGGCCCTAACAATATCCGGTCGGCGTGGATTCTTATACAGCCAAAGCTCTTCGGGGTGTATTTCCCGCTTGAACGGTGACATCGTCTCCAATTTACTAAATAAATATTGAAAAGTCAACATTGTTCACTTGTAATGGCATCAGTTCAACGCTTACATGAATCCCAGCACAATGGCTATGCGTATGACAATATCGATTATATCACTGTACTTCCTAATGCTATTTCTATGGTTCTGATCCGGTTCCACATCGGCCACAAGTGGCTCGCTTTGCTGCAACTCATTGCGCCACATGGCGGCGTTGAATTTCTCGTTCTCCTTGCCGCTGTCCAAATCTTGACCAAGACTGCTACGATGCGTTGTCGTCTTTGACTTGACTGGCGTTGACATTTCGTTTAGTGACTGTGATTGACTCTGCTGTCCTGTGTTTCGTTTCCTTGTCGTCTAAATAATTAATATGCGATAATAGTTAGTCAAGTCATTATACGCTTAACTACCTTACTTTTATGTGTGTAAATCGTACAATCAATCTTTGCTATAGAGAAAATCAATTTATAATGCTGAACTGGAAAATTATATGTACGTTTGACTGTACAACACATGCAGCGATAAGATAAACAGGCACATGGAAAACTTAAGTGTTTGTATACATATGTTTATATATATATATATATATGTATATATATATATATATGTATATATATATATATATACATATATATATGTAATGTTTTATTGCATATTCCAAAATATTTACACATCTGTGTACGTCTCCAATTCATTTGCATCGACTGATGGACTACTTATATTTATTTGCACATTTGTAAACGAAAGCAAACGGAGACTCAACAGCAAATTTGATTCATTTCCAGCACCTGTGCATCATCCGACCATGTTGATGAAGTGTCGTCATTGTCATCATTGTCGTTTGTTTGTATGTTATTGTTGTTCCGTCGATTTTCCCACTTTTGAGTACGCAAATCCAAATCGTCAATATGGCTATTTATCATTATTATTAAATTTTCTTCAAATGGCACTTCAACTTTGGAACTGTTTGCACCGTTACAACAAAAGTTTTGTTTATGTTTTCCAATTGGATTCCACACGGCAATGCTAGTTTTTGAACAGTTTATCTTAACTGGCACTCGTTGTATTGTTTTTTTTAAACTAACTGCTACTTGCTAATTCCACCGGGCTGTTATAAACTTTCTCTAATCCACATTTCTGCCCGCATCTAGCACCGAAGATCAAATACCCTAGCAAGTTAGTTTAACAAGTATACATATTTAAATTATTTCATCAGCATTAAATAATTCTAAAATTTATTCCATCTAATTATTATTATTTAACTTTTTGTATAAACATTCAAAAATAGGTTTTCAGCAACAGAGTACAACCAACTATATAAACAAAAGTTAACATATTAGTTAACAGAAGTGATGCGCAGTGCAGTTCAGCAGCAAGTACTTTCAGCACCGAGTTATAGTTGCTATCAATTTGCAATACATTTTTGGAGATTTAATTTGGTATATTTCATTTTTTTTTGCAACCTTTCTACATTACATAACATCTCCCACTCATTAAATGTAATCAAAAATAGTCACAAATTAATTTACTTACTATATTTAGTTAGAGGCATTTATATGAGCTCCTTACGAACAATCTTTTCATCCCTACTTTGGAATATTTGCAACTCTGCTTAACATACTTAACACTGTCCAGTTACATTATCAGATGTGCGCGTTGCCAACCATTTAAGATTTGCATGAAAGCAGGCTTGTCTTCGATCATATGATTGTCAGTTTTTTTTTTATTCAGAACAAGTGCGAAAAGTGAAAAATGTCAACTGAACAAGATAGAATTGCTGCTGGTCAGTTGCTTGACTCCCTGTTCTTGGACATGTTTCATCTTGTTGAGGCGCACACCCAATCTCGCATCGACATCGAGCGCACCAATTCCAGTGGCGCCATTCTCCTCGCCCGCACCAAATTCCAGCAAGGTGGCCAAGCAATATCCACGGCACAAATACCCACGCAAAACAGCGCAGAATTTAAAGCCCTTTGTCGGGTTGTAAATGTCGCAGAGAAGAAATCGGCAGACATCTCTGTGGAGCGACATGCGGTGGACAAGATTAACGGCTACGTGGAGCCCTTGCATTGGTTTAGCGTTTTGCCCCCTTTGAGCTTACGGAATGCCATGGATAAGTTCAAAAAGTGCATTGAAATTGTTGCAGAAAGTACGAATGTGCAACGGGAGCTTAGTGCAGTATTAAGTGGCATCGGCAAACTGCGACAATCTGTTGCGCTACAATAAGCGTTTGAATGTATTCGAGCATATTGCAAGTTTATAAATAAGAATAAAGTTGAGAATTGTTAAGAGAAAATCAAATAAATGTAATTTACTGCATTGAGTTATGCTGCCCAATGCGAAATATCTAATCGATATATATTTAAAATCATCGATAACACTATAACATGATAATTGTATTGCGCAAGTGGACAGTTTCGCCAGCTGTTTTACGCATTTTCTAAGTGGGCAGCCTCGTTGCTCATCATTTTCGTATCTGACCAAGGGATCGATATTCATATATATATATGTATATTTAATACATATAAACTACAGAGTGAGCAATCAATAATTGGTGCGTAGCAATCGCGAAGAATAATCAACAATTGACAATTAAATAATAGAACATGCTAATTATGAATAACAGTGTCAGATAACAGTGTTCTTTCTGTTCACGTTCGCTCAAAAAACTCACAGGCTACAGAAACAGAGTGCGAACCTTTGTCGCATGCAAGCAACGGCGACATTCTCGTATTGCAATAGTCCGTACGTGGCTCAAGCACAAAAAAAATATCCAGACATGAATAACGCGCCGCCCAATGGGGCGCCCCTACTGCAACTGGAGGATGATGTCGATTTAATTGGTGATTTTGTTAAACAGCCAGCAGCAGCAACAACAACAGCAACAATGAGAAGCAACAACAGCAATCAGCTGACGACAGCGCTGCTAAATGGCTACGAGGCAAGCGGAATTAATCAGTTAACAACGCAAGTCGAGGTGCGTTGGTGAGAAATCCTATAAAAATGAACCAAGTTAACCTTATTTTGTATTTGCACAGATAAATATGCTTGGAGTACATGGCAGCAAAAAAACAGCAAACGGCAAGCGGAGGCTAAAGCACAAAGCAAAGAGAGATCGTGAACAAATTCTATTATCAGTGGACGATGACGACGATGATGATAATAATGATGCTATTGCTGTTGCTGATATTTCTGGCAGCGCGTCCATCGTTGCTGCTGATGTGGCGTACGTCGATGGTGCTGGCGGTGATGAAGTTGAAATCGTGAATGTATTTGCTGCTATTGCTGCTGGTAAGAAGCAACCGCAAAAGAAGCAATTGCTGCTTCTTCACGACCAAGACCATGATGGTGATGCCGACGACGATGACGACGAAGAAGTTTTGCTGCATAACAAACTAGGCAACGGCAGCAATGCTAATGCTAATGGCAATCATTCAGATGCAAGCAGTGAGAGCAGATCGAGCGCAACGACACCGCAACCGGCACTAGTGATTAGTCGCCTTGCGACACCAACTCGACGTCCAACGACGACAGCATCGCCGATGAAGTCAACGATAGTCACACACCTCGAGGAGGCCAACGATATTTGTCTGGTGCCCGAACTCGATTTCGAGGGCATGTCCATGGACGCTGGCAGCGACAATCGAGAGTCGCAACCGCTCCTTGGTGGCGGCGGCAGCAGTCACACTAGTCGCATCAGCGACCTCCTTGGCGGTCTAGGACGTGGACACGATCATGTTGACCTCATGTCAAATACATTTGGCGGTGAGTTGTGCTTGCTACTTACTTGCGAAGTCTTACAAGTCTTGTGGCCCTTGCAACACGGTTGTATGTGTCTGAAGTGTGTGTGTTGAGTTGATTGTACTCTTTTGTCTGCTTTAAAAGACATTTGATCTTGGGCATTTTCTCTTTCTCATCATCAGCGAATGCAACAAAATGCAACCATGCCAAAGCACTTGCTGTATAAATTTAGTCAGAGATAAAACAAGTTTCATAATTATTATGTCGATTCAAGATTGAACTCAATCTGAATGCCACAAAAATATTCCCATAAATAAATTTGCTGTACTGATATTTTACTCATTTAACTTTAATTTTGTATGTGGTATTTATTATATTTGGATACCGAAGGTCTCTTAGTATATTGGCTTTGTGCAATATTTGTCATGCTGTCTGTCCGTCCGTCTGTATGAACGTAACTTAGATATAGAGACTTGAAACTTGGAATATATAGTGGTGTGTGCCCGCGCCAGACAAAGTGTTAAAATTAGAGTGCTTCGTCCACTAGGGAGCTAGGAAATCGATAAAGCCACATATCTCCCACGCTCACGACTGCTCCCATAATCGCCAATGCCGATATATCGAAAAGTGTAAATCGATAAATCCGTGTATTTCCCACAATTTCAAAGATAGAGTGACCAAACTTGGAAGATAATTAGCTGGTAAACTACTTGATCGTAAACTACAATGATCGGCATATAATTTTTTAGACCATACCCACATCAGTCGCCCCCAGGAACTTAGGCCCTAGAAATCTGTAATGTGCATATCTTCCATAATTTGTAAGCTAGAAATACCAAATTTTATAATAATAATAATAACATAAAATAATTACCAAGATCGTAATTCAAAATTTTTGTTTGGTCACGCACACTCTCACCTCCAAAATTCTCGGAAGCCCATATCTCCCGTAATTTAATAGCTATAGTTACCAATCCAAAAGCCCATATCTCCCGTTACTAACTTATATGTAACACAATTTAAAAGCGAACTTGGACAGTATTTTGCCACTTGTTATCCGCTGGAATACATTATGGTATCACAGTATTTCGCAGGTTAGAAAGAATTTTATATACAGTTTGTCCACAAAATGTTTTCATATTGGGAAAAATTGTAAATTCTTATGCAAAAAAATGTATGTTATTATTGACTTTTGATTATTTTCTTATATTTCTACTATTAAATGGATATTTCTCAACTACTTAACATTAAAATAATTCATATATTTAGTTTAAATCTAAAATTATCCACTTTTGTGGACTGTCCAGAAAGTGTTTTCCCTATGGAGATTTCGTATGGGATTTTGTACATTTTAATCACCAGATTGGGGAAAATTGCATATCATTAAGCATAGTGAAAGGAAATCTAAAAAAATTAGATCAGATCCATTAGAGGATAGCTTAAGGAACATAACGGTATCAATGAAACCACATTAAATGAGCCAATTATGAGTACAAGCATTTGGGTACATGCATTTTGCAAACAAAATCTGCTTTTCAGTACTAATTATTGAAACTTGTTATTTTTCCTTGACACCCATATGTCAATTGAGCAGGTGGTTCATTATATGCGATTCATTGACACAGTTCTGTTCCTTAAGCTATCTAACTTGCCTTAAATAGCTCGGAATATGATGCTAAATATCTGAATGCTGGAATATGTATATGTGAATAGTTTTTGATATTGATTGAACTTTACAGACGTGTGTACAACTTTGTGATACTCTTTAAAAATTCAGTTTGAAGACATTATTTATTGGTGCGCATTTTTAAATGCATCCCTTTAATAATCCCTTTCCGAACTTGTTTTAGACAGTGTCAGGCAATTTTGGGCTCAGTGATTCGGTTTTATTTATACAATGTGATAAACAAGTAAATTTTGTTAAGTGCAAAAGGGCACAACTTAGATGATCGCCGTTGATATACCCTTCACAATAAATGTGTTTGCTTTTCAATTAGTTCGTAAATTCGTTTTTGTTTAATGTTTAAATATAACTTAAGGGTTTAATTTTTTTGACGATTCGCGATTTGAATCAAATCTCCAAGTATTGGAAAAATGGGAGTTGTTGTTGTCGCAACAACTGGTGCCGACTGGACATAAAGAATTTTAAGAGCGAAGTCTAAAAAAAAATGCATAGCGATGACGGCACAGCACTCATCTTCAAATCCAAAAGAATCCATCATAGACGAAAAGACAGAAGCACCGGGCGATGATGTGGATGCCAAAGTCGATGTCGTCACTCCCATTAGTCAGAGCAACTCAATTGACTCTGTTTACGAACCGTATGTGTGTCACTGCTGTAATGAGAAATGCGATGCCGCCGAGAAGGACTATCTGTCTTCACAGTCGGATGAGGAGAAGCCCTGCGTCCGCTATTACGCCCCCTCGGTGAAGAGCGACTCCGATGAGTCCGATTTGAAAATTGCCCTGCCCAAATGCCAATGCGCCAATTGCCCCCTGAAGAACATGTGTAAGTTGCAAAATGTGGGTCGCTTAAGATATGAAATTTGCAACAAATCTGGCGACCAATTTAATGCGAACCAACAAGTCCGACCTAATATCTTAGTCATACGCATTTAATTATAATGTCACGTTCATTGTGCTACAGTCACACATTTACAAGGAGCACGGTGACTTCAACGACAATTTCGACTTCATAGGTTCTACCCTTAATTAATTAATTATTTAATTCTTTTATATTCATTTCACGGACTGGTATGGCAAGTAACTGCTAATCAATATGAATGGAGCTCGTTTTATTTGTACTACGTACAAATAATTGCCTTATATATACAGTGACCCAAAGCTTATTTCGCCCATTGTCTAGCAAAAAAAGTGCTATAAAGTTTAAACAAAGAAACAAATTGAAAATGCTTAAACGGCAATTTGTTTAATGTTATTTCACATTTGAAAAAGAAACTTTAGTTTTTATTAAAATATTAAACAATTAATTATAATTAGTCAAAAACTGAAAACATTTCCAAAATACATTTCGAAGCATATGTCGCCCAGTCTTAAAAAAAGTTAATTATTTGGCGTATAAAAACTTAGGTAAGGATGTTAATACTTAGTATGATATCCTTTAACCTTAAAAACTTCCCTTAACCAATTATTAATCCAGCTTCCGGGTAGTTTCTGGGCTGATTTTTTCCACTCCAGCAGAGCATTTTTGAGATCTTGTTTGCTGCATATGTTGTGATTCCGGATGTTATTTTCCAGCAGAGCCCACAAATTTTCAAGAACATTTAAATCTGAAGACTACTATTCCGAACTTATGCTTGGTGTTTTTGTCCTGGTAGAACCGGAAAGTACGTCGGATTCCTAGTTTCTCCGCACTTTGGAGTAATTTCTTCTTTAGTATATCGAAGTACACATACTTGTCCACGTACACATACTTGTCCATTTCTTCTATAACACAAAATCCTTGTCAAGTGGATTTTGGCGACCGTCAACCGTGCTCTTTCCGTGGTACTCGGGCCTTAAAGTCATAGTTGCGCAAAACCTGGAGCACAGTTTCCAATCTGAACTTTTTCCTTATTTCATCCTGCACCTATTGAGTCAGTTTTCGAGCCGATAGCTTAAGATTTTCGTCCTGCTCGGTGAAAATCTTGTTTGGTGCCATTCCGCCCTCCCTCCATCCAATTTTCGTCGACGAAACTCCAAATGTGTAGAATACAGTTAAGATGTTTAGATTGACCATTTTAGCTATTTGGCGATATGAATATCCGATTTTTTAAGTGTTCCAGGATGATTTTCCGTTGATCAATGGTAGTCCGTTTGCCCATAGTCCTTGTTGGCTTGTTGCACCCGAAATGCAGGAAAAAACTACACTGACTACGGAGGATTGGTCTATTAAAACCGAAAATATTCAACATGACGTAATAAATCCTGGTTTTATGGCACCAAGGTGTCCATAATGTAACTGTTCCACAAGGGCTTTGAACATAAACTTAGGTACTTTCTTACATAACCCAAGCTAGCGGGTGGGGAAATCCCAGTTTATTAGGACCATATATTCATTTGGATGGTTAATATATGTAACTGCCATCGGTCTTTAGAATTTTTTAAAAATAATCAATAATAAGTTTATGGCAGGCAATTACATTTTTTGCTTCACGCTGCTCCAAACTGGCTTTGAGACACTGTACATACGTACACTTAATAGTAGTTATCGGAGCTCTGCAGAATACACACAAACATATTAACGCTACCGTCGATCATCATCTCTTTCTCACACATGCGCTCGCCTATATAGGTGTATACAGATAATACTTGCGGCTGCTGACAGATCAATATTAGAATATATTTTCGGCTAAAACTAGGGTGCTTCTTTTCCGATCTTGATGAAATTTGGGGCAATTGATTAATAATATGTATATGCATATTATATATAAATTGGAAACCTGTCTTAATTGTGGAATTTATTGCTATCGGAAATCGAAATGTATCGATATTTGGCAGCTATAAAATAAAGCAATCTTGATCTGCGCTTGGTACACGAGAACTTATATTCCAAATTTGAAGTCGTTCTTATAGTCTCTGAGATCCGCGTGTCCATACAGACTGACAGATGGACGGACGGACTGACAGACGAACATGGCTATATCGATTCGGCTGTTGATCCTGATCAAGAATATGTATACTTGGGGTCGGAGATGCTTCCTTCTACCTTTAACATACATTTACACAAAACCATTATACTCTTTTAACCCATTTTTAATGGGTTAAGGGTATGAAAAGTAGCTTTAAAATGTAATTCAATTATAATTATTATTGCAGATGATCCGTTCTTTTCGGAGATAGTGGCACATGCCGAATATGCCATTGGACAGGGTATTCTGCCCGAGCGCATCTATCAGGGCAGCAGTGGTTCCTATTTCGTCAAAGATGCTACTAACGTGAGTTAATTATATTAATAACAATTACAATTTGCGCTTCGCATAATCCAAGTTGTATAGTTTAAGCCTTGTGATTAGTTCTTCATGAATAGCGCACAGATTAACGATTCTATCAAATGGGGAAGTTTTGCCATTAAGTTGATTTCTGCAAGACTTTTGGTTTGGTTCTGATACAAATCAAAATATAAAAATATAATTATATTAATAATAATAAATAAAAAAAAGTTAACTTTAAATCGTTCCAATATTTTAAACGCTTATATTTTGCATTTGATAGCACCGTTGCCTGGCCGTCTTTAAGCCGAAAGATGAGGAGCCCTATGGAAGATTGAATCCCAAATGGACCAAATGGATGCACAAGCTGTGTTGCCCCTGTTGCTTCGGACGCGCCTGTCTCATACCCAATCAAGGGTAAGTCCACTTACTTTGTCATATATTTCATAATGAAAACTGTTCAAATTGATAGCTATCTATCGGAGGCTGGGGCCAGTTTAGTTGACCGCAAGCTAAATTTAAATGTGGTGCCCAAGACGCGTGTGGTTCGACTGGTGGCCGAGAGTTTTAACTATGCCCGCCTCGATCGCCAGAAGGCAAAGCTCAAAAAACGCATCAAGGAGCATTATCCGTCAGCTCACTTCAATCGCATGAGTTTGCCACTTAAGGTGAGGCATCGAATAATAGATGTTATGAAATTAAGCAGGTCACGTTTTGTTTCGTTTTGCAGACTGGCTCGTTTCAGCTATTTGTGGAGGGCTACAAGGATGCTGACTTTTGGCTGCGTCGTTTCGAGAACGAGCATTTGTCGCCGGCGTTGACCAAATCGTTTCAACTACAGTTCGAACGTTTAGTGGTACTAGACTACATTATCCGCAACACGGATCGTGGCAATGACAATTGGTTGATCAAGTTCGTGGCACCGAAACTGGCAAGCGAGGTTGGCGGCACTGGTGGCAAGAGCATGGCGCATGCCGCTAAACCGGTGTCGGGTCAGTCAATCATAGACCTCAATGAATCCCAACCAATGTCGCTGGCCAATGAGCTGAAGCGTGGTACTGGCGGTGGCCAACCTGCACCCACTTCGATGGGTATTGGTGATCCGAACTTCAGTGCTGTCAATGGCTATGCAAGTAGCGATGATGAGCCGACAGCTGGCACTAGTCCCAGGCAGCAGCAGACAGATCCCACATGGAATTTGGTGGAGACGCCACAGATTCGAATTGCCGCAATTGACAATGGTTTGGCGTTTCCGTTTAAGCATCCCGATTCGTGGCGAGCATATCCTTACCATTGGGCCTGGTTGCCACAAGCCAAGGTGCCATTCAGCGATGACATAAAGGATCAGGTGCTCCCCCAGCTGTCCGATATGAACTTTGTGGAGGAGATCTGTACGGAACTGCTGTATCTATTCCAACAAGATCGCGGCTTTGATAAGCGGCTCTTCGAGCGACAGATGTCCGTGATGCGTGGCCAGATACTGAACTTGACACAAGCGCTGCGTGATGGCAAATCGCCGGTGCAGTTGGTCCAAATGCCAGCCGTTGTTGTTGAACGGTAAGCAAATGATTGGTTAGCCAACTTTTTGCCGCATAATAGTTAATGCCTCTGTTTCTCTCTCTGTCTCTCTTTCTATTCATCCAGCTCCAGTGGCAGTCGCTTTTTCTCCTTCACCCAGCGCTTCCAGAACAAGAGTCCTTTCTTCTCATGGTGGTAGGTTTTCAGCAGTTCCTCACTTTGCATATATTTACTTAAAACTATTCTTCTATTTATCAGTTAACTGGCTGCGCCACTCAAAACTCCTGTATTACCCACCAAATGTATTGGTCTGGTCCCAAGTCATTGTCTAAAAAGTTCTTAATTGAAGTTCCCCGAAATTTTGATTTAGTTAAATTTGTTAGTTTTTAGCAAAATATGGTTAAAATCATTGCTATGGAATGGCATACGCCGTGCACATGCATGTTAAAATTTATTATATATTTCTCCAACTGTTTCTATTACCAATTGCTTAAATAGATGAAAATTAATTAGCATAAATTTTGTATTCCAAAAATTTGCTGATCGAGCGCTTTAATTATTAATTGTTTACTTTAATCACTTATTTATTCCTAAACATATCAGTGAGAATGGCTTAAAAGCAGCGTTCAATCAAATCCGTATTCGTATTGCCTAGGCCAGGGACGGATTATTGTTTAAAATTTAGCCCCCTGCATTGTGAATATCATAAAAAAATATTAATTAGTTTTGAATTTAACTAATCCTTGAGTAATCTACGTTAAGCATAAGCAATATATGCATATGTTATATGTCAGTGGAAAATATTAAATAAATTATATTATAGAAATGGAATACATAAAATATATGTATATATTTATTTTAATTAAATTGAATGCGCATAAAAAAATCATATATAACCAAATATATTGCCTTCGATTCTACAAAATAGCATATCGATTGTAAAGTGATCCAGGTTTGGCCCGTTGAGATATCGCGTCGGATTTCGGTTTTCAGCGAGTCCTCGTGTTTATGTATTAAAGATTTAACCAGCCACTCGCGGGAGATTCTTCCTCGTCTTCGTCATTACAGCTTCAGTAGAAATCATTATAAGGCAACTGGAGTCTGTTGGAATGTATAGCAACAAGCCAGTGCCCCGATATGTCGCGGATAACTGCAGAGCAGTTCGTGCGATTAAGATTGCACAGTTCTTCACTGTTATTTTTATTTATAATTGACCATGTTTGATGGGATATGCGACCGCAGTTGGCATTTAGCCAGAGGCATAACTTCCTTATCAGTGAAGAGGGGTAATGAAGTGCCTTTTTTAGCTAGCTCGTCAGCTTTACAATTGCCTTCAATGCCAAGGCACCCATATAAGACTAATAGCATTCTGCTGGGCCATCTCATGCTGAGATTTGCGACAGCTTGTTGCCGATATACAAATTGTCGATATCGCACTAAAGCATTACAGTGTCTTGAAGCAAGATTCGAACAGTGCCTAACAAAAAATTGTAAGTGCTATAAAGCTTGAACAAGGAAAAAAACGCAAAATGCTTAAATGCCAATTTGTTTAATATTATATCACATTTGAAAAGGAACTTTAGTTTTAAGTAAAATATTAATTAATTAATTAAAATTAGTCAAAACTGAAAACATATCCAAAATATGGATTGAATCTGAATTCGAGCAGTCTTAAAAAAAGTTATATATTTGTCATATAAAAGCTTAAATATGGATGTTAATACTTAGTATGATATCCTTTAGCCTTAACAACTTCGCTTAACCTATTTTTCATGGAAGATACCAGCTTCCGGGTAGTTTTTGGGCTGATCCTACTCCGCTCCTCCAGCAAAGCATTTTGGAGATCCTGTTTACTGAATATGTTGTGATTCTGGATTTCATTTTCCAGCAGAGTTTGGGGTCGTTGTCCTGGTAGATCCGGAAAGTACGTCGGATTTCAGCTTCTCGGCACTTTCGTGTAAATTGTCCTGGTAGAACCGGAAAGTATGTCGGACTCTCAGTTTCTCTGCACTTTGGAGTACATTTTCCTTTAGCATATCAAAGTACACATAATAATAATCAATCAATAATCACCAAATTCCCGACACCGGCTGCCGAGATAGATGCCCATACCAGAACCGATATGCAGAATATAACTAAACTGACTTAGAAGGATTGGTATATTTATACCGAAAATATTCAACATTATGTAAGCAGCCATAAAACTAAAAATTATATAATTATGAGTTGTTCAAATTTAAGGCAATAAATGACTTCTACAATATATTATTTTTATTTGGAATGAAAAACGAATAATTGTAATAAACTCATAATTTAAACAATAATAACAAAACGAAGAATCGTATTAGCGGCACAAAAAACTATATGAACGAGAGCAAATCATCTGAAGCATCAGATGTAAGTCTGCTGACGGATTGCCCCGTAACAAATCCAACTTTTGGTTGGACTCTTTTCACTGAAATAATTGGCTCATGTGCTTCCTCTTTGCTAGGAGACGATGAAATGTCGGCGTCTTTTATTGGACTTATTGCCATAGTTAAGTTTGCGTCCGTCAATGTATGAATCTTGCGTTGCGGCTTCTCCAGAAACGTTGAAATCGATGGCTGATAGCTCGTGCTGATCATGCCACCATGACCATTGTATTTATACCACTTGGTCGGTACCGTGGCGGTCACACAGAGATCACGTGGTTGCACAGGAACTGTGCTGATCACATTAGTTGGTTTAAGGAAACGTACGAACCGCTCGAGCTCCTTGTAGCTGGAATGCTCAGAGTATTCCACTCCGATCACACTGATCAGTTTGCCATACGACGGCTTTGAGTTCTTTTCCCAGCCACTAGGTCGAATGCCCAGCAACATATCAAATTGGCCATTAAATTGCTTAAAGTACTGGTCAAGTTGCTGGGAGAAGGAATATTAAAATTTAAATAATCATTGTAACGAAATTTGCTTACCGGATAACTAATCTTTCCCATGCTAATGACATGCAAACTCGCCTTAAACGGATCATCACACAGCACCAGCTGCAGCTCCGGCCAATTGAGACAGTCGATGGCCTTTCGGCGATGCGGTTCAGTCCAGACGCGCAGGCCAAACTTCTCGGCCAGAGCCAGCCACACCTTCTCCTTGCCAATCAAATAGGAGCCACACACGTGTAATATCCGCTTGCTGGCGTTTTTCTCATGGAATTGCTGTACCAAAGAGCAAGCGTTGTAAATGCCATCGGACTGATGACAAAAATCATAATTTTTCGCCAAGTATGTGGTGTCCAGGTAAAGTAAATCAATATTCGGCTCGTTCCAGAAGATGGGTAGCGACTCCATTTCGAAGCTTGCCCGAAAATCACCCGTATGCAGAATGCATTTGCCCGTACTGAATTTAAAGAGCAGCATTATGGCACCCGGACAGCTGAAGTATAGTTAAATAGGTAAATTAATCAATTAACCATTTATATTAGTTAATTTAATTCGGTAAAATACTTACTGATTGGCATCAATGGCGGTTACTTCGATGTCCTTGACCACAACGGACTTATCTACATCGATTTCGCATACAAACTGGCTGTCGATGGCTATAAACTTCTCCACCAGCTTGGCTGTGATGGGACTCATGTAGAGCGGGTGGGAAAATTTGCGAGTTAAGCCCACATAGTGATCAGCGTGATAGTGACTGAGAAAGTAATGGGTCGCGTTCGGAATGTTGCCAAACTGGAAGCCATCCACAACGAAAGTCGTATCCTCGACAATCTTATAAGGCGGACAACGCTTGCGCTTCCTGACTTTAGGTATATTTTCCTTGGCGAGCGCTTCAGTTTCCATTTCCCTCGATAGATTTTGATGGGGTACAGTGACCATGGGTAAGGCTTCCGGCTGTCGAGACTCCATCGCACCAAGTTTTGAGGGCTTAAGCTCGATGGATTCTTCCGATTCAGCGTCAGTGCAGAGATCAATGATGTCACTTAGAGGAGTTGCATATTTCGCCATTGCTCTTTGCTGCGGATGGGTTTGCTTGCATGTGGCCGTCTTCTTACGCTCAATATCTGAAGGAGTCGTTGTCGTCTGAATCGTTGCTTCTTTTGTGGTTGATTCCTCGACAAACCGACGCTTGCATCCATTACGGCGTGTTCGGCGAGGCTTTGGTTTTACTTGGGAGGCAACTGGGGCTGGTTCCACTTTGTAGCATTTAGAGCTACTCGTAAAGAAGGTGTCTATGCGCAATTGCCCTGGTAGTGGCTCCTTTTTTCCTGTGCGCTTTACACCAGTGCTTCTAACAGCAACTTGTTCTTTTTTAATTTCATCATTCTCCTTTTTCCTTGTGGTTGTCGCTGCACACACTTTTCGCGTCTTTTTCTGTTTCTCTGGTGTTCTATCTTCAATTTGAAAGGATATTGAAATTGATTCTGTTTCAACATTATCTGGGCACTGTAAATCGGCCAAGTTTTTTAGGCGAATCATTCCAACATTTCTTGACATATTTATATTCTATGCTACCTGTTGTTATTCAGATGATGAACCGATAACTTTCTGGAAGCAAAATTATGTGTAAGAAAATATCGCCGGTAGTCGCATACATATATCGAAATGATCATTACTGCAATCGATAGTTGTCGACAATTAGGGGCGCCCCAGGCCAAGATTTCAAAAAATTAAGTAGCTTAATTTCTATTTTAAATATTTAAGTTAAGTTTATTTAGCAATAATGGATAAGGAGCTCAGTTGGTATCCTGCTACCCATATCGATACCAAGTTTATGCCAATTTAATTAACATTAAATACGGTTTGTTATGGTCGGCAGATAGATCAATAGATTTTAAGGAGAGATATCGCAGGGAAGGCCATCTTTAGAGAAGGGAAAAGGAAAAAGAGGAGACAAAAGTTTCTCTCTTTCTCTCTAAAAGAAAGGAAAGAAAGGAGGAAAATAATATATTTAAAATTAAAATATTAATGAAAATATAATAGTGCGAAAAAACAAATAAACCAAAACACACAAACAAATCAGCGGCAACAGGCGTGGACCACAAACACCACCACCAAGGAGGAGATCGCCGGGGACAGCTGGGACAAATCTGAAGTGGAGCCCCAGGAGCAACAAGTCGACGTGGATCAGCAAAAAAAAAAAAAAATACGTGAGTCTGTTCCCGCACAAATTTAATGCGGAAAATGGCACAGCTGATCGTCCCTAACGGCCAAGGCATTAGTGATGATCGAATACAACAGTGATGCTAGTTTGGCCTGTCAATGATGCACGCTGCAGCAGCCAAAAATAAAAAGTAGCCAAATTTTTGTTAAGTTAAGTGAATTATTGTTAGTATATAATATACAGTGGCTCACAAATTGTTTGGACCAGTGCCTAGCACCAATTTTAATTGCCTGCCATAAAGTAATTATGTAATATTTTTCAAAAATTCCAAAGACCCATGGCAGGTACATATATTAACCACAAAAATTAATATATGATCTTAAAAAATTGGGATTTCCCCACCCACTAGGTCGGGTTATGTAAAAAAGTACCTAAATTATAGGTCACAAAATGTTGGACCAGGTACTTTATGGACACCTGCGTGCCATAAAACCAGGATTTTTTTTTACCTAAAATTTAATATTTTCGGTTTTAATAGACCAATCCTCCATAGTCAGTTTAGTTTTTTCCTGCAATTCGGGTGCAACAAGGCAACAAGGACCATGGGCAAACTGACTACCATTGAGCAAAAGAAACTCATCCTGGAACACTTAAAAATCGGATATTCATATCGCCAAATAGCTAAAATGGTCAATCTAAACACCTCAACTGTATTCCACATCATTTGGAGTTTCGTCGACGAAAATTGGACAGAGGACAAGGGCGGAATGGCTCCAAACCCGATTTTCACCGAGCAGGACGAGCCAAGGATCATCAAGATTTCAAGGGGAAATCTTAAGCTATCGGCTCAAAAACTGACTCAATGGGTGCAGGATGGAATAAGAAAAAAGTTCAGTATGGGAACTGGGCTCCAAGTTTTGCGCAACCATGACTTTAAGGCCCAAGTACCACAGAAAGAGCAATTTATATAAGCAAAAAATACAGGGTATTGGATGACATTCGCCAAAATCCACTTGGGCAAGGATTTGGAGTTCTGGAACATAGTCATATTTGAATATGAGCCCAAATTCAACATTTTTTGCCAGGACGGATGGAATTATATGTGGCGACAACCCAATACTGAGGTGGACCCCAAACAATTGAAGGCAACAGTCAAGCACGGCGGAGGAAGTGTCACGGTTTGGGCCTGTATCTCGGCAGCCGGTGGCGGAAATTTTGTGATTATTGACACAACAATGGACAGGAATGTATACTTCAATATACTAAAGGAAAATTTACTCCAAAGTGCCGAGAAGCTAGGAATCCGACGACCTTCCGGTTCTACCAGGACAACGACCCCAAGCATATGTCCGGAATAGTACAGTCCTGGCTTAGATCGAACTGCCCCCACGTGATAATTCCACCGGCCCAGTCTCCAGACTTAAATGTTATTGAGAATTTGTGGGCTCTGCTGGAAAATAACATCTGGAAACATAACATATCCTGCAAACAGGATTCCAAAATGCTCTGCTGGAGGAGTGGAGCAGGATCAGTACAGAAACTACCCGGAAGCTGGTGTCTTCCATGAAGTTGTTAAGGCTAAAGGATATCATACTAAGTATTAACATCCTTATTTAAGCTTTTATACGCCAAATATGTAACTTTTTTTAAGACTGGTCCAAAATTTTTGTGACATGAACGCCAACAACAACGACGAACATGAAGAACAGTAACAACGACGATCCCTAGACAACAACGATGCCGAGACGACGAAGAGCAACGAGAGCGAATTCGCAAGACGGCGAATCCGATCGAGGAAGAGAGATGACGACGACGACGACGACGACGACGATGACGTGACGACGACAAGGGGAGTTGCGTATGAACCTCTGAGAGAGGAAGTCGAGTGAGCTGTGCGACGAGTGAAGTTCGAGCAAGCTGAAGAAAATACATTTTAATGTTGAAACTCATTAACATCTAACAATATCCAATAAACTATTCAATAAAGTATTAAACCTACCTATATATATATATATATAAATATTAGTGTTGGCCAACAAAGTATAAGAGTTGATTTGTATATATAGTAATGAGCAAGATTGTGAATGAGGAGAGCAATAATTTATAAATTAAATAATAAACGATATTTCTGCCTGAAGGCAGAAGGCAGGCTCTTCTCCAATAATCAAGGTAATGTCGGTGCAACTTCTTGGCACCACGTGAAAGTTCAACACATAATCGTTTTCATCAATATTCACAGTAATTTCGAATTGTCCTATTGGTTTTTATCTTATTGGAGTTATTAATGTTTCCGAAACCGACTAAATGCACGTTACTGTCTTTTAATTTTGGCAGGCTTTGTTTTTTATACAGATCGTTGCGAATCAAATTAAATTTACTGCCAGTATCAAACAATGCTAAACACTTCATATTATTTACGCGAATTGCTTACACTTAAAACATTTTTTTCCTTTGTGTTTGTTTTCACAATTGTTTGAAAAATGCCCGTTTTCACCACAATTGAAACAATAGTTTGCTTTCTTTCCATTCTGAACGGCTTGCATATTTTCCTTTTTATTGAATTTCTCTCTCTTCGCATTTGCACTCATTTTTTCGTAGTCTTTCAGTTTGTTTTTAAAATCATTCATGTTTTTTGCTCCATATAGAATAGATTTATTCACTGAAAGTTGGTCAATTCCATCGATCACGTATTGCATTAGTGCGTCGTCTTCAACTTTTCCACGAGATGCAAAATCTTTCATTCTGTAGTAGTACTCATAAACAGTTTCATTTCACTCAATTGCGTGTGTATTTGTTTGCTTGACACTTGTGATTTAAATTCACTCAATAAGGCCTTTTTCAACGTTTGCCACGAATTCAAATGTTTCTCACTCAACACAAACAACTTGGCAATTCCTCTCAGTGACTTTTTGGCGAAAATTAGTTTTTGTATATCACTCCAACACACAAGCAACGCTTGTTCTTCGAATTCCGTTATCCATACTTCCACAGCAATTTCACCTCTACCGTCGAAAACTCTGATGCACTCTTCTACGTCTCGAAAACTCATAGCGAAACGTGGTGACTGTACATCGTTTGCAATTTCTTGTTCGCTATTATGCACTGTGTCCGTTAATCCACGTGTTGTCTTCTTTGTCTGCCGATTATGAGCGAGGCTTCTTCCCGTTGCGTTTTCTTCGTTCTCGCTGCCTTCCTCATTGTCGCTGTTTTCGTCTTCGTCGCTGCTTTCGTCTTGATCGGTATGTTGCAGCATTTGACCGGCTTGTAAGTTATGAAAAATATGTAACGGCATATTTTCAACTTTGTAACTTATGTCCAATATGTCGCAAATTGATACAAGATCATGGTCCGACAGTTTTTCTTGTATGTACTCTAGTTTTGCAACATATTTTTCGCTCTTTTCGTCATAGTTGAATCCACTGAACTCGCGCAATCGATTTCTATTCGCTCTGTTTCCTTCTGTCTCGAATATAAATTGATGCAATCCACATATGCTCAATCTCTTTCCAGAACGCAAATTGTTTCCAATTAAATCATTTAAATTTGGCATCTTTACGTCAGTTAATTTCCTTCGTCGATTAAATTTAATTTCTCCGTCGTTTTAATGTACACTATTTTCGTCGATTTAATGCACACTCCTTCGTCGATTTTTCACCAAAATTTTTTTTTAAATTTAATCCACTTCTTCGTCGTTTTAATGCGCACTATTTTCGTCGATTCAATGCACACTATTTCGTCGATTTTGCACCAAAATTTGTTTTAGATTTAAGTGGATTAAATCTTCTCAATTATCTTTTCTGGTTTTATTCGTTCAATTTCCCAGACGAGCCCCCAAAATATGGGTAGGTTTATAACTTTATTGAATATTGTTAGATAATAATGAGTTTCAACATTAAATTGGGGTTTCTTCAGCTTGCTCGAACGATAGACATCACTCGTCGCGCAGCTCACTCGACTTCTTCTCTCAAAGGTTCATCCGTCGTCGTCGTCGTCGTCTCTCTTCCTCGATCGGATTCGCCGTCTTGCGAATTCGCTCTCGTTGCTCTTCGTCGTCTCGGCATCGTTGTTGTCTAGGGATCGTCGTTGTTACTGTTCTTCATGTTCGTCGTTGTTGTTGGCGTTGGTCTCAGGAACCACAAACCAACCCACATATATACATATATAAATATTAGTGTTGGCCAACAAAGTATAAGAGTTCATTTGTATATACATATAGTAATGAGCAAGATTGTGAATGAGGAGAGCAATAATTTATAAATTAAATAATATAATATGAAACAAATTTAGATGATGTGCTAAACTCATATATTCGGGTGAGATGGGGTAGCACAACCGAACAAAAACACGCACAAAACAATAGCGAGCGGACTTGTTTTAGGAAGGTATTTTTTTTTTTTTTTTATTAATAAAAAGAAAAATACAAATTATTGTTTACTTGCCGCCCAATATATCGCGGTCGAACCCCACCTGAACCGATAGCTAGCCGGCTGAGCGATATATTGGTGCATCTGATAGGCAAGTCATAACAGGTTGCAACATAGTTTTTATATAATATAACTTTGCTTCATGGTTAGAAAACGAGTACTTTTGAAAATGGGTTTTTTGTTTATTCTTTAAACAATTGACTCAATAGAATCTGAATATATCCATATATTGCATTTATTAATTCGATTTCATAAGTTAATTTAATATGGGAAGCATTACATGAAATACTTGATATTGAGGATATTGCCAATATAGCGATAAGGAGCAAATATTTCTAGCGATAGTATGTCCATAAATAAAATAACACGAAACCAAGCAGCAGCATGACGGCAAACCCAAATCCCAGCTTGTGCAGTCAAGAACGTAAATCCGTAAGGGGCACATACATGACGCCCATTAGACGTGTCATCTGTACCTTGCCAGTGGCATCCTTATCGTACTGCAATTAGTTAGTAATATTTACATGAATATTCGTTTTTTATTGTGATCCACCCACCTGCTCCATATACTGTGTACCACCCTCTGGGCCAACGGGCACAATGAGTCGTCCTCCTCGGGCCAGTTGATTTAATAGTTCGTTAGGCGTTTCGGGTGCAGCGGCGCCAACGTGTATGGCATCATATGGGGCGAGTGGTGCATGTCCCAGCCGACCATCGCCCTCAACAATCAACATTTGGCCCGAGTTGAGCATGCTGCTATCATCCGCATTCAGATTGGATTTGCTCAGTTGCACCAGCGAGGACTGATGCTCAATTCCAATGATGCGAGTATTCTCATTCTCCCCCTTGGCTTTTATATACCGATAGAAGCAGGCGGTTAAATAGCCTGAGCCGGAGCCGACATCGAGCACATGGGCGCCGGGCTTTAGTTGATCGCGTAGATATTCCAAGGCGAAGGCGTGCTGTGGAAATCCACAAGAGATGAGTTGATATTAAATATTAACTTAAACATTTGGTGGCATGCATAATTACCATATGAGGAGCGCTGATGGTGACGCTGCCACCGATTGGTTGCGGTGCATCCATATACGGGTTACGGGGCGAGTAGTGCTTGCGATCTGTAGACGTCATTGCATCTGCCACCGCCTCCGTTGCAATTACGCCGTAATCTTTTTAATATATACAAAAACATACTGCATAAAAATACACTGAAACATTTAAAAACTTGTTGGATGTGCTTACCTCGCAGCTGACGTATGAGATCCGCATTGCTGATGCCCACTGAACGCCAGGCCATACTATATAAGCGTAGCAAGAGGCCCAGCCTAAGTACATGAACTATAATCAACTTTTTCACCGTTTTGAGTTATTTTGCTTGGTAATAAACAGCTGATCAGGTCGGAGACAGTGTGACCAGCCACTCGAATTTTTGAAATTCCGTTGTTTTAATAACTGGGCAACGTTTTTTTTAAAAGAGCATAAAAATAAAAAATTACAATTTTCACGGATAATTGTGGAAGTTTATTTATTTTTATAAGCAAACATTTGATCATAACGAAAGCATGCTATATACATATCGATATTTTTAATTCGATATTTGCCAGGCACATCTCCAGGGAGTCGACACAACTCTGTGTCAGCAGATTGTTGAAACGAGCGAAAACGAACATTAATAACAGCAAGTCGCAGCGCAGTTTTGTTGTAAAAAAAAAGTATAACGCGATTTATTGTACAAAAGGCATTTAACAATTAGTGAATGCAAATATACACTAACAATTCTTAGAGCTTGTGCAAAGTGCGGAAGATCGATCACAAATTGCAGCCATCGAGTATGTAGCAGCTGCAATTACTGCCTCTTTTTCGAGTTTTATTGTTGTCGCTGTTGTTGTTGTGATACACGCGTACACATACACACACACACACACACACAAGCATCTTCTGGCTAGTTTTACTGAAACAAACGCGACAAAAAAAGTTAACGATTCTGTGTTTGTGTGCGGCAAATATTAGTCATTTCGGTTTGGCCTGGCTTGGTCTTGGGCCTAGTCTTTGAGGCTTTTTGCTTGTTAGCCCGCGACATTTTTGGAGCATCAGACATCAAATCAAAGTCAACGGCCATATCTACAAAAGACCGTTACGCTCAAGGGCGAATAAAAAAAACAACTAATATCAGCTAAAGGTTAGTTACCCGCTTACGTTATCAGTGGCGCTTTTAATTACTAACAAAAATAAAATAATCTTCACAATAATTAACAATTGTCATTAGCCACAAAAGCAAAACTTTCACACTTGTTAAGCGCCCTTTTCTCCACTTCTTTTTTGCTTGACGACATCAAGGTCGGCTGCGCTTGAATATACACTTACACATAGATTTAATTAAATATTATTTGCTTGGTATGTGCAATATGAGTTAAAAAATTGTAGAACAATAGAAGAATTGCATAATGCGTTTCGGTTCTATTTGTTTTGTGGTTTTGTAAGTTAATATACAGTGACTCTCATAGGGTTTTGAACGGTGTCTAGCAAAAAATTTAAAGTGCTATAAAGTTTAAACATGGAAACATATTCAAAATGTTTAAATGCCAATTTGTTTAATGTTATATCACATTTGAAAAACAAACTTTAATTTTTATTAAAATATTAATTAATTAATTAAAATTAGTCAAAAACTGAAAAAATTACAAAAATTCATATCTCGAACATTTTGAACAGTCTTAAAAAAAGTTACATATTTGGCGTATAAAAAGCTTAAATAAGGATGTTAATACTTTGTATGATATACTTTAGCCTTAACAACTTCCCTTAACCTATATTTCATGGAAGATACCAGCTTCCGGGCAGTTTCTGGGCTGATCTTGCTTCACTCCTCCAGCAGAACCTTGTTTGCTGGATATGTTGTGATTCCGCATGTTACCACAAATTTTCAATAACATTTAAGTCTGGAGCCGGTGGAATTATCACATGGGGGCAGTTTCAGATAAGCCAGGACTACTATTCCGGCCTTATGGTTGGGGTCGTTATCCTGGTAGATTCAGAAAGTACGTCGGATTCCAGCTTCTCGGCACTTTGGAGTAAATTTTCCTTTAGTATATCAAAGTACACATTCCTGTCCATTGTTGTTTCAATAATCACAAAATTTCAGCCACCGGCTGTCGAGATAGATGCCCATACCATAACACTTCCTCCGCCATGCTTGACTATTGCCCTTATGTGTTTGGGATTCAGCTCAGCATTGGAGTATCGCCACACATAATTCCGTCCGTCCGGGCAATAAATGTTGCATTTGTACTCATATTCAAATATGACTGTGTCCCAGAAATCCAAATCCTTGCCCAAGTGGAACGTCTTCCTAAACCTTTATTTTTCGCTTTCATAAATTTATTTTTCCGTTGTTCCCGGCATACTGAACTTTTTCTTTATTTCATCCTGCACCTATTTGTTTTGAGTCAGTTTTTGAGCCGATAGCTTAAAATTTCCCCTTGTTTTCCTGATGATCCTCGGCTCGTCCTGCTCGGTGAAAATCGGGAAAATCGGGTGCCATTCCGCCCTTGTCCTCTGTCCGATTTTCGTCGACGAATCTCCAAGTGATGCAGAATACAGTTCAGGTGTTTATATTGACCATTTTAGTTATTTGGCGATATGAATACTCGATTTTTTAGTGTTCCAGGATGAGTTTCCTTTGCCCAATGGTAGCCAGTTTGACCATGGTCCTTGTTGGCTTGTTGCACCCGAATTGCAGGAAAAAACTAAACTGACTATGGGGGATTTGTCTATTAAAACCAAAAATATTCAACCTGATGGAAAAATCTGTGTTTTATGGCACGCAGGTATCCATAAAGTAACTGTTCAAAAAGTTTTGAGACCATTTATGGCAGGCAATTGAAATTTTTTCTTGACACCGTTTAAAACCCTATGAGAGTCACTGTATATATGAACATATATACATACATGTATGTGATAATGGTAATAAGAATTCTGATACATGTGTTTACTTATTTAATTCTTGTTTTTTTTTTTTAATTTGGCAATGCATTTATCTTTGTTTTCCCATTTCAGTTTCATTCTGTTCACTTTCAGTCGCAACAGATGTTGCTGTTGTTTGTCTGTCCCTGTCCGTTTTTTTCGTCATCTGCTGCTACTTTCCAATTCACAGAGTACTCGTTGTTTGTAGACTTGTGGCCATTCTCAGTTTGAAGCGATACTCGTTTTGCAGTCATTGATAAGTTTCTCTATGTAATTATTAAGCAATGCTTCTTGCAGATAGCGTCGCTGTTCAAAGCAGGAAGCGACAAAGTGTAAATGTATTTCTGTTGAATTTTAAAAAACCAACTCACCACCAAAAGTAAAACAAAAGAGAACTTTGCAGTCGGACGTAATCGACAGCGAAATACTATGATACCATAATTTGTGTGCAGCTAAGAAAAACTGTCCAAGTTTGCCTTTCAGATTGAGGTAGATATAAGATAGTAACCTTCCAAGTTTGGAAACTGTAGCTCTTAAATTGCGGGAGATATTGGCATTTATCGGTTTTTTTTTTTTTGGGGGGGGGGTCGTCGCCCAAAAAAATTTTGGAGTTTGATCTTAGTAATATACCATCTAAGTATGGTAGCTCTTAAATTGCGGAAGATGTGGGCATTTATCGGTTTTTGGGGGCGGGAGTGGGCGTTTCTCACTCCAATATTTTTTTTCCAGATTTTTGAAGGTCGTTACTAGCACTATACTTTTAAAATTTGGTGTGTTAAGCTTTCAAATTGCGTCAGATATATGAGCTTATCGATTTACACCAACAGGTGTATCGGTTTAGGTAGGCGGAGTGGGCGTGGACATCCAATTGGAAGATATGCGCATTTGTGGGCGTGGTCCAAAAAATGATATGCCAATCCTTGGAGGAGGTTACCAGCAAATTACCCTCCAAGTAGGCGTGGCATATGTCGATCTTTGAAGGACATCGCCAACAACCTACCAACCAAAATTGGTGACTATCCATAAAACTGTGGGAGATATGTGGATTTATCGACTTGCGAAAATCGATTTTATCGATTTTCTAGCTCCCTAGTGGACGTAGGACTAAAACCTTGACACTTTAACTTTTGAGGGAACTTTCCAAGTTTCAAGGTCTATCTCTACGGGTGTCGGAGAAACGTGATGACGGACATTGCACACTTTCAATATACTATACAACTTCGGTATCATAGTATAAAAATTAAACTGAAATTCTGCACAGTAAAGCTTTGGATTAGAGTACTTCTTGCACAAGAGTATCAATATCCACGAAATTGGAATAAATTAAACAGCTCATAGCAACGAAGGGTATCTTTCTAATGCGTCTTCGAAAGAGAGAATATTTTATTGAACTATTGCAGTCCCATGCAAAGCGTTGAAGTACATAGATCTACGCATGATTTAAGCATTAATTTTATAATTTTCACCTAGATCTCGACATTATATGCAATGTAACTGTTTAATGACTGCGCGTTTTATTTATCTTTATTTCTATATGGACATATTTACAGTTACTTACTGAACTACAGAACGTGAATTTTAAGCAGACTAAGTCTTAACTCCGATTATCTCTTTATAAACTGAACCCATTAAAATTGTAAAAAGAGATTAATGAAAGCATCTCCGAACACATAAAGTATATATATTCTTCATAAGGATCAACAACCGATCCGATACCGTCCGGACTGACAGTCCGTCTGTCTCTCTGTATGAACACGCGGATCTCAGAGATTAGACTTCAAATTTGGAATATAGGTTCTCGTATATCTGGCGCAGATCGAGTTTTTCTTTATTTTATCCGTTTTTCGAATATAGATATATTTTTCGATAGCAATAAATGTCACAATTTTGAAGCCTGATTATTTTAATTAATACATATGCGTATCACTGATCGACCGCCCAAATTTCATCAAGATCGGATAAGTCGAGCTCACTCGACTACAGCATTCTTACTTGTTAATTGTAAATTCTACACAAGGTTTTTATACTTTGATACCGAAGGTAACTTCCTGGAAAGCTCCTCCACAACCCACAACCGCCAACCTCAGAAACTTCATTATTTCATTATTTGTAAGCTATAGTCACAAAATTTAAATTGATAAGAACATATATCTCACACAATTTCAGAGCAGTCACTAAATTTGAAAGAAATATTGCTAGTAATACCCATAACAAATCTGGAAAAAATTTTGGTGCACGCCCACTCCCACTAAAAGCCGATATCTCTACTAAACTTGGAAGGTATATTATTAAAATCGTACTCCAACATTTTTTTTTTGGCCACTCCCACTCTCGCCTCCAAATTCCCATATGCCCATATCTTCCGCAATTTTATAGTTGCAGTAATCAAACTTGGAAGGAAGATTATAAGGAACCTTTATAATTTTAAAATGCCACTCCCGCATCCAAAATTTCGAAAAGCCTATATCTCCCGTAATATAAAAGCTACAGTTGTATAAGGATCGTAATTTGAAAGAGAAACAAACAAAGCTTTCGATTTTTTTTGCTCGGAGCAACGAATTTTTGATACACTTACAACGCAAAGAAACTAAATTGCATATAAAGAAAATAATAAGTATGTGATTAGTTGTGATTAAATTTCATCAATGTTTCTAGATTGTGTTGAGGTTCAAATATATACATACATTATGTTTTACAATAATAATATAAATATAAAAATATGGTTTTAATAATAACTTAATAGAACAGAAATGGTGGTATTTTTTTGTGGTACAGTTAGTGATAACATTAAAATATCTCTAACATATTGTATCAACCTTTGCATATTTTACTGCTTTGATTATACCATTTGATTTGCACGTCTTCGCATAACGATCACATAGTATACACATGTATGTGCCATATATTTGTATGCGTTTGTATTAGTGTATGGTTTAAGCCTGTGTTGATCTTCCCGCACAAGGCAAAAGGCAGAAATAGAGATTGGAAAGAAAGAAAGAGAGAATCAAGTGAACCGCTTGTGCACGTTTCAAGTTCAACTATTTTGTACGTGTTGTGTAAATATTTGAGCATTTGCGCAAACCACAAAATTCGCAAAAATATTATTATTTCAAGTTGTGTCAACACAATAAGTTTTGATATTCAACTGTTTATTTAGCTTTAAAGATATCAACAATTTTATATGATTCACGTTCGCTCTGCTGAGCTGCTTATTAGTGTAATTAAGAGACATAAACCTCAAACCCGAACTAAGCATAAAGCCATGTTTTCAACACTGCAAATCGAATGAGCTTTTCTTTCTTTAACTGGAATTACCGCCTCCTTTTTCTTGGAACAAGTTCTGTTGATGTTGCATTTAAATTGATTGCATTTGTTGATTTGTGAATCGATTTTTTTACGGGAGATATGGGAATTAACCCATTTTTGGGGTGGTAGTGGGCGTTGCCAAAAAAAGTTCGATCTTAATAATATACCTTTCAAGTCTGGTAACTATAGCTCTTAATTATGGATATTTATTTTGGGGATGGCATGGTTGTTTGTCTAGTCCAGTAGTAGTCCGATCTTCCTCCCTTTCTTTCTTCTAAAAACCATTCTGTCTAAGTCTCTATCCACACGGCACCACAACGGGCCTATGTGTGTCGACCTTTGTGTCGAATATACCTTAAAAATTTGGTGACTTAAGAATTACACTAACAGGTGTATTGGTTTCGGGGGTTTTTTTTTATCGATCTCTTAGGGAGTTACCACTAAAACACTTTCATAATTTGGTAACTCCAGCTTACATTTATGGAATTAATGCGCATTTTAGATTTCTAGCGCCGAAGTTCCTGGGGAAGACCCATATGCCAATTAAGCAGATGGCTCATAATGTGACTTCTTTGACACCGTTATGTTCCTTAAGCTATCCTGTAATGGATCTGATCAAAATTTTTTAGATAACCTTTTACTATGCTTAATTATATGCCATTTTTCCCAATCTGGTGGCCAAAATATACAAAATCCAATATGAAATTTCCATAGTCAAAACAGTTCATGGATAGTCCAAACAAGTGGATAATATCAAATTTCACAAATATTATATTGATGTCAAATAGTTAAGAAAAATCCATAAAAAAGTAGAAAAATTAAAAAATAATTAAAAGTCAATAATATAATAAATTTAAAAAAAATAAGTTAGAAAATATTTTTTTTTTCTTTCGTCCAATATACAGTGGCTAAAAGCTCATTTCGACCAGTGTCTAGCAAAAATGCTAACTGCCTTCCATAAAGTAATTATGCAATATTTTTCAAAAAAGAACCCATGGCAGGTACATTTATTAACCACAAATATGATTATATGGCCCTAATAAACTGTGGTTTTTCAACCTGCTAGGTAGGGTTATGTACAAAATTACCTCTATTTATGGTATAAGGCTATTTCGAACAGTTACATTATGGACACTTGGGTGCCATAAAACCCGGATTTTTTACCTAAAGTTGAATTTTTTGGTATAAGTAGACCAATCCTCTGTAGTCAGTTTAGTTTTTTCCTTCATTTCGGGTGCAACAAGCCAACAAGGACTATGGGCAAACTGATTACCTTTGAGCAAAGGAAACTCATCCTGGAACACTTAAAAATTGAATATTCAAATTGCCAAATAGCTAAAATGGTCAATCTAAACACCTCAACTGCATTCTACATCATTTGGAGTTTCGTCGACGAAAATCGGACAGAGGAAAAGAGCGGAATGGCACAAAAACCGATTTTCACCTAGCAGGACGAGAGGAGGATCATCAGGAAAATAAGGGGAAATCTTAAGGTTCAAGAACTGTGTGGGATGAAATTAGGAAAAAGTTCAGTGTGGAAACTGTGCTCCAGGTTTTTGCGCAACTATGACTTTAAGGACAGAAATCATAATTTATAAAAGCAAAAAATAGTGGGTCTAGGATGACGTTCGACAAAATCTATTTGGACAAGGATTTGGATTACTGGAACACAGTCATATTTGAATATGAGTACAAATTCAATATTTTTGGCCCGGACGGATGGAATTATACGTGGCGACAGTTCAATACTGAACTGAATCCCAAATACTAAAATGCAACAGTCAAGCACGGCAGAGGAAGTGTCCTGGTATGGGCATCTATCCCGGCGGAAATTTGGTGTTTATTCAAACAAAAATGGACAATATAGTGTACCTCAATATACTAAAAGAAAAATTACTCCAAAGTGCCGAAAAGCTAGGAATCTGATTTACTTTCCGGATCTACAACGACCCCAAGCATAAGGCCGAAATAGTATAGTCCTGGCTTAGATCGAACTGCCCCCACATGATTATTCCACCGGCCCAGTCTCCAGATTTGAATGTTATTGAAAATTTGCGGGCTCTGCTGGAAAATAACATCCGGAATCCATTTTTTCGTTTTTTCCCTTGTTTAAACTTTATAGCACTTTAAATTTCTGCTTCACACTGTCGAAATGAGCTTTTAGTCACTGTAAATCTGGACAAACTGTATTTAATTCGGGTATGCCAATTTATAAATTGAAGAATTGTCTAATTGTGTGTAGCAATAAAATAAAATGAATTTTACAAGAGCAGACTATTTAACAAAACAATTACATATATTTACTTAAGACTATTTGTGTATTGTATGCATGTATTAGTGATAACGTCCATGAACTTTATCATTGTGTGCATTTTGGTCCGATTTGCTCCCACTTTCCTATCGCGCTTGCTGAGATTACACACACACTCATAAGTACACTGCTATGTTTGTGTGTGTGTCTCGTATCTGGCTAGAAACGCACTTTCTTTTGTTCACATGCGGTTCTGCTTTTCTCATTGTTCGTAAGAGCTTGGAAAGCGCGTGGTCAAGCTCAAAAGTTAACGCCGCCATCTCTTGATTGATAGGCATGTACAGTTTGTCCACAAAGTCTTTTCGTAATGCAAAAAATTTTTTTTTTCTAAGTTCTTATGCAAAAAAATGTATGTTATTATTGACTTTTAATTATTTACGTATTTTCTACTATTAATTGAATATTTATTAACTACTTAACATTAAAATTAATAATAGTCATATATTTAGTTTATTGTGAAATTTTAAAAACTAAAATTATCCATTTTTGTGGACTGTCGAGAAAGTGTTTTCAGTATGGAGATTTCGTTTGAGATTTTATGCATTTTAGCCACCAGATTGGGGAAATTGAAGATTATTAAGCAATAGTGAAAAGAAATCTAAAAAATGCTGGTCCGATCCATTAAAGAATAGCTTAAGGAACATAACGGTATCAATGAAATCACATTAAATGAGCCAGCAAGCCAATTATGGGTACATGCATTGGGTACATGCATTTTGCTAAATAAAAGCTGCCTTTCAGTACTAATTATTGAAACTTTTTATTTTTCCTTGACACCCCATAGGTCAATTGAGCAGGAAAAAACTTTCTTCAGATGAAAACAGGCTGCTTGATAGGACATTGTTAGTTGCTTATGCTTAAAATTGTAGAAGATGCCGCGCGCTTAAACTGCCCGGAAAATGACAAGACTCCAAAATACATTCTGGAAAATTTCACAGCAATAAGCAGGGTCCCTCAGCTAAGAGACTTCACCATTAATGCTAATAAAATAAGAACTGTTCGATCATTCGCATGAATTTTTTTTTCTTGAACTATAACTCTTTTAAAAGGAAGTTGCACAATAAATACACAGACTCTAGCGAGAAATAAATCATTGCCTTAGCTGTGTTTTGCCTGCTCAATTTGACAACTGACAAAGAAAAGCCCACAAAGTGATATGTTTTTTATTTTTATGGATTTTTCGGGTCTTTCAATATAACAAATTCCACTGCAATACTGACCTATTAGGTGACTTGACTTCTTAAGCGATCTCTCTCGACCACAGCTTTCTTACTATATATTTATATTTAATGTTGATGCTTTTGATATGATAAATTCCACAATTTAAGAGGCAGCGGCTTCTTATTTATAAATACTATGCATATGTATATTATTGATCAATTGCCGAAATTTCATTAATATCGGACAAGAAACACCAAAGTTTTAGTCGAAAATATATTCTCATATTGATCTCATTTTTATCAGCAGTCGCAAGCATTTTCTGTATACATATAAATAAACAAGCGGATGTGTGAGAAAGAGACGGCATGATAATCGACGCTAGCATCAATATATTTATGTATATTCTGCAGAGCCCTGATAAATACTCTTTCGCGTACGTGTGTATGTGTGTATTCATATATGTATGTATATGGACGTGTTTGTAGCCATTCAGTTCGGGCATTTAAGTGCAAATCATTTTAAAGGGAAATTTGCCCAAAAAACTAGAATATATTTAACAACTGGGTTAAGGGTATATCGTAGTCGAGCCGACTACAGCACCTTACTTGTTTATCTTATTTTATTTGTATTTATTTGCTTATTTATTTATTTATTTTGTTCGTCAAAGGAAAAAATTATCACACAGTTTATAATAAGGTCAGCTTTAACCGGGTGCAGTACGTCGGCAATTTAATTTGCAACACTCGTAAAAAAAACCCGGACAATCATCCCGAGTAGAAATGTTGTATGTATGTATGGTATTATACAAAACACGCCCAGTTCTGATCTTAGTAATGCATTAAGCCTTACAGCACTACAGTGGCTCAAAGCGGGCGGTAAGCAGCGACAAGCAAAAAATGTAATTGCCTGTCATAAACTCATTCTTCATTATTTTTCAAAAATTCCAAAGACCGATGGCAGGTATAAAAATTAACCACCAAAATGAATATATGACCCTAATAAACGGGAATTTCCACACCCGTTAGGTCGGGTTATGTAAGAAGTACCTAAGTTTTTGGGTCAAGCTCTCGGGAAACAGTTACATTATGGACACCTGGGTGCAATAAAACCCGGATATTTTTACCTAAAGTTGAATTTTTTCGGTATAAATAGACCAAACGTCCGTAGCCAGTTTATTTTATTATTAAGGAAAAAGTTCAGTATGGGAACTGTGCTCCAAGTTCTGCGCAACCACGACTCTAAGGCCCAAGTACCACGTAAAGAGCAATTTATATAAGCAAAAAATACAGGGTATAGGATGACGTTCGCCAAAATCCACTTGGGCAAGTATTTGGAGTTCTGGAACACTGTCATATTTGAATATGAGTCCAAAGTCAACATTTGTGGCCCGGATGGACGGAACTATGTGTGCCGACAACCCAATACTGAGGTGGACCCCAAACAATTGAAGGCAACAGTCAAGCACGGCGGAGGAAGTGTCATGGTTTGGGCCTGTATCTCGGCAGCCGGTGGCGGAAATTTTGCGATTATTGAAACAATAATGGACATGAATGTGTACTTCGAGGAGTGGAGCAGGATCAGCCCAGAAACTACCTGGAAACTGGTATCTTCCATGAATAATAGGTTGAGGGAAGTTGCTAAGGCTAAAGGATATCATACTAAGTATTAACATCCTTATTTAAGCTTTTATACGCCAAATATTAAGCTTTTCTTACCGATAGATTTATCTGTATTTTGGATATGTTTATAGTTTTTGACTAATTTTAATTAATTTATTAATATTTTAATAAAAACTAAAGTTCCTTTTCAAATGTGATATAACATTAAACAAATTGGCACTTAAACATATTGCATTTTTTTCCTTGTTTAAACTTTATAGCACTTTACATTTTTTGCTGGTCGCTGCTTACCGCCCGCTTTGAGCCACTGTATATACATTGAAACATATGCACATACATAGGGCTTATACATGTATTCAATGAACTTGGGTGAAGAAGCGAGACAATTCGACGCAAGTTAATTTGCCTATAACATTGTTATCAATGTATAAAGAATATAACTTTAACGATCATTGAATTATAACAACATGTGTGCTTGGTTAATTTTTTATTTTATTGAGCAATAATCGTTCAGAAAAATATGCAAATTTAAACTTTTTTTTATCATTTTGTTTTTTCTGAAAACCAAGTATAAATATCAATGACACCCAAACTTGACTAATCAAAATTGATTGCGATGACATCATATGAAGGAAATTCTTAACTAACTACAAAATATTTGGGCTATGCCCATACAATGGAAGAAAATGTTTTTAAGTAAAGTTATGCATAAATTACTAATTAGCGTTAACAAGACGATCGAAATCAAATTCCTGTCATTTAACAATAATTTATATTCCTTTTAATAATTCCATAAGTAAAATTGATACAATTTGCAAATTATATTTTTTATTAAAATTTTTTACATTTGTGTCTCTAGTTTTTGCTAACAATCTTTTTATACCTTGCACCCATTAAAAATGGGTAAAAAGGGTATAATGGTTTTGTGCAAATGTATGTAACAGGCAGAAGGAAGCATCTCCGACCCCATAAAGTATATATATTCTTGATCAGGATAAACAGCCGAGTCGATATAGCCCTGTCCGTCTGTCTGTCCGTCCGTCCGTCTATCTCAGAGACTATAAGAGCTAGAGACTTCAAATTTGAAATATAGGCTCTCGTGTACCAGGCGCAGATCAAGTTTGCATTATTTTTATTGATAACTGCCTCAGTTTCTGAATAATCGATACATTTAAATTTCCGATAGCAATAAATTCCACATATCTCTCACAATTTAATGGATACAGTCACCAATTTTGGTTGGTAGGTTGTTGGCGAGGTCCTTAAAAGATCGGCATATGCCACACCCACCTCTGACGCCCCCATCTCCCCCGCCCCTAAAATTTTCAAATGGCTATATCTTCCGCAGTTTTTGAGTAGGGAACGTCAATCTTGGTAGGTATATTACTGGTAGTCGCCTTTAAGAACCGATAATAAATTTGTGGTGCCACGCCCACACCTGCGCCTATAATCGACAATTCCGATTGTAAGTCGATAGCTCTGTATATCTCTGAACATTTTAAAGATAGAGTAACCAAACTTGGAAGGTAATTTGCTGGTAACCTCCTGGATTGACATACCAATTTTTGGCCCACGCCCACATCCGCCGCCCCCAGGAACTTCGTCCCTAGAAATTTAAAATGCGCATATCTGCCGTAATTTGCAAGCTAGAGTCGCAAAAATTTGCAGGTTTGTTACTGGTAACTCCCCCAAAAGATCGATAAAAAAAAATTGGATGGCCACGCCCACTCCACCTACCTAAACCGATACACCTGTTGGTTTAAATCGATAAACCCATATATCTCACGCAATTTGAAAACTTAAGTCACCAAATTTTAAAGGTATATTGCTAGTAACACCCTTCATAAATGTAGAAAAAAAATTTTGGACCACGCTCACTCCCACTCACAAAAAACGATAAATGCCTGTATCTCCCGCAATTTATGAGCTACACTTACCAAACTTAGAAGGTATATTATTAAGATCGAACTTCAAAATATGTTGAGCCACGCCCACTCCCGCCCACAAAAAACGATAAATGCCTGTATCTCCCGCAATTCAAGAGCTACAGTTACCAAACTTAGAAGGTATATTACTAAGATCGGGCCACGCCCACTCCAGCCCCCAAAAACGATAAACCTATAATGCATTTAAAGCTTGGTTCAGGGTATATGGTAGTCGAGCTCACTCGACTACAGCGTTCTTACTTGTTTTGGGCTGCAGTTGATTGGAGGCAACAACAATTTGAGCTTTTTTGCAATTGACATAAAAGCTTTCATTTTTGTTGGTCGGCCAGTTTGAACATTTAAAGCGGAAAGAAATGAATTACATACATACTTTTGCTATGATGCGAGCGTGGTGTTTAAATACCAACACAGGCTACATGTGGAAATCGTTCCGAACAACACAGCACATTGATTTAATTAGCAGGAAATGCAAAAAGCCCAAATGCACCTTAATCAAGTGCAGCTTATTGGGTAATCACACACCCTTATACCACCCACACTACCCACACATACACATGTATGCAAATTTTTAGACTCGACTCTTCACAAGGTGAAATTAATTAGATTGCTTCTGTTAGTTGTTTGTGTCACTAAAATATTAATAATTTCTCTCTATTCATACCTTTTATTTCTAACATAAAAAAAAAAAGGGAGAACGTTGCAGTCGGACGTAACCGTCAGCGAAATACTATGATACCATAATTTGTGTGCAGCCAAGAAATACTATCCAAGTTTGCCTTTCAGATTGTGGTAGATATAAGATAGTAACCCTTCTTCGAAATTAGGCTGTAGCTTGTAAATTACAGAAGATATGAGCTTTTCGAGATTTTGGGTGGGGAAGTGGGCGTGGTTAAAAAAATTAATGACAATGTTCCTAATGATCTTCCTTTCAAGTTTGGCAACTGTAGCTATTAAATTGTGGGAGATATGGGCATTTATAGGTTTTGGGGGCGGAAGTGGGCGTGGCACAAAAAATTGTTTGAGTTCGCTCTTAGTAATATACCTTTAAAGTTTGGTAGCTATAACTCTTAAATTGTGGGAGATATTGGCATTCTTCGTTTTTTGGGGGCGGAAGTGGGCGTGGTCCAAAATTTTTTTTTAAAGATTTTTGTAGTGTGTTACAAGCAATAGACCTTTCAAATTTGGTGACTTAAGCTTAAAATTTCGTAAGATATATGGGCTTATCGATTTACACCAACAGGTGTATTGGTTTAGGTAGGTGGAGTGGGCGTGGCCATCCAATTTTTTTATCGATCTTTGGGGGAGTTAGCAGTAACATACCTTCAAAATTTTGTGACTCTAGCTTACAAATTATGGAAGATATGCGCATTTTCAATTTCTAGGGACGAAGTTCTGTGGGGGGGGGGGGGGGGGGGATATGCCAATCCTTGGAGGTTACCAGCAACTTACCTTCCAAGTTTGGTTACTCTATCTTTACAATTTTTTGGAGATATACGGAGTTATCGACTTACACTTTCCGCAATATCGGGTTTGTCGATTATGGGCGCAGGTATGGGCGTGGCAACACAAATTTGTTATCGGTTCTTGAAGGCGGCTACCAGTAATATACCTACCAAATTTGACGTTCCCTACTAAAAAACTGCGGAAGATATAGCCATTTAAACATTTTTAGGGGCGGGGGGATGGGGGCGTCGAAGGTGGGCGTGGCTAATGCCGATCTTCGAAGGACATCGCCAACAACCTACCAACCAAAATTGGTGACTGTATCCATTAAATTGTGAGAGATATGTATGTGGCTTTATAGATTTGCGAAAATCGAATTTAGCGATTTTTTAGCTCCCTAGTGGACGTAGGACCAAAACAAGAAACACTAACTTTTGAGGGTATTTTTCAGTACGTGTTCCAAGTTTCAAGTCTCTATCTCTAAAGGTTTTGGAGAAACACGCGTTCAAAAAGACGGACAGACCGACAGACGGACAGCATGACGGACATAGTTTCTGGACTGATCTTGCTCCACTCCTCCAGCAGAGCATTTTGGAATCCTGTTTGCATGATATGTTGTGTTTCCGGATGTTATTTTCCAGCAGAGCCCACAACTTTTCAATAACATTTAAATCTGGAGGCTGGGCCAGTGAAATTGTGATGTGGAGGCAGTTCCAGATAAGCCAGCCCTATGCTTGGGGTCGTTGTGCTGGTAGAACCGGAAAGTACGTCGGATTCCTAGCTTCTGAGTCAGTTTTTGAGCCGATAGCTTATAATTTCCTCTTATTTTCCTGATGATCCTCCGCTCGTCCTGCTCTGTGAAAATCGGGTTTAGTGCCATTCCGCCCCTTTTCCTTTGATGTAGAATACAGTTGAAGTGTTTAGATTGATCATTTTAGCTATTTGGCGATATGAACATCCGATTTTTAAGTGTTCCAGGATGAGTTTCCGTTGATCAATGGTAGTCCGTTTGCCCATAGTCCTTGTTGGTCCTTGTCCTTAGTCCTTGTTTATCGGGGCTGTGCAGAATACACACAAATATATTGACGCTATCGTCGATTATCATGCCATCTCTTTCTCACACAAGCGCTCGCATATTTATGCATACAGAAACTGCTTGCGGCTGCTGATAGAAATGAGATCAATACGAGGATGTATTTTTGACCATAACTTAGGTGATTCTTTTCCGATCTTGATGAAATTTCGGCAATTGATCAATAATATTTACAGTTAGTCCACAGTCTTTTAGTATTGCAAAAAAATTTTTATTTTTTAAGTTCTTATGCAAAAAAATGTATGTTATTATTGACTTTTAATTATTTACGTATTTTTCTACTATTGGATATTTATTAACTACTTAACATTAAAATTAATAATAGTCATATATTTAGTTTATTGTGAAATTTTAAAAACTAAAATTATCCATTTTTGTGGACTGTCGACAAAGTGTTTTCAGTATGGAGATTTCGTATGGGATTTTATGCATTTTAGCCACCAGATTGGGGAAAATTGTTGGTCCGATCCATTAAAGAATAGCTTAAGGAACATAACGATATCAATGAATCACACGTAATCACCAACGTACTTTCCGGATTTAACAGGACAACGACCACAAGCTTAAACCCGGAATAGTACAGTCCTGGCTTATCTAGAACTGACCCCACATGATAATTCCACCGGCCCAGTCTCCAGATTTAAATGTTATTGAAAATTTGAGAGCTCTGCTAGAAAATATCCATCAAGCAGGATCTCAAAAATACTCTGCTGGATGAATGGAGCAAGATCAGCACAGAAACTACCCAGAAGCTGGTATCTTCCATGAATAATAGGTTAAGAGAAGTTGTTAAGGCTAAGGGATATTATACTCAGTATTAACATCCAACATTTTATACCCCAAAAACGTTAATTTTTTAAGACTGTTCCAAATAAACATTCACATGTATTTTGGATATGTTTTTAGGTTTTTACCAATTTTAATTATTTATTTAATATTTTAATAAAAACTAAAGTTTAATTTTCATACCAGTTGACATTTAAACATTTTGAATTTATTTTCTTGTTTAAACTTTATAGCACTTTAAATTTTTAGCTTGACAATGCTTAAAATAGGCATTGAGTCACTGTATAATGAGTTTGTGCAATGTCCGTCATGCTGTCTGTCCGTCTGTATGAACGCATCTTTTTTCGACACACTAGAGATAGAGACTTGAAACTTGGAACATATACTTGAAAGTCCTACGTCCACTAGGGAGCTAGAAAATCGATATAATCGATAAATCTACATGTCTCCCCTAAAAGATGTATAAAATAATTTGAAGGTCTTGCCCAATCTGCCACCTTAAACTAACCGATACACCTGTTAGTATTAATCGATAAGACCATATATCTCACAATTTGAAAACTAGTTAGCAAATTTCGAAGGCAAATTGCTGGTAACACCCTTTAAAAATCAGAGAATCGATAAATAATAGCTACATTTGCCAAACTTGAAAGGAAGTTTATTAGGAACCTTCTCTATAAATTTGTTCAGCCACGGCCACTCCCGCCCCCAAAATCTCGAAAATCGCATACCTCCTGTAATGTAAGAGTAAACTTTTGAAGGTAGGTTACTATCTTATATCTATCGCAATTTGAAAGGCAAACTTAGACAGTATATCTTGTCTAAAGTATATCATGGCATCAAAGTATTTCGTTGTTGGCAACATTCTCTATAAACTCTTTAAGTTACACGTTCTTTATGAATGTATTTTTCAATTAATTGCATATAATAATATAATCAGCCAGCCAACTTATTTGCTGCGTAAAATATATTGCTTTGTATATACCAGAAATGTGATAAGAGTGATTTGTGCGAGTCGCTTATCGTGGCGCTTAAATATGAATTATATTTTGTTGGTATTTGCTATAATTATTTAAATATATATTGTATTTTCACTGGGTAAAGCCGTTCCGGGTAGTACCGGTCACTAAAATACGGTCGTGCTTACTCGGAATGTGATTCCAGTGATGCCACCCCGTTATTTCCACTTGTGTCTCTTGAATTGGGATGAATACTACCAAATAATATCATTTTCCGTTGCTAGTGCGACTTATCTTCTTTCATGCGAAATCTTTGGTGGGCGTCTGCGAGGTGTTCCTCCAGTCAATTCGCAGTTCGATGACGTAAAACTCAGACAAATGTTTGAAGGCAGCGAAAAACGATGAATCATAAAAGCAGCAAATGATCACTTACACTTGTGGATTCATCAATTTGTTTTTGTTTTTCTGATTTTTTGCGCTTCGCATTTATTGTTTTTCATTTGTTTATTTTTTTTTTGTATTATTATTTTTGCTTTGTATGATTGATGTCTATTTATTAACATTAAATTGTTTACCAAATTTAGTTTCGATCAACGAGTCTACGCATCGTGACCTAGAACAATATTTAATTGAAATATTTATTAATTATATAACTCGATTCGAATTGTTGAGCAAATAATAAACTGAAAGTGTTGATTTTAAACAGACTTTTCAACTGTTTCATTTTAAACTGGGGAAATAGGTTTGTATAGAAATATAAAGCTGTTTTAATAAATTTTCGTTAATAACATATTCAGTACCTATCGATCTGATAATAATTTAAAGATAATGCAAATTAATAAATAATAAACAGTAAATAGCATTATTTAAGCATAAAATGAAAATATTATTAATATTTACTCAAAAAGTTAAATATTTTATATTTAATGGGCGCAGGTATGGGCGTGGCAACACAAATTTGTTATCGGTTCTTAAAGGCGGCTACCATTAATATACCTACCAAATTTGACGTTCCCTACTAAAAAACTGCGAAAGATATAGCCATTTAAACATTTTTAGGGGCGGGGGGATGGGGGCGTCGAAGGTGGGCGTGGCTAATGCCGATCTTCGAAGGACATCGCCAACAACCTACCAACCAAATTTGGTGACTGTATTCATTAAATTGTAAGAGATATGGGGATTTATCGATTTGCTAAAACCGAATTTATCGATTTTCTAGCTCCCTAGTGGACGTAGGTCCAAACCCAAGACACTTTAACTTTTGAGGGTACTTTCAAGTATACGTTCCAAGTTTCAAGTCTCTATCTCTAAGTGTGTCGGAGGAACGCGCGTTCATACAGACGGACAGACAGCATGAGGGACATTGCACAAAACCAATATACTATTATACCTTTTTGGTATAATAGTATAAAAACATTTGACAGTCGATTTGAAGGAGTCTTAAAAAAAGTTAAATATTACGCGTATAAAAGCTTAAATAAGGATGTTAATACTTAATATTATATTTTTTAGCCTTGGCAACTTCGCTTAACCTATTATTCATGGAAGATACTAGCTTCCGGGCTGATCTTGCTCCACTTCTCCAGCAGAGCATTTTTGAGATCCTATTTGCTGGCTAAGCTGTAATTCCACCGGCCTAGTCTCCAGATTTAAATGTTATTGAAAATTTGAGGGCTCTGCTGGAAAATATCCATCAAGCAGGATCTCAAAAATACTCTGCTGGATGAATGGTATATTCCATGAATAATAGGTTAAGAGAAGTTGTTAAGGCTAAATGATATCATACTTAGGTATTAACATCCTTATTTAAGCTTTTATACGCCAAATATGTAACTTTTTTAAGACTGGTCGAACTAAGCTACGATATGTATTTTGGATATGTTTTCATTTTTTGAATAATTTTAATTAATTAATTAATATTTTAATTAAAACTAGTTTTTTTAAATGTGATATAACACGAATCAAATTGGCATTTACGCATTTTGCGTTTTTTTCAACTGATCTGCCAGACACTGTATATTCTATACAGATTCTATCTTATCTCTACCGCAATTTGAAAGGCAAACTTGGACAGTTTTTCTTGGATACACACAACTTGTGGTATCAAAGTATTCCGCTGTTGGTTAAGACCGACTGCAACGTTCTCTTGTTTTTATACCCTGAACCCATTAAAAATGGGTAAAAAGGGTATAATGGTTTTGTGCAAATGTATGTAACAGGCAGAAGGAAGCATCTCCGACCCCATAAAGTATATATATTCTTGATCAGGATTAATAGCCGAGTCGATCTAGCCCTGTCCGTCTGTATGAAACAACGGATCTCAGAGACTATAAGAGCTAGAGACTTCAAATTTGGAATATAAGATCTCGTATACCAGGCGCAGATCAAGTTTGCGTTATTTTATCGATAACTGCCTCAGTTTCTGAATTATCGATACATTTAGATTTTCGATAGCAGTAAATTCCACATATCTCTCACAATTTAATGGATACAGTCACCAATTTTGGTTGGTAGGTTGTTGGCGAGGTTCTTGAAAGATCGGCATGTGCCACGCCCACCTCCGACGCCCCCATCACCCCCGCCCCTAAAATTTTCAAGTGGCTATACTTCCGCAGTTTTTGAGTGGGGAACGTCAAATTTGGTAGGTATATTACTGGTAGTCGCCTTTAAGAACCGATAAGAAATTTGTGGTGCCACGCCCACACCTGCGCCTATAATCGACAATTCCGATTGTAAATCGATAACTCCCTATATCTCCGAACATTTTAAAGATAGAGTAACCAAACTTGGAAGGCAATTTGCTGGTAACCTCCTCCAAAGATTGGCATACCAATTTTTGGACCACGCCCACATCCGCCGCCCCCAGGAACTTCATCCCTAGAAATTTAAAATGCGCATATCTGCCGTAATTTGCAAGCTAGAGTCGCAAAAATTTGCAGGTTTGTTACTGGTAACTCCCCCAAAAGATCGATAAAAAAAAATTGGATGGCCACGCCCACTCCACCTACCTAAACCGATACACCTGTTGGTTTAAATCGATAAACCCATATATCTCACGCAATTTGAAAACTTAAGTCACCAAATTTTAAAGGTATATTGCTAGTAACACCCTTCATAAATGTGGAAAAAAAATTTTGGACCACGCTCACTCCCACTCACAAAAAACGATAAATGCCTGTATCTCCCGCAATTTATGAGCTACACTTACCAAACTTAGAAGGTATATTATTAAGATCGAACTTCAAAATATGTTGAGCCACGCCCACTCCCGCCCACAAAAAACGATAAATGCCTGTATCTCCCGCAATTCAAGAGCTACAGTTACCAAACTTAGAAGGTATATTACTAAGATCGGGCCACGCCCACTCCAGCCCCCAAAAACGATAAACCTATAATGCATTTAAAGCTTGGTTCAGGGTATATGGTAGTCGAGCTCACTCGACTACAGCGTTCTTACTTGTTTTTTTTGCTTTGTTGTAGATGTTTTACTCATTATTGCCAATTTTGCAGGCAGCATGACCATACCAACAAGGCCCGCACCAGCACCGCCGGGATCACTTGGACAGACCGCTGCGTCCGGGGCGAATGCGAGTTTGGAGCAGCTGCGTCTGCAACTGCAACAGCAACAGCTGCAGCAGCAACAGTCAACCAACTGTGGGCTTCAGAAGCTGAGTATTAAGTTACCACCGCCACCTAGGGGACCCATGCAGCAGCCACTACAGCAACAAGCTCTTCACAAGCGCTCGGCCAGCAACATCAGCAACAACAACAACAATAATGGTTTCTTTGATGTGGACGGTGGCAGCGGCATAACCCGTAAATTTCCCCAGGCTCGCTATACGCCGGCCACCAACTGGAATGATGCACCTTTCGACAGTGACAGTGTCTCTTTTGCTGCTGCTGGCAACAACAATTGCAAGAAAATGCCGCCGCCGCGACCTCCACCGCCCAAAGTGCAAATCAATGGGCGTAAGCTGGCTAGCTTAAGCACCGGCAATTCGGGTGGTGGTGGAGGTAGTGCCGGGGGCGGTGGCATCATTAGCAACATATTCCATCGCAAAAAAACATCAACGTCAACGGCTGTTGCTTCGAAGGCCACATCACAAAATCGTGTCTACGGCCTGAGCAGCGGCACCGGAACAACTGGAACTGCAACCGCTTCCAGCAGCAACAGTTACATAACAAACTCAAACACATACGACTGGAATGCAGCATGGAATACAGCGAGTACAACTACGGCGATGACAGCAACGTCGACGACGAAGGCATCGAGCAGCAACCTTAACAATCAGCGTGAGATGGACGCACAGCTGATCAGCTTCGATTCACCGCCTTCGTCGCCGACCTTCACCCAGAAGTCGAACAGCGATTGCGTCAGCGTCGATAGTTTCAGCTCCGATAGCAATTTCAGTTCACCCAATAATGGCAGCGTTTCGCAGCCGGAGAGCGGCTTCGAGGATGATTATCATGCACGCTCGCGTCCAGCGACACAGAGTCCCGTTGTCGCTGATCCTTGGGAGGCCGTTGACAACCACAGCAGCGGCATCTATAGCAACAGCGTCGTTGATAGTTTTGGTGCGGCACCGGTGCGTCAGTTACAGCCACATCGTCTAGTGCAACATCAAGCGACGCGTAGCTCGGATAATCCCCTGTGCAATGGCCGCAGTCTGTTGCCGCCCGCCCAATCGCTTACGATGCCCACCATCATCAAGCCGAAAATATCGCAGAAGCCCAAAGCACCAAAGCCGCCACCATTCATTGGTCAGCCGCCAGGATTTGGTTATGCTGGCAGCACTCAACTTTCCTCTCCACCTTCGCCGCCAATGCCCCGTGGTGCTCCTCCGTCACTTTCTGCAGGGACAGCTGCTGCCTCATCTTCTGGGCACATCTCACTACTGGACGTGATCTCGGGCAAAGTGGATGCCCTGGCGTTAAGCAACGGCAGCTCTGGTTACGTTGAGGAGGAGCATCTGCCATATGCCATTGCACTCTACGATTTTGATGGCGTCGAGGAGGATGATCTGAATTTCAGAGTGAGCTTAACACATATTACTTTTAAGAGTTAATAATAATGGTTTCTTTAGGAGAACGAGAAAATCTATCTGCTGGATCAGCCCACTCCGGAATGGTATCGCGGACGTACACGCTCCGGCTGTGAGGGTCTCTTCCCCGTTAATTATGTGGAGGCCAAGGTGCCATTAAACGGCAGTTTAACAAATGCTGCAACTCAGGTGCAACAGCAACTAAAACAACAATTGAACACTGCGCACTGCCTTTACAATTTCCCCGGCGATGTTCAGGGAGATCTGCCCTTAAGGGTAAGATAAGATCAAATGTTCTTGTAATAAAAATAAATTAAATGAATATAAATGAATATTATTCAACAGGAAAACGATCTGGTCAACGTGCTTTATCGTATCAATGAGGATTGGCTATTCGGCGAGGTTGACGGACTTCAGGGTCAGTTTCCGGCTAATTTCTTAGAGCATATACCCGCTGATCTGCCGTCGATGTAAAAATATATATATGTATATCAATAAGAAGCAGGAATCCGAAACTTTATTTTAATTATATATTCAAATGCTACTTGTTGGAACTGAATCATATTGTATTTCCTCTTGATAACCCACACACATCTCGATTTTATAAGAGTTATTTAAAAAGAAAAGAAAACCGTTTTACAGCGTCGAGTCAAAATGCTACCAAGTAGATTGGGCGCGAAAACTAATTTAAGTCTCAAAATTGTTTTTCCATTTAATAATTGTTGATATAATTCTGATTCAAAGTATTCGATTATGTTTGGTGCACTTGCAAACGAGTCGCGTGATGATCTTTTGATCCTTTTATAATAGCAAAAAAAAAAAAAACAAACAAACATGATACACAAAAAACACAAACACTTTTTTAGTAAGTTAGTTATTTAGCTAGGCACATCAACCATTTCCAATTGATTAAAATACATGTGTGCTATTTAAAAATGAATTATCACTTAAGACTAAATAGAGACAACCAGGCAACAACTCAACTGATCAAAAATAATTGTCAAGCTAAGATGAACTGAAATAAATTAAATTGTTTAAAAATGCTAAGGCAAAAAACGCCCATTAAATAATGATAGCAAAGTGCTGTTCACTGGCAGTGGCAGGGTATTGGAAGTCCAACCATTGCCTAAGACCGACCATACGTCGGAAACACATCCGTTCCGAGGTGATACTGCTTTCGACTAAATATTGCGGATTTAGAGAGGATAACTCGCAATCCGTGATGTTAATCGAACCGTGCCAATTGCCCGAATGGCAGCTTGTAAATTGCTGTCGGTGTTCCCTGGGTAACTGGCGTCCTTCGGTTGCAATGCAAATCGCCTTGCCTTGATTCGGGGGCTATGTTACGGTGGACTTGCCAATCCTTACACTTGTCGGAAACAAAACCATGCACTTTAAATATCAACAACAATAACAAGAGTAAATTAACCAATTAACAAAAACAAAAAAAAAAATAAATAAATCTAACGGACTCTGGTCACCTTAAGCGCTACAAATATCTGCTCTAAAAAGTGTGGAGTCCAACCCAGGCAATCACAAAGCTGGTTAATTGCAACGATGACCGGCGATGTCAATTGGCTCAGAGATATGGACACCAGACTGCGATCCTGGGAGGGTTAATCATTGCAAGTTTTCCTGATGTGCCCATGAAACGAATATTTGTTGGCCTCTTTCCAGCATTGAAGAGCACTTCCGTTAAATACTCTCTGCGCCTAATTGATGGTCATAACGAAATTCTCACCGTTCACGACTGGCGAGTCCTGCTTCGCGTCCCAAGAAGTCTGACCATGAGGCTCGCTGTATTCATTAATTCCCCCTCGGCGGAGGTGCTCAGGCAACAACGTTATTATACCTTTTTGGTATAATAGTATATTGGTTTTGTGCAATGTCCGTCATGCTGTCTGTCCGTCTGTATGAACGCGCGTTCCTCCCTCACCCTTAGAGATAGAGACTTGAAACTTGGAACGTATACTGGAAAGTACCCTCAAAAGTTAAAGTGTCTTGGGTTTGGACGTCCACTAGGGAGCTAGAAAATCGATAAATTCGACTTTAGCAAATCGATAAATCCCCATATCTCTTACAATTTAATGAATACAGTCACCAATTTTGGTTGGTAGGTTGTTGGCGAGGTCCTTGAAAGATCGGCATGTGCAACGCCCACCTCCGACGCCCCATCACCCCCGGCCCAAAAATTTTCAAATTGCTATATCTTCCGCTTTTTTTTGAGTAGGGAAGGTCAAATTTGGTGGGTATATTACTAGTAGTCGCCTTTAAGAACCGATAACAAATTTGTGGTGCCACGCCCACACCTGCGCCTATAATCGACAATTCCGATTGTAAATCGATAACTCCGTATATCTCCGAACATTTTAAAGATAGAGTAACCAAACTTTGAAGGTAATTTGCTGGTAACCTCCTCCAAAGATTGGCATACCAATTTTTTGACCACGCCCACATCCGCCGCCCCCAGGAACTTCGTCCCTAGAAATTTAAAATGCACGTATCTGCCGTAATTTGCAAGCTAGAGTCCCAAAATGTTCAGGTATGTTACTGGTAACTCCCGCAAAGATCGATAAAAAAAAATTGGATGGCCACGCCCACTCTACCTACCTAAACCGATACACCTGTTGGTGTAAATCGATAAACCCATATATCTCACGCAATTTGAAAACTTAAGTCACCAAATTTTAAAAGGAATATTGCTAGTAACACCCTTCATAAATGTGGAAAACAAATTTGGCCTACGCCCACTCCCGCCCACAAAAAACGATAAATGCCTGTATCTGCCGCAACAGTTACCAAACTTAGAAGGTATATTCTTAAGATCGAACTCCAAAATTTGTTTGGGCCACGCCCACTCCCGCCCCCAAAACCGATAAACGCCCATATCCCCCGCAATTCAAGTATTTCTTAACTGTACACAAATTAAGGTATAATAGTATTTCGCTGTCGGTTACATCCGACTGCAACGTTCTATCTTGTTTATATTATGGCTTTAGTAAATCTATAATACCATATATCTCGCGTAATTTTATAGGTTAAGTCGCCAAATTTCAAAGTAATTGTACTTGCTAGTAACACCCTTCGAAAATCTATGAAAATAAATTTTGGACTACGCCCACTCTGGCCCCCAAAACCAATAAATGCCAATATCTCCCGCAATTGAAGAGCTACAGTTACCAAGCTTGGAAGGAAGATTATTAGAAAACTGTTGCATTTTTGGTACGTGTCGATAGTGACGTATCGCATACCACCACCTTTTTTTGATACAAGGTTGCATTTTATGGAGAGTTTTCCACATTATAGCAGAAAAGACAGAAAAGTGTGGCAGGTCATGGTTCTTGGCGGGCAACGTTTTTATGGGCGAGCGAGGATTTAAACATACAGTGTCTACAAGCCAGTTTGAAGCAGCGTCAAGCAAAAAAATGTAATTGCCTGCCATATTCTCATTATTTATTATTTTTTAAAAATTCCAAAGCCCGATGGCAGGTACATATATGAACCACCGAAATGAAATTATGACCCTAAAAAAAAGTGGGATTTCCCCACACGTTAGGTCGGTTTATGTAAAAAAGCCCCTTAATTTATAGTTCAAACTCTTTTGGAGCAATTACATTATGGGCAGCTAGGTGGCAAAAAACCCGGATTTCTTGCGTAAAGTTTAATATTTTTGGTATAAATAGACCAATCATCATGGAACACTTAAAAAACGGTTATTCATATCGCCAAATAGCTAAAATGGTCAATCTAAACACCTCAACTGTATTCTACATCATTTGAAGTTTGAAGTTCACGAAAATTGGATGGATGGCAAAGGCGAAATGGCACCAAACAAGATTTTCACCGAACTGGACGAGCGGAGGATCATCAGGAAAATAAGGGGAAGTCTTAAGCTATCGGCTTCAAAACTAACTTAACAGGTGCAGGATGACATGGGGAAAAAGTGCAGTGTGGAACCTGTGCTCCAAGTTCTGTACAACCATGGCTTCAATGCCCGAGTATTATATTTATAAGCGCAAAAAATATAAGGTCTAGGTTGACGTTCGCCAAAATTCACTTCGACAGGGACTTGGAGTTCTGTAAGAAATGTATGTGGACAAGTATGTGTACTTCGATATACTAAAGAAAAAATTACTCCAGTGCGGAGAAACTGGGAATCCGACGTACTTTCCGTACTTTCCGGGCTCTGCTGGAAAATAACATCCGGAATCACAACATATACATCATACAAGATCTCAAAAATGCTCTGCTGGAAGAGTGGAGCAAAATCAGCCCAGAAACTACCCGGAAGCTGGATTAATAGTAGGTTAAGGGAAGTTTTCAAGGCTAAAGGATATCATACTAAGTATTAACATCCTTATTTAAGGATATTTAACTTTTTTTTAAGACTGTGCGAAATATGCTTTGATATGTATTTTGGATATGATTTCAGTTTTTGACTAATTATAATTAATTAATTAATATTTTAATAAAAACTAAAGTTTCTTTTTCAAATGTGATATAACATTAAACAAATTGGCACTTAAACATTTCGAATTTATTTCCTTGTTTAAACTTTATAGCACTTTAAATTTTTTGCTAGACGCTGGGCGAAATAATAAGCTTTGTGTCATTGTATGTCTTTATACCATTTTGTCGAATAGGCTATTTTAAGTTGTTTACCTGAAAGTGAAAATAAATCTGGAGCAATTTTAGTAGACAGTGTGTTTGGTAGGCTGTGCGGCGACTTCTACAAGTCAGTAATTTATTATACTTGCTTTCCGCATTACAAACTGATCAAACTTCGTCGTTGAATGTCAAAGCAAAATTTTCTTTGTTTTTTTTTTATGTGTTAAAAATACAGTCACATTTATTCAGTACGCAAACAAACAAAATTATTTCTTGTAACAACTGCGATTACAATTTTTTAAATATAAATCCAAAAATTAATAAAGAAGAGACCACAATTCATTTGTGGTAGTCAGTTAACCATGGGTGATCCATCGTGCTATCCGTGCCAGGCTCCAGTCGATTTTCCATTATGTCCACCAAATGCATCGTGTCGGCCATGCGGTCGTGGAGACTATTCCGGCAGCTGCTATCAGCAGCCTCCACGCACACTTCCCATTATTCCGCAATCGCATTTTATGCGCTCAACTGCACCGCTGGACACGGATACCATTTATCGCCGTTCATACTACGGTAACTGTGGTGACATTCTGCGTCCCCAGCCAGTGAAGCCATGTAATCACATAGCCGCCAATACGGCACCGATGGAGAAGTGCACCATACAGAAGCTATCCTACATGCCGCCATGCCCGGCCTCGCGCACCATGCCCATTCTGCCAATGGAGAGCGGATTGCGTTTTGAGGGGCCAATTTATGCAATGAGCTCGCAGAAGCATGATTATGTACCCAAGGGCAATGTGAAGCGTGCACCATGCTTGCCACGTGTTGCAATCTGCTCCTCTACGGCGCCCTTGGAGCGATGCACCATCCAAAAGTTGAGCTACATGCCGGTGGATGTCTGCCAGAATCCACCGCCGAAGTTATTGCCACAGACTTCGCACTACTGCAAGCCCGTCGGCCCAATGGAACGCTGCACCGTACAGAAGCTATCGTATATGCCGGTCTGTCTGCCGTCGAAGGAGCCAACACCCTGGGCGGACAAGATTCGCTGTGTGCCTCCCAACTATCAGAATATCTGCTCCATTTATAATCTTAGCTACATGCCCAATTGCAACGCAGGACGCACAGCCCCAATGTTACCAATGAACACCCTGCGCTTCCTGGGCAACGATTCGGGATGCGCCAATACGGTCTACAAACTTAGCTACAGGCCCGTCGATGCATCGCGCACCAAGCCGTTGCCCATTTTGCCAAGGGACACGTTCCGCAGGGCCACCGGACCACTGGAAAGGTGCACAGTCCAAAAGGTGAGTGGAAATCTAATTATATTATTATTTTTATACTATGATACCAAAGGTTTATAGTAAAATGGGTTTGTCCGACTGAAACGTTCTCTCTTGTTATTAATGAACATGTCATAGTATTAATAATTATTAACATTATTGCTAATGTAATTATATGCTATAACTAGAGCCATGTTGGACCTGGAGGTTGATGCTGGTTTAGTGGGACTGATCAATCAATTGCTCACTTGCAGGATTGTGAAGTCTACACTTGGATCGTCAACTCTGTCCAGGTACGTCGACAGAGTAAATACCCAAAGGGGCGAACTGTCACCCCTCTTTTGAAACATACTGGTCAAAAGATTGTTGCGAAACATGGAGGGTGGGGTATGCCAGATTGACGCGTATGTAGATGATGTGGCGGTTATCTTCCAAGTAAAGTACCTAATGACAAGGTTCACCGTATGGCTGAACTATGGATATCCGGGGCTCTTAGCTGCACACAAAATAAGACACTAGACGCTTTTATTGACATTCCACGTCTGAAATGAAGTCCAACACAATTAAAGAATATGGGACCAGACAGTTTGCAGATCATTATTTTACTTGACTTCGCTGCAAGAACATCGCTGGTAAATGCAAAACCCAGCCTTTTATGAGCATGCATGCGTGGGTGCGTAAAGTTACGCACCATTTCTAGAGCCCTAATGGGTTTTGAATGTGTCCGAAAATTACAGGTATATTGCTACCGGATCGCGCAGATCCTTGAATGTGTGCGAAAATATCAGCGAAACTCTATCCCTGTCTTTTTGTGTAAAGGCCACAGTAGCAATGCTGTAACATCGCTTTAAAGCAGATGGTTTAGTTTACTTTTTTTTTCGATTTTTCGATGCACATTTTCTGAAATATCGACATTGGCGATTATGGGCGCATGTATGGGCGTCGCCTTACAAATTTGTTATCGGTTCTTAAGGGCTACCAGTAACATACCTACCAAATTTGACGTTTCCAACTTAAAAACTACGGAAGATATAGTCATTTAAAATAGGGGCGGGACCAATAAATACTAAGTATTTAACAAGTACTAAGTACCTTTGATTTTTTTTTCAATAATAATAATAATTATTCCCGATATCGCCGAATTTATAAAATCGAGAATTTGACTCCTTCAGTGACCATTTCCATTCTAAGATTGGTGTTTCCGCCCGCAGCTCTCATATCAGCCCAATTGCACTGAGCGCACACCGCCCATCCGCCCCATGGAAAATGGACTGCGGTTCGATGGACCATTGTATGCGACGACTACACAGAAGCATGACTTTGTGCCGAAGCCGCATGTACGTCGTGCCCCGATAATGCCCTTGACCGCCTTCTGCCGGCCCAGCGGTGCCTTGGAGCGATGCACCGTCAACAAGCTGTCATATATGCCGGTGGATGTGACCTGTTTTCCAAGGCCAGATGCGATTAGGCCGCGCCAGTGCTTCTGTCGCAATGATGGACCTTTGGAGAACTGTACCACATATAAACTAAGCTATTTGCCCAACTGTGTGCAGCCGAAGGAGCCTTTGCCCTGGGCACGCTACACATCCTATAGCCGGCCAAGTGGTCCCATCGAGAAGTGCACCATACAAAAATTGAGCTATGGGCCGCCGGGTGCCTTTCAGCGCTGTGGTGGTGTGTGGCATATGAGATCAAATTATAATAAAAATATATGTATATATTCTTCTTTTTTCTTGCAGGTCCTTGTGGTTCCGTCATCACCGACACTGGCTGCTATCCAAAGGCTGGCATTTGTTAAACTGTTAAACCTTGCCGTCCCGTCCTCGCTAAATGTTTTATGTTTATATGTTATGTTCGTTTACACGAACCAGGACGTCAATCTTTAAGGAGTAACAATACCCACCACCACCACCACTAATAATAACCAACTAATACCCACCCAGAAATATAAATCTAAAATTCAAGTGCGACGATAAATGTTTCAATGAAATCTACTTTTTATAGATTTTCAAATTAAATGTCTTACATATATTGAATATTCATTTATGTTTACACCATTTGAATTTGAATGCGCCGCTTGGCAGCTGCTCGACGCTTCGTCTGATTCTTGCGTCTCGCTAGCGTCGCGTCCCGGAACAGCTGGACACCCTGGCGCTGCTCCACCTCCGTCTGTAGCAGAGACAGAGCGTGCAGATTGTAACCCATTAGGTCACGCAGTTGTTGGAGATCGTGCTTTAGCAGGTCCAACAGCTTGAGCAGCAGCGGCTTCATAGCTTTGGCCGCCGCAATGGGTTTCAAGTGCACTTTGAAGAGGAACACGGTCACGCGACACAGCAGCTCTACTTCATCGGGTCTTTCATTGATTAGGGCGGGTAGACGCTCAAGCAGCTCGCACACAATCGAAAATGGCATCAGGAGCAGAGCCTCCTCCATGTCGGAGGTGCGTATACGCACAAGTGTCGTCACCAGAAAATCCTTCGGGTTCTTCACATGCAGCGCCAGCATCAGCGGATGCAGTTCCGGCTTCTCATCTGATCCCAGTTCAAATTGTTTCGATATTTCAAGGCATTCCATGATTGATTCGGCCGCCTTTTCGGCGCCAACAGTTTTGCGAGAGGGTAACTTAAGACCAGGTAGCAGGGGCACACTGTTATCCTCGCCAGTGGCCAACTTCTCGTTTTCTAACTGCTCGCGCTCCTCCTCCTGAACATCCTGCAGCACAATGGTCTCCTCGGTGCGCTCGTACATGCGCAGCGTGCGATCAGAGCCGCAACTAACCAGGTACCGACCATTGGGCGAGACAGAGAGACAGTGGGCTTCGCCAATGTGCCCCGGCAGGGTGATGATCTTCTCGAAGGAGTCGCCATCCCATTGCTTGAGCTTGCCATCCTTGCCGCAACTGAAAAACATGTGCGTATTTGGTATAAATTGCAGAGACATCACCGAGTCATCATGGGCAAAGATCGAACGATGGCAATCACCAAAATTGAGACCCCAAATCTTGATGTTGCGATCCGCAGAACCAGTTGCTATCAGCGTCGAGTCATAGGATATATCCATGCAGAGCACGGGCAACTTGTGTCCGTACAGCGATAAATAGAACTTAAACGTGTCCAGGAAGAAGATTTTCACAGTGGCATCGAGCAGACCCACAGCCAGGTATTTCATGTTCGGGCTAATGGCCATACACAGCACCGTCTCATCCAGCTTGAGCGTGTTCTTGTGCAGCAATGAGAGCACCTTTGTCTGGCCAGCTCCCTCGCCACTATCGATCAGCTCAAAGGCCCAGATTTTCAGCGTTGTATCGCTGCTGCCCGTGACACAACCCTTCTGATCCGGCAGCAGAACAAGGCTCCACAGTTCGCTCTCGTGCGCGGGGATTTGCTCAATAATATCAGCTGCACTTACATCCACAATGAGCAGCTTGCCGCTCTTCATGCCCAGCAACACATAGCGATCACCTGGCACAAATCGGGAGGAGAGTATATAATCGGTGGGTACTGTTCTCAAACATTGCATTGCATCCCGATCCCAGAACTTGAAGGAATCTCCAGCGCCAGAGCCAATTGCCAAGGAATCGTTGCTGAAGCATACCGAACGCAACTCTGACTGGTGACCGAGACGCGTTAGGGAGCGCAGCAGCTTGACACTGCCATCTGTCTGGCATGAGCTGCTCTTGCGGGATTTGAGCGATGCCTCCAGTGAGTAAAGAGACATGCTGTTGTTGGCAAGACTGACGAGCACGCGCAGCTCTTTATTCTCGCCGAGCAGCACATCGATGGATTTGATTTTTTGTTTCGTTTTAATGCTCTCTAGTCGCTTGATCTCATCGCTGAGCGACAGCTCCTTGGACAGCTGTTCATCGTTCTCCTCGGTCGCCGCTTGCGCATCAAGCGCCTTTTTGCGCGCCTTCTTCAGACGCTTGGCCAAACGGTGTTTGGCCTCCTCGCCGGAGCATATGTAAAAGTTCTCAATCAGATCGTTGGTGCCATGACAGCTGAGCACCCGTTCGTTAGGATCGGCCACCAAATTGACGGTGCGTCCTTTGCCGGCACGATGGATGGTACCGCAATTTCTGACGCTTAGCGGACTAATTGTATCCTCATCGTCGATGGCCAAGCCCTCGACAGCGGTCTCGAGCGTTGCAAACGCTGAGGTATACTCACGCCTTCGCAGGCGATACACATTCATGCCACTCTCACCGGCGCCGGCAATCATTAGATCGTTGACAAAGGCCAATGCCCAGATTTCGGTACGATTGTCCACAATGGTTTTAAAACAGAATTGTGTCTCCAAATTCCAAAACTTGATTTGTGTATCCTTCGAGCAACTGACTACAACCTCCTGATCGACTATACGTTGCAGGAAATGTGCATCCGTCACGGCAGCATTGTGTCCACTGAGACGCTGTCTCCCAGCATGCTCCACGGCATCAACAACAACCAACTCTGTGTCCAAGCCGCCGCTCACAAGGCGCATGCCGTGTGCATCGTATCGCAGCACGCTGACTGCATTCTTATGCAGCGCCAACGAGCAGATGGCATCGTAATATGTTCGCGAACTTATATCAAATATCTGAACAATTCCGTCCGCATAGCCGACGGCAATGTGAAGATGATCAGGTGAGACCCGCAGTGCGGTCACCTCTTGTTTTTCGCGACGTAGCGTCAGCTTGCGATCACCCATGCTATAAGCACACGTTTTAAGTGGATACTTCTATAAATATTTTACAAGTCGCATGCTTACCGCAAATCCCAAATGATAACATTCTCAGCTGCGGGGACGGCAACAAAACGGCCCTCACTCTGCTCGAGTATGGCGAAATTCAAATTTGCGCGACCCGAGGCGATTATGTTGAAGCTGTCAATGGCACGATATGCCAAATATTGTTTCGTTAGACCCATTGTATCATTTAAATTAAAAAAAAAAAAAACCAATAAATGAAGGCGCGCGTGTTGCACGTGTTTACAAATGACGTTGGGAAAGGTGGCTAAATTTCACCAAAAATACCACGACTGTAATCGATAAGTATTGTATGCTGGGCAAACAAGATGTGTTTTCCAGCACTATCACTATCGATATTTGTCCGTTATGCACATGCGCCTGTTCCTGCTTCTCTGAGACACCCTCATTTCTACCTAAATAAAAGGATTTCACGTCGAATAGAATCACAAAAGTAGTTATAAACTATCGCTTAGCTATGGCCAAAGAAGGAACAGGTCAGTTTCCAAACTCATTAATTGCTAAAATTAAAGATTTTTCGTTGCAGGTACTTCGGATTTGGACACCGAATCAGTAGAAGTGCTGCGAGAACGCTTGAGCACCATGAAGCGCTTAATGGCCGAGCGAACATCACAGCAACAAAATAATCCAGCATCAACTGAAGAGATTTTCTCAACCAAACGCCATCGGTCTGCAAACATCATCGATGGAAATTTTCTGAGCATTGCATTTGGCGGTGCTTTGCTGGTAATTGTGACGGTTTCAGTCTACGCCTTCTACAATCTATATCATGCCATACTCAAGAAGTTCCCTTCTCATCACGAGGAGTTGTAAAACCGCTCAATACGAATATGTATATTAGTATGAATTTGTGTTCATGTAATATATAACGACACCGCCCGTCCAGGCGGTGGCGAATATCGAGATTAAATAAAAATCGCTGTTGTTTTATTGCTGTTTTGCATTCTGTTACATTAACTATTTATTGAATTTGTTACCTTCTTAATTACAATAATCAATATTTCTCATATGTTCTAGTTAATGTTTTATTTTTCTGCATTATCGTAGTAAGGGCAAAAATGAAAACAACTAGAAATCTGAATGCATGGACAGCAAAATAGAACAAAGAACGTTAGGCATATACTTGGATTAGTCACTATCCAATAATAATAATCATACAAAATCAATAACAGTTAGCTTGCATAATATACGTATGTCAAAATATGTTGGCATTTGAATAAATCACGAAAAACACATAGATTGGAATTGGCAGGGAAAACAAAATAAGTAAATGGTGGAAAACCTGAGCATACGATTGCTTACAGAGATTACATTTGATTTTGCTTACTCGCTACTAGCTACAAATTTAAATCGATTCCCCTAATCTTGTTTTATGGTTGGTTTTTTATTTGCTTATAACCTTTTTTTTAAACACCTATGTTAATGTAGCTGTTTTATGATTTGCTCAATATTTATTTTAGTTTGTTTAAAAAAGTAACTAATATCATTTTATTGTTTTTAATTGAAATAATTTGTTTCTGTTTCGCATTGCTGCATTTGTTTTCTTATTTTTTTTTCTTTATATATATATAAAAGTTCCACTAGTTGTTTTACATAATTTCAGAATTGAACATTGCGGTTGTAAAGCGAACAATTATAAATTTTGGCTTTCGAAATAAAAGTTAGAAATTTATTGAAAGTAACACTCAAATCTTTAAAATTTTATTGGTTGATTGAATTAATGAATTTCTGTCCCTTCCGTTTAGCTTGCAGCTGTCACCGTGTCGCTCGGGTCGTTCTTATAATTCTGTTTGGATATTTTTGGGTGTGTCTGTGGAAGTGTGTGGTTCAATGTGGTGTTGGGGGGCTGGCTGTCGGCTTTTTACAAATTTGTTAAATTCCCTATTCTTGATCTGACTGTGCGGCTGCTGTTTCGTTTGTTGCTGTTGCTTTATTCCTTGTTAATCAGATATTGTCAACGGAATCAGCATCGTCCTCAGAACTAATCTCATCACCGAACTCAATATCCTCATCGAAGCCATCCTCAACGAATGTGACTGTCTCGTTAATGCGCACTGATTCCGGAAATTCGCCATATGTCTTCAGATTTCGGGCTTCATCCGGAGTGTACTTTAAGATGACATCGGCCTTTGAATCCTGATAGTCACGCAAGCCGACCAATATAATGTCTCCTTGATTGATCCATACCTGTAACAGTAAATAAAAACACAACAGACCTTTAGTAATTTTTCAACTATACTTGGAATTCCAACAGTTTCCAATTTCATTTGTAATTAATATAACACAACACCCAAACTATGCGTATAGTGTGTACATAAATTGCGACTAAACAGCACACAGCCAAAAGCACAGCAATTGTATACTTTGTATAATGTATTGTATGTCTTTTTATACTTTGATACCGAAGGTGTCCATAAAAATCGTTTAATGCAAAACAGTAAAGCTACATATCTAACACAATTATAAGGCTACAGTAATCAAATTTGGTTGGTAAGTTGTTGGCGATGTTCTTCAAAGATTGGCTTATGCAACGCTCACATCACCAACAATTTTTATATGGCTATATCATTCTTAGTTTTTGATTAAGAGCCGTCAAATTTGGTAGGTATATTACTGTCAGCCGACTTTAGGAATGTATTTCCACGCCTATAGGAAAGTGTGAATCGATAAATATGAATATCTTCCAATATGTTAAATATAGAGTTAACAAACTTAGAGGGAAACTTGCTGGTAATCTCTTTCAAAGTTTTTCAAATTTTAAAGTATGTTATTAGTAATAATATTCGTTTCGACTCCCCCAGCTCTTATTAGCAGTGCTCCCAAGCTCTTAAAGCGCTTGCACCTAGAAAACAAATTTTTATTTCGGGTCTTGCTTCTGGTATATCATTGAAGCCTTAATACAGGCTAAAGTGACATCTACTGGGATATTGGTTGAAAAATTTAAATTTAATTGTGCAAGAGAAATTTCATCTTTTAAAATAAGTATTCCGGCTAGAAGTAGTCAAGTGAGCTCGACTACCATATACCCTGAACCAAGCTTTAAATGCATTATAGGTTTATCGGTTTTGGGGGCTGGAGTGGGCGTGGCCCGATCTTAGTAATATACCTTCTAAGTTTGGTAACTGTAGCTCTTGAATTGCGTGAGATATATGGGTTTATCGATTTAAACCAACAGATGTATCGGTTTAGGTAGGTGGAGTGGGCGTGGCCATCCAATTTTTTTATGGATCTTTGGGGGAGTTACCAGTAACATACCTGCAAAATTTTGCGACTCTAGCTTGCAAATTACGGCACATATGCGCATTTTAAATTTCTAGGGACGAAGTTCCTGGGGGCGGCGGATGTGGGCGTGGTCCAAAAATTGGTATGCCAATCTTTGGAGGAGGTTACCAGCAAATTACCTTTCAAGTTTGGTTACTCTATCTTTAAAATGTTCGGAGATATACGGAGTTATCGATTAACAATCGGAATTATCGATTACAGGCGCAGGTATGGGCGTGGCAACACAAATTTGTTATCGGTTCTTAAAGGCGGCTACCAGTAATATACCTACCAAATTTGACGTTCCCTACTGTACGATTTCGTCAAGAGCAGAAAATCTTTCGCTGCAGATAACGAACAGATAAACATGCACCCGAACCATGAGCTGGATATGGGTTTTCGCACCATCTGTCAGACGGCCTGGAGTAAGCAGATGTTCCCAGACACAGCGTCGTAAATAAGATAACATTAAGAAGCGAAATTGATAACTATTGATTGTTTAGGTCAACTTGTATATAGTAGAACTAGTCCTAAGCAAACAATACCATCTAAGAATTTTGTATATAAGCAATGCATTTTTACTTAATAAACCAGTACAAAAAGAACTCTTTGCGTATTCACTTCGTTCAGTCCAATTTGTTTCAAGTACAGATTGCGGCGACATTTTGCTACTGGTACATGAACCGGGAGCATACAAAACCACATTTCAGCATAATAAGGAATTGACATCAAGAGTCAAATCCTACACCTACTCAAAAACTGCGGAAGATATAGCCATTTGAAAATTTTAGGGGCGGGGGTGATGGGGGCGTCGGAGGTGGGCGTGGCACATGCCAATCTTTCAAGGACCTCGCCAACAACCTACCAGGTGAAGTTCCGGAATGGTACTTTAGTTCTGTCCTGAGTCAATTTGCAAACCTTTACTTAAATTATTTACCGTGTATGTGTCAAGTGAGTCCGACTTCGATATTCCCTTAACCCAGTTGTTAAATATATTCTACTACTGTTGGCAAATTTCACCTTAAAAAGAGACTCAAATGCGAACAGGTCCGCAAATGCACTCATTTCTTATAGCAAGCTTGCTGGCTAAAAACGCGCGCATATACAGTGTCTCGAAGCATAATTCGAGCAGTACCTAGCAAAAAATTTAAAATGCTATAAAGTTTAAACAATGAAAAAATCGCAAAATGCTTAAATGCTAATTTGTGTAATTTTATATCACATTTGAAAAGGAAATTTAGTTTTTATTAAAACATTAATTAATTAATCAAAATTAGTCAAAACTGATACATAAAAAAAATTGATGTCTCAAACTTTTTGAACAGTTACTTTATGGTCACCTGGGTGCCATAAGTCCCGGATTTTTTTTGTCAGGTTGAATATTTTCGGTTTTAATAGACTAATCCTCCCTATATTACTAAAACTCTTTACATGTCTCTTGTGCGTCCTATTCTTGAAAATGGGTCTTGTATATGGTCACCCAATTACAAGGTTCACCAGGACAGAATAGAATCCATTCAAAAGCAATTTCTTTTATTTGCACTTAGACGTATAAACTGGACTACTAATTTTAGTTTACCTTCTTACCATAGTAGACTTCTATTAATAAATCTTGAACAATGCTTGGCGTAATCTTTTTACACAAGCTTATAAATGGTGAGATTGATTCTTCCGAGTTAATTAGCCAAATAAATTTGGTTTTGCCTGGGTCCGCGCGTTAACAAGCCCGTGCTTGGTATCGTTGGGCCACTTGAATGTACTGCTCGTTAGTACTTCAACGTCCAAATAATAACAAATTCATAAAGGCCACTGGAACTCTTAGCTTGTTAACATTTTATGCTTATGTCTTTGTTCAACTATTTAGGAAAAATACCGAAATCATATTGAGATCGTTCGAAAGTTATTCCCTTTTTTTGCTTTATGTGGCCTTATCTGGACCTGAATCTCAGTTTTCAATTTTTTGGCTTATTCATTTTTCGTCGTTGGTGGTGTTGATTTTGTTCATAAGCTTATAAATGGCATACCAAAACCTCCATTAGGTTATCTAAACTTGTCAGTTTCACTAAGCAGGACTACTTTGAGTCCTTTGTATTGCCTTCATGTTGAGCTGGTTAGGCATTACTCAGTTCTGTTCGTGTCATCTGTAAATCACACAATTCCACACATACTTGTCTGTGCTCCGAACAGTCAAAGTGTTAATTGGAGTGTTACGTCGTAGGCAGCTTGGAAATCGATCAAATGATCACGCTGATCACGTCCATAAGCGCCGCCACCAGGAACTTCGGTTCTACAAATCTGAAATGCGCATATCTTCCAAAATGTGTAGGCTTTTGTGAATCGATACGAAAGGTATATTGCTAGTAACCCTTAAAAATTATGTACAACAAAATAGTTCCAGCTACCAAACTTGGAAGGAAGACTATTAGGAATTTTCTCTACCCACTCTCTCCCACTCCCGCTTCCAAAATCTCAAAAAGCTCATATCTTCCGTAATTTTAGAGCTACAGTTGCTAAACTTCGATGGAGGGTTACTATCTTCTGCCTACCTTAATCTGAAAGGCAAATTTGGACAGTATTTCTTGGCTGCACACAACTTATGGTATCATAGTATTTCGCTGTCGGTTATGTCCGACTGCAACGTTCTCTCTTGTTTTAATTTGTGGACTGTTTTCAGTCCACATTAACTAAATAAATTAATATGAAAATTAATAATTAAGTGTCTCTGGGAAATCTTTGACCATGCTTAATTGAAATTATTTGTTTAACTTCGCAGGTTGTCATCAGTTCTATCAGTTCTTTTTTCTAACTCGCTGTCTGACGTAAGCTACACATTTTAACTTTCGAGGGTACTTTCCAATATATGTTCCAAGTTTCAAGTCTCTATCGCTAAGGGTGTCGAAGAAACGAGCGTTCATACTGACGGACAGACAGCATGATGGACATTGCACAAGCCCAATATACTATATACTTTCGGTATTATAATATAAAAATAAAGAGCACTTGACTTGGAGCCAGCGAATGATATATTTAAATTGTCAAACAAGGTCAATTAATTATTACAATTAACTATTTTACATATTAAATATTTGGTGACTTTAGCGATAAGCTGCGATATATATTTTGTGGGCAATTAGTTAACCGGTTGTTAACTGACCTGCAACAATTTGCACTTGCTGCGTAAAATCCATTCATAAATTCACTTCCTGTGCTAGTTGACTTCCTGGCGTAGTATTTTTACTACTGGTCTGCGGCAGTGCTAATGCGATCAGTGCAATAAATACCAAAGTAATGCATAACATGTCATGACACATGCATAAAATGAGGCATGATAAGAGTGATATTGAAAGCACACAAAATAGGTTTGATAGCGAATTCGATTTATTATTTAATTAAGCACAAAATGATTTCAACGGTACGTTATCACCATAAATAAACATAGGGTCAAACTGAACTTTGGATCATTAATCATTAGATTTAACTGGGGAAAAGAGGTAAGTTGAATGTGTATGAGCGATGGCGTGTGGCAATGGCTCAAAACCTGCCTAATAATACTAGTAAATCATGAAATAAATTCATTGTGCTGCCTTCGTGCGACAGGCGTCAGGTACGGTAGATAAAAGAATCGTGACTGAATCACTTAAAAATCAGCATATTACTCAAGGGCTTGCACCTTGTGAAGTAAGCCAAAGATAAGCATTCCGACGTGCCTGAACATGCGACGTCTGGGAAGTACCCCACAACAAAATAGCGATCCGTTAACAAATTGCTGATTGCGTTGCTACGACGACGTGGCTCCGAAGACCCGGTGAGGGGCGGTCTCACTCTGTCATCAGATCGGTATTTCTAGCAGCAGGTATCATTCCTTCAATATGAACAATCTGCTATAAATAATATATGTGTTACATATATGGGCATTGCCCAAAATTTCGATACGGCAATATGTGGGTATTACCAATAACGGACTAGCTACACAAATTTTAGTATGGCTTAAGCGAATAACTTTGACGCAATTTTCGTTAACTTTTCTGTGTATAAGAAATCAATCTGTTTGATTGTCTCTGAGATAATGGCTATAAGAAAGCACACTCTTACACTGAATCATAATGCGGTATTTGAGGAAGCGCTTATCAGACTGAATCACATTAACGCGGCATGCTTTTTGAGAAAAAAAGAAACATTCATAATTTATTTAAGGTAAGGTGCAATTTACATTTCACTATATTCTACATATAGCAACAAGATACCAACCAGTTTACAGAATGTAAACATATTATACTTAATTAGATTTTAATATAATCAAATCTCTCTGTATCAGGTTCGTAGGGTGCCGTTCTCTAAGCACATGCCGATTTCTTTTCAGTCGCCATAGAAAATCCAGAACTAGTCACTCTCTTTATTTATTCAATTACGCGCAATTGCGATACAAAATTTGAAGCAGCTAATAGCAAGGCATACATTTCAAGCTCTCTCACAACTCCTTATCAAACACTCTCGCTAGCTGCGATAAGTGTTTGGCTATAAATACGGCCAGTTTGCGATGGGCAACTGCAAATTTAGAAACGGCACCAAGCAGTGAGGAACAAAAGAAAACGGCGAATCACAGCCGACAGAAAAGATAATTTCATGCCAAATACAAAGGGAATACAAGTGAAGTGTTATCGACACGCCAAAGCCAAAGCGAAGGCAAAAAGATAAAAGCAAACAATAACTTACAACCCAAATCAAGTTACAATCCACAAGCATAAACCTAAAACTTATTTCGAGAGCTGGCGTTAATAAGCGCATCAAAATTACGATCAGTACTAATTTAATTACGTGCGGGGCGTGCAGCAATCAGAGCGACGAATTCATTATGATACTATCCTACAGATATATTTACTCAGTCCTACTGACAACAATTGCGAGCATTATGGTTGTGCTCAGCTCGGCCCCGCACATGCAGCTGCCGGTGCGGAAATGCACTGGACCCGCCGCACACAATATGGCCATGAGTCTGGCGACTTATGGTCTTCTGGAGAACCGCATCAGCACACTGGATGCACCGCAGCAAACGCACTGGACGAAGAAGTTTCTGGCCAAAAGGGAGGCGACACCGCATTCGGCACCCTTCGTTGTCAGCATACAGATGATGACACCGGATCAGGGCCTGGTGCACTACTGTGCCGGCACTGTGATTAACGAGCATTGGATTTTGACTGCAGCCCATTGTCTCAGCTCACCGCAATTGGTGGAGAATTCTGCGATTGTGGCCGGTAGCCACGATATACACAATCGACGCGGCGAGGCGGGAAATGTGCAGGTGCGTCACATCGATTACTATGTGCGCCACGAACTTTATTTGGGCGGCGTGAATCCCTACGATATTGCGCTGATCTACACCAAAAAACCGCTCGTCTTTGATGATTATGTGCAGCCGGCAACGCTGCCGAAGCAGGATGCCCATCCGGAGGGCTATGGCACGCTATACGGCTGGGGCAACGTTTCAATGACAACAGTGCCCGACTATCCGCACAAGCTGCAGCTGGCTAACATGCCCATTTTGGATATGACACTGTGCGAGGAAATTCTTGCCCGTTCCGGCTTGGAACTGCACGAGACGAATCTGTGCACAGGCCCATTGACCGGTGGCGTAAGCATCTGCACCGCCGATTCGGGTGGTCCACTTATGCAGGAATGCTGCGAGCCGCATTTGGAGCAGAGCAATGTCATCATTGGCATTGTCTCCTGGGGCCGATTGCCCTGCGGCCAGAAGAATGCGCCCTCTGTGTTTGTGCGTGTCTCAGCGTTTACCGACTGGATCAAACAAGTTATCAGCACAGCCACCCAATTCATGTAGCGAGGAGGTTTTGCAGCACGGATAGAGAATATTTCTGGAAAGCTCGAATGTAACAAATCGAAAAAAATGTTATAAAACATAACAAAATATCGAAGAAAAAAAAATTACTCAAAACAAACCAAAGCAAAAAAAAAATTATTTAAACTAATCTCAATATTTATTTAGTGATAACTACATACTGCCCCCACCCCCGTAAACTAAGCCAAATAATCTTAAGTCACTAAAATCGTTCCTAATAAAAAAAATTATTCTTTTATATAATCCTGGAGTGTGTTTCATTTAACCAACAGAAATGTGCTAATTGTGAAATTAGCGGCAGCTCAACGTTTTCAGTTGTCTGCAGATAAGGTTTCTACAAGTATAGGGGCACTGTTTCTGTTGCTTAGTCATGCAACTGTCACAAGATTACCAAAAAATAAAATAATTCGGCTACGAAATTGAAGGGAAAATTAGATTATTCTACAGATTAGCTGTTGAACTGCTGCTGGTCTCCTATTGATTAAAGAGATTTGGGTTTTTCAACACATTTGATTGATGTACGATAAATAAACGATAATATATACATAGTTATATGGAAAATTTAAAGTTAAGTTAAACAGGCAAATTTCATAAGAACAAACATATTTTTAGTTATCATCTTATCACCTTATCACCTTATTTACCTTATTGAATGTCTACAGTATGTAAAATGTGTTGCCATCGGTGTGAATGACACAAATTTATCGAATTTCGATTGGAAGTTATATATCAATGTTACTTCAAAGAGCTGATATAATTTGATTTGATGATTTAATTGCATTTTTTTTATCATTTAATGTTGAGAGAAAAATCCAAAAAAAAAACTCTGTTTCTTACTTAAGGTAGATTACCTGAACGCAGCTGATAAAGAATATTATATTGTTCAATATGAAAATTCGTTTTACTTGAATCTTCGTTTCTTATCCGATCTTAGTTAATTACTTTTCCACAAATTAATTATAAATTTTTGAAAAATGTTTCATAAGTTCACGGTCTAGGATCATGACCATTCAGTAATCTTTTTAACAATATTTACATTCCAAATATTTTCTTAAATATATTATTGCCAAATCATAAAGGTAGCAAATAACACGCATTAAAATGCTTAGCATTTTTAACATTCCTCACTTAAGTTTAAGTGCTAATCAAAAATAACCAACTACAATAAAACACCTTTAGAAACTAAAGAAAACTACCTGCAAGATTAGATATAAATGGCAGAAAATTCTTACATTGATATTAGTTACTAACTGACTGTAGTCGCATTAAATATGATGTTTATTTAAACATATATATATATAATTATGATATATATGCATAATATAAATGAACAAATTTCGACAGTTAATTTTTAGCGGCGGCTGTCTGAACTTGCCTAATTAATAAGTCATTATGAGACAACACTAAAGACCCACTGATAAGGATAATAACTACATAATAATTTCTTTACTTTTACACTAAAGATCCAAATAAAATATATATTTATGACCATATTGCGACGTACTTCCAAAAACTCACATATTTCTTGTTGAAATCTAATCATTGGAATGCACTTCGACTACTTTGATGTCGTCAACTTTGCAGCACGTGATCAGTTGAAAAGTACTTTGGGAATACAAATTTATTTTATGGTTTCCATGCATTCCATTTGAAATGCGATTCTCAAGTCAGTAAAAGAGGAATCTTTACTTCTTTTGCGATCTGCTTAATAAATATTTGCAATTCTGTTTCTTGTTATCGCCTAATTATAGCCAACATTTTATTGTTGTTTTAGGTTTTCATTCCTTACGTCAAACAATTGAGGTTGTCTGCTTTCCAAGATTGTTGTTCTAATATTGGCGTACAATAGAATACAATCTACACAGTTAAAAGAAAATTTAAAACAAGGGAGAACGTTGCAGTCGTAGAGAGAGACGTTCGGTATCATAGTATTACGTATGTATACAAACACATATTTTATGTAACAGTTTTTTGTTGATACATTATTTTGGTTCTTGGAGTCTGCTAATATTTTATGTACATATGAATTTACTCGTTATTTATGTATTTTTGATTTAAATGAAATAAAAAGTAAAAATGTATTTTGAATAATAAACCATGTTACATTTAACATTTATTTAGAATAATTGATCCCTTATACGGAATTTCGCATTGCGATCAAGTTCGTGAAAACTGTATATTAATGTGTAATCTCTTACCATCATTGTTTCTTAATAAAAATCAGAAGTCTCAGGCTTTAGATGGCGTAAAGTCAATTTTTGTTCGCTCTTTTTTTCTGTAAACAGAGCAAATTAAGCTTGAGCGTGATGTTCGAGTTCCACGAAATTGAGTAAAAATTGATTTTTTAATTGATTTTGTTTGATTTGAATATATTCGCTGTAACACAAGCTTAACAGAGCCTTGCTTAAAACAGCAAATAGGAAAAACTCCGCTTGTGCTTAGAAGTACTGGTGCGGACCAGAAAATTAGCACAACATGGACAGTCCAAGAAAGTAAATAATGTTAGTTATTATAATTTCACAATTATTTAAATGAATTATTCTTGTCCATTTTGCTGTTAAATAGTCTAGAGAAACACAGTTAATAGTAGAAAGAAAGGAAAAATAATTATAAGTCAATATTAAAATATATTTTGTATACCCTTAACCCATTAAAAATGGGTAAGAAAGGGTATAATGGTTTTGTGCAAATGTATGTAACAGGCAGAAGGAAGCATCTCCGACCCCATAAAGTATATATATTCTTGATCAGGATTAACAGCCGAGTCGATATAGCCCTGTCCGTCCGTCTGTATGAACACGCGGATCTCAGAGACTATAATAGCTAGCGACTTCAAAATTAGAATATAAGTTCTCGTGTACCAGGCGCAGATCAAGTTTGCTTTATTTATCGATAACTGCCTCAGTTTCTGAATTATCGATACATTTCGATTTCCGATAGCAATAAATTCCTCAATTTAAGAGGCAGAGGCTTCTAATTTATACATAACATACATATACATATTATTGATCAATTGCCGAAATTTCATTAAGATCGGACAAGAAACACCAATAGTTATAGTCGAAAGTATATGCTCATATTGGTCTCATTTCTATCAGCAACCGCAAGCATTTTCTGTATGCATATAAATAGGTGAGCGCATGTGTGAGAAAGAGATGGCATGATAATCGACGCTATCGTCAATATATTTGTGTGTATTCTGCAGAGCCCTGATAAGTACTGTTTTGTGTACGTACAGTGTCTCGAAGCATAATTCGAGCAGTGCCCAGTAAAAAATTGAATTACCTGCCATAAACTCATTATTCAATATTGTTCAAAAATTCCAAAGACCCATGGCAGGTACATTTGTTAACCACAAAAATAAATATATGACCCTTATAAACTGTGGTTTTTCCACCTGCTAGGTAGGGTTATGCAAAAAAGTACCTCTTTATATGGTCGATGCATGTTTCGAACAGTTACATTATGGACACCTGGGTGCCATAAATCCTGGATTTTTACCTAAAGTTGAATATATTCGGTATAAATAGACCAATCTTCAGTAGTCAGTTAAGTTTTTTCCTGTATTTCGGGTCCAACGAGCCAACAAGGACTGTGGGAAAACGGACTACTATTGATCAACGGAAAATCATCCTGGAACAATTAAAAATCGGATATCCATATCGCCAAATAGCTAAAATGGTCAATCTAAGCACTTAAACTGTATTCTGCATCATTTGGAGTTTCGTCGACGAAAATCGGACAGAGGACAAGGGCGGAATGGCACCAAACCCGATTTTCACCGAGCAGGAGGAGCCGAGGATCATCATTAAAACAAGGGAATATCTTAAGCTATCGGCTCAAAAACTGACTCAATAGGTGCAGGATGAAATAAGGAAAAAGTTTAGTATGAGAACTGTGCTCCAAGTTCTGCGCAACCATGATTTTGTAAAAGTAAAAATATAGGGTCTGGGATGACGTTCATCAAAATCCACTTGGACAAGGATTTGGATTTCTGGAACACAGTCATATTTGAATATGAGTCCAAATTCAAAATTTTTGTCCCGGACGGGCGGAACCATATGTGGCGACACTCCAATACTGAGCTGAGTCCCAAAAACATAAAGGCAACAGTCAAGCACTGCGGAGGAAGTGTCCTGGTATGCACATCTATCTCGGCAGCCCGAGACTGAAATTTTTTGAATATTGAAACAATAATGGACAAGTATGTGTACTTCGATATACTAAATAAAAATTACTCCAAAGTGCGGAGAAACTGGGAATCCGACGTACTTTCCGGTTCTACTAGACATAAGTCAGGAATAGTACAGTCCTGGCTTATCTGGAACTGCCCCCATGTGATAATTCCACCGGCCCAGTCTCCAGAAATGTTATTGAAAATTTGTGGGCTCTGCTGGAAAATAACATCCGTAATCATAACATATGCAGCAAACAAGATCTCAAAAATGCTCTGCTGGAAGAGTGGAGCAAAATCAGCCCAGAAACTACCCGGAAGCTGGATTAATAGTAGGTTAAGGGAAGTTTTTAAGGCTAAAGGATATCATACTAAGTATTAACATCCTTATTTAAGGATATTTAACTTTTCTAAAGACTGTGCGAAGTATGCTTTGATATGTATTTTGGATATGATTTCAGTTTTTGACTAATTATAATTAATTAATTAATATTTTAATAAAAACTAAAGTATCTTTTTCAAATGTGATATAACATTAAACAAATTGGCATTTAAACATTTCGAATTTATTTCCTTGTTTAAACTTTATAGCACTTTAAATTTGTTGCTTGTCGCTGCTTACCACGAGCTTTGAGGCACTGTATATCTAAGAGTATTTCCCGCATATAACATTTTTTCTCTTGTTAAATTCATACGTATAATGCATATTTCTCGATACACACTAACGCACAAGCAACTGTATATTGAATGCAAGTCGCCTTTGTTTGGACTTTGTTAACGCCCGTTAAGCACAAGCAAAATTATTAAATGGTATGAAAGTCGAACATTATTTAAATAATGTGCATAAAGTACCGTCTGTTTATAGAAAAAATTATGAAAATTTTGACGAGATCTACAATCTCTGCCATCGCACTGCAAAACTGATTTGCACGAGTAGCAAAAGCACATCGGACACATATAAACTGCAAGTGTGTACACACATGCATACATGCCTACATACGTTTAGCGCACGCAACACACACCTATAACAAAAAGAGAGCAGCAGCAGCACTGTCACATACACGCACACGACACACGCACTCAATTTCACATATGCACGCAGTACTCACCTTCTTCCGAAGTTTCCCCCGAATGTGACACAGACGTTTGACGCCATCAAAGCACATTGCCTCCAAGCGACCGTTGCCCAGCATTTTGGTCACCTGTGCATACTCCTGTTGATCCTCTTTGAAGATCAGTTCACGCTTCTCAAACTCATTTTCATTCTTTCCACGACGACGATTTTTGCCACCTTTTCCCTTATTCTTGGGCATTTTGCTTCGATGCTGGCTTAGTGCTGCTGTCTGATGTGTTGCGATATGCTTTTGAAGTTACGATCGATGATTAAACGATGAATCACTCGCTACATTATGGTTTGAGAGTTATTAAAACATATTTGAAGATTATTTGCACTCGAAATTTTATCGCAAAACTTACAATTTTGCCTACGAAATGTGACAAATTTTGCCTCGCTAAAGTGAAAAGGTGTGAGAGAGTCGAGCTAGAGATGTTCATATCGATATATCGATAGCAACTACGATACATTGAATGAGCCAGTGTGACAAGATACTAAACATTCTCATTTAACAAGTGACAGCATATATGTCAATACGGTTACACTGCGTACGTTTATGATAGTTGTGGCTACTAAAAATTAAAAACATGCCTCCTAAAAAAGACACGAAGAGCACAAAAGATGGCGCAAAGGGTGGCAAAAAACTAGCAGTAGATGACAAAGGTGGCAGCTACTTAATTTAAACTGTTTGTAATCGAACATTTGAATTTACACAGGTGCCGGCAAAGAGAAGAAGGGCGGCAATGCTGTCAAGGTTCGACACATTCTCTGCGAGAAGCAGGGCAAAATTATGGAGGCCATGGAAAAGTTGAAGTCGGGCCAAAAGTTTCCGGAGGTGGCGACCGCTTACAGCGAAGACAAGGCACGTCAGGGAGGTGATTTGGGATGGCAAATACGTGGCGCCATGGTCGGTCCCTTCCAGGACGCCGCCTTTGCTTTGCCCATATCCAATGTGAATAATCCCTCATACACGGATCCACCTATTAAAACGAAATTTGGCTACCATATCATCATGGTTGAGGGCAAGAAATGAATACTGCATTTTATAAATCTTATTTATTGTGAGCATAAAGCATTAAATAAAAAACTCAAATTGGTTTTCTTATTTTTTGCCCGAATCTTTGAGTCCCACGGTGCGATTGAAGACGATTCGTTTGCCGGTTGTGTCCGGATCTACCGAGAAGAACCCTATGCGCTCGAACTGGAACTTATCGTAGACCTTGACACCGCTCAGCGACTGATCTGCGTACGCCTGAACAATCGACATGGAGTTCTCAGCGATGTCGGAGAGGAATCCACCGGGCACTTCGTTGGCATCCTCGGGATTCTTGTGCTTGAACAGCTGCTCATAGAGACGCACCTCCAGCTCAATGGGCTGTGATACCCACTGGACAAATGCTTTTGGCTTCTCAGCCTGCTCAGCTGACTCGCAGCTGCAGATGAGTTCGAGAATCTCATCCGTGGCTGGATCCCGTACAATTTGCTGCACGCTAATGACCAGACCGGCATGACGCAGGCCAACCGATTGCTCACTGGACAGACGTCGATATCCCTTATCCGGCTGCAGCTTGAAGTCAGTGCGCTCAATGTAGATGACACGATCTAGGGTTATCTTGTGCATGCCCAGTGCTGGATTCTGTGGAAAGTTGGGCACATCAAGTTCCATTGGCGCCGTATGTGGAAAATTGCTAATGGTCACCCGGAGCGGTTGCAGCACAATCAGTCGACGTGGTGCGCTCACATTGAGTACATCCCGCACAGCCGCCTCCAGCATGGCCGGATCAACGGATATTAGTGCACCGGTTACGCCCATCTGGGCGCAGAAATTATTGATTGCCTCCGCCGGATAGCCGCGACGACGCAGCGCCGTCAGCGTAAATAGCCGAGGATCATCCCAGTCGTGAACGATGCGTTCGGTGATCAGCTTGGCAATCTTGCGCTTGGAGACAAGGGCATAGTTCATGTTGAGGCGTCCATATTCCCACTGCACTGGACAGTAGATGCCGAGGGCGTTGCAGAGCCAATAGTAGGAGGAGCGACGCGACTGGAACTCCTTTGTGCACAGTGAGTGCGTGATGTCCTCGATGGAGTCGCACAGACAGTGAGTGTAATCGTACGTGGGATAAATGCACCACAAGGTGCCCGTTCGATGATGTGGAATAAACTTAATCCGATACGCAACCGGATCCTGTTTGCCCTCCTCAAGTGTCAGTTTCAAGCGTAGTGTTGCCAGTCCCTCATCGATTTTGCCTCGCTTCATGTCCTCGAACAGGAGCAGGGACTCATCGATGGGTCGGTTGCGCCATGGACTCGTTGGTGGATTGAATCCCTTCAGCTCGTCGGCCTTCTGGTGACACACATAGGCCAGATTTTTGCGTATTAGGAGCACGGCCCACTCATACAGCTGATGAAAGTTGTCCGAGGAGTGAGTGACCTTGAACGGCTTATAGCCGAGCCACTCGACCATGTCAAGTATGCCCACAAAAAACTTCTCCTCCTCTTTCTCGGGGTTGGTGTCGTCGTAGCGCAGATAGCATACACCCTTTTGTGCTGCGGCATAGCCAAAATTGATGTTGATCGCCTTCGCATGGCCAATGTGCAGGATGCCATTTGGCTCGGGGGGAAAACGGGTCTGGACACGTCCACCCGTCCGTTGCAAATGCTCGCGCAGCAGGCGCTCCGTGTGATCGGTGACCACATAGCAATCGGTTTTGAAATTCTCGCCGGGCGCATGAAAATTAACCTTTGTCTTCATCAGCTCAGCGATAGTATTTGCACCATCTTCTCCAGCGGCAGATGACTCGGTCGTGTTGGGTTGTTTCACTTCCGCTTTGGCCTTGAGCTGCTTGTCCGCCTGCTTAGGCAGTGGCTTCAAATCGGCCTCTGTCTTGGGGCCGAGCAGATCAAAGATCTCCACATCAATCGCCGATTTCAGCGATTTGGCATCTGCCCATTTGAGTTCCGTGCGAACTTCCTGCAAGATTTTGAATGCATTGAAATGGTAACGCTGCTCCACCAGTGTCTGCTTGTAGCTGCCCCAAATTTTCTGCTGCACAACGCGCTCGATCTCCTCAGGGCTGACCACAATGCCAACGCCGCATTCTCTCTCTAATTCGGCCACATCGACACCGGCGCCCTTCTTCTGGCCGCACCGCAATATATATTCCAAGGCGACATCCACACGCAGTGTGTTGTCCAGCTTACGTTGCGCTATGTAGCGCACCAGCAGCGGCAACTGTTCCCCAATTTGTGGCTTCAGTTTGGTGGCCATATGGTAGATCAACATGCCAACTCCATCGGCTAGCGGCTGCTGGTTGAGCTCGGCTAGCGCCAGCTGCAGGTTGCGTGTCACATTAGCGTTCTTCAGCGTCTCCTTAGCCTTTTGCTCGCTCATGCCGAGCTGCTGAAACTTGACAATCAAATCATCGCCAGCCATGTCCTCAAATGATGAAATATAAAAATTTCTCGTCTATTTCCCCCAACACCAAAAGCCACACGTGTAGCTGTGGGCACTCTAAAATTGTTATTAACACCGCTCATTCGATTGCTGCTTTAACAATGTTTCAATAGTATCGATAATTGCACGGCGCACGATAGGTACGCTGATTGTTTAAAATAATTGCTACATTTTTAATATGTCAAATTTAACTATTTTTATACTTTGATACCGAAGGTCCCTCTCTCTCTCTCTCGGTTGGCAAAATTTCCTCAACCGAACTGGTCACAGTGGTCTGAATAAGACTGATGCTAGCTAAGATCAGCTCCCTGAACTTCTGACTTGCTCTTCATATAGACATGTTCTTGGCTAAGTGAATTATCATTATAATTGGGGGCCCGAAAAATAGCACAGTCTCTCCCGGAGCATATCGGATCTCTGTACAGGTGGACCAACTTTCTCCGCAACTCGTGCGATTTTAATGGATTCAAACAAAATTAAGAAAATACTAGGTTACTGTTAACTCCCTCAAGAGATCGATAAGAAAATGGATGGCCACGTCCACTCCGCCTACCTAAACCGATACACCTGTTGGTGTAAATCGATAAGACCATATATCTCACGCAAATTGAAAACTTAAGCCCGCCGCCAAAACCGATAAATGCCAATATCTCCTGCAATTTAAGAGCCACAGTTTCAAAACTTGAAAGGTAAATTACAAAGATCGAACTCCAAAAAAAATTTTGTCCACGCCCACTCCCGGCTCCAAAACCGATAAATGCCCATATCTCCCGCAATTTAAGAGCTACAGTTACCATACTTGGAAAGAAGATTATTAGGAACCTTCTCTTTAATTTTTTTCATCCACGCTCGCTCCCGCCACTAAATCTCGAAAAGCTCATATCTTCCGTACTTTAAGAGCTACAGTTGCCAAACTTCGAAGAAGGGTTACTATCTTATATCTACCTCAATCTGAAAGGCAAACTTTGACAGTATTTCTGCTCTACACAGAAATTATGGTATCATAGTATTTCGTTGTAGGTTTCGTCCGACTGTGTTGAAAAATATGTTATTTTACATTCAATGCAATCGGGCATCGATACTTACGAGGGTGGCTTGATGATTACCTGACCTTGACGCCAGATGGCGCCACTATTGCAATATGACGTGACTATCGTATAGTACATAAACCTAAACAGCCACAGTGAAAATTTCAGTCAAAAAAAAAAATTTCAATCATGAAATATTGGGTATGAGAAAGCTATCGGCGCGATGGGTGCCGCGTTTGCTCACACCAGACACTTCGGAGCATGGTTTGGCGCTGTTAAAGCGTAATCCGAAGGAATTTTTGCGTCGATTCGTGACTGTTGACGAAACATGGATTCACTGGTACACACCAGAGACCAAAGAACAGTCGAAACAGTGGACTTCACCTGGCGAATCTGCCCCGAAGAAGGCGAAAACTGTTCCATCGGCCGGAAAGGTGATGGCCACGGTTTTCTGGGATTCGAAAGGTATTATCCTCATAGATTACCTAGAGAAGGGAAGAACGATTACAGGGCTCTACTATGCCGAACTATTGGGAAGATTTGACGCCGAGTTGAAGAAGAAACGGCCCCATTTGGTGAAGAAGAGGTCAGGTACTCATCAAACCACCCTCGTACATATGTATGTTAAGTCTCTCATTAATTGCTACCCATACTGTAAAGTAGCAGTCTTGAATAAACGCTGATTGAGTACACAACGCTGGTGGGACTCAGTATTACTTTTCTTATCCAGGCATTCCTTGACGCGGGGAAATTTTGCTCCAACAGACTGCAACGTTCTCTCTTGTTATACCCTTAACCCATTAAAAATGGGTGAAAAGGGTATAATGGTTTTGTGCAAATGTATGTAACAGGCAGAAGGAAGCATCTGCGACCCCATAAAGTATATATATTCTTGATCAGGATCAACAGCCGAGTCGATATAGCCCTGTCCGTATGAACACGCGGATCACAGAGACTATAAGAGCTAGAGACTTCAAATTTGGAATATAAGTTCTCGTGTACCAGGTGTACGCAGTTTGCTTTATTTTATTGATAACTGCCTCAGTTTCTGAATTATCGATACATTTAGATTTCCGATAGCAATAAACAATTTAAGAGGCAGAGGCTTCTAATTTATACATAATATGCATAAACATATTATTGATCAATTGCCGAAATTTTATTAAGATCGGACAAGAAACACCAAAGTTATAGTCGAAAATATATTCTCATATGATATAATTTCTATTAGCAGCCGCAAGCATTTTCTGTATGCATATACAGTGACTCTCATAGGGTTTTGAACGGTTTCTAGCAATAAATTTAAAGTGCTATAAAGTTTAAACAAGGAAACAAATTCAAAATGTTTAAATGCCAATTTGTTTAATGTTATATCACATTTGAAAAACATACTTTAGTTTTTATTAAACTATTAATTAATTAAAATTAGTCAAAAACTTAAAAAATTACCAAAATTTATATCTCGAACATTTTGAACAGTCTTAAAAGAGTTATATATTTGGCGTATAAAAGCTTAAATAAGGATGTTAATACTTAGTACGACATCCTTTAGCCCTAACAAATTCGCTTAACCTATTATTCAAGGAAGATATCAGCTTCCGGGTATATTCTGGGCTGATCTTGCTCCCCTCCTCCAGCAGAGCATTTTTGAGATGTTGTTTGCTGGATATCTTGTGTTTCCGGATTTTATTTTCCAGCGGAGCCCACAAATTTTCAATAACATTTAAATCTGGAGACTGGTGGAATTATCATGTGTGAGCAGTTCGATCTAAGCCAGGACTGTACTATTCCGGCTTTATGCTTGGAGTCGTTGTCCTGGTAGATCCAAAAAGTACGTCGGATTCCAGCTTCTCGGCACTTTGAAGTAAATTTTCCTTTAGTATATCAAATTACACATTCTTGTCCATTATTGTTTCAATAATTACAAAATTTCAGTCTCGGGCTGATAGTTTTTGGGACTCACCTCAGTATTGGAGGGTCGCCACACATAATTCCGTCCGTCCGAGTCAAAAATGTTTAATTTGTACTCAAATTCAAATATGACTGTGTTCCAGAACTCCAAATCCTTATCCAAGTGGATTTTGACGAACGTCATCCTAGACCCTATATTTTTTGCGCTTATAAATTTCATTTTCCGTGGTTCTTTGGCATTTAAGTCATGGATGCGCAGAACTTGGAGCACAGTTCCCGTACTGAACTTTTTCCTTATTTCATCATGCACCTATTGAGTCAGTTTTTTAGATATCTTAAGATTTCCCCTTGTTTTCCTGATGATCCTCGGCTCGTCCTGCTCGGTGAAAATCTGGTTTGGTGCCATTCCGACCTTGTCCTCTGTCCGATTTTCGTCGACGAAACTCCAAGTGATTCAGAATACAGTTGAGGTGTTTAGATTGACTATTTTAGTTATTTGGCAATATGAAAATCCGATTTTTAAGTGTTCCAGGATGAGTTTCGTTTGCTCAATGGTAGTCAGTTTGACCATGGTCCTTGTTGGCTTGTTGCACCCGAATTGCAGGAAAAAACTGAACTGACTATGGAGGATTAGTCTATTAAAACCGAAAATATATAAAAATCCGTGTTTAATGGCACCCAGGTGTCCATAAAGTAACTGTTCAAAAAGTTCAAGACCATAAATAGCGGTACTTCTTACATAACCCGACCTAACGGTTGTGGAAATTCCCGTTTATTAGGGCCATATATTCATTTTGGTGGTTAATATATATACCTGCCATCGGTCTTTGGAATTTTTGAAAAATAATTAATAATGAGTTTATGGCAGGCAATTACATTTTTTGCTTGTCGCTGCTTACCGCCCGCTTTGAGCCACTGTATATGCACGTGTTTGTGGTCATTCAGTTCGGGCATTTCAGTGCAAATCATTTTAAAGGGATATTTTCCAAGAAAACTAGAATATATTTAACAACTGGGTTAAGGGTATATCGTAGTCGACTACAGCATCTTACTTGTTATACCCTGAACCCATTAAAAATGGGTAAAAAGGGTATAATGGTTTTGTGCAAATGTATGTAACAGGCAGAAGGAAGCATCTCCGACCCCATAAAGTATATTTATTATTGATCAGGATCAATAGCCGAGTCGATATAGTCCTGTCCGTCTGTCTGTCCGTCTGACCGTCTGTCCGTCTGTCCGTCTGTATGAACACGCGGATCTCAGAGACTATAAGAGCTAGAGACTTCAAATTTGGAATATAAGATCTCGTATACCAGGCGCAGATCAAATTTGTGTTATTTTATCGATAACTGCCTCAGTTTCTGAATTATCGATACATTTAGATTTTCGATAGGAATAAATTCCACATATCTCTCACAATTTAATGGATACAGTCACCAATTTTGGTTGGTAGGTTGTTGGCAAAGTCCTTGAGATCGGCATGTGCCACGCCCACCTCCGACGCCCACATCACCCCGCCCCTAAAATTTTCAAATGGCTATATCTTCCGCAGTTTTTTTAGTAGTGAACGTCAAATTTGGTAGGTATATTACTGGTAGTCGCTTTTAAGAACCGAAAATAAATTTGTGGTGCCACGCCCACACCTGCGCCTATAATCGACAATTCCGATTGTAAGTCGATAACTCCGTATATCTCCGAACATTTTAAGGATAGAGTAACCAAACTTGGAAGGTAATTTGATGGTAATCTCCTCCAAAGATTGGCATAATTTTTGGACCACGCCCACATCCGCCACCCCCAGGAACTTCGTCCCTAGAAATTTAAAATGCGCATATGTGCCGTAATTTGCAAGCTAGAGTCGCAAAATTTTGCAGGTATGTTACTGGTAACTCCCCCAAAAGATCGATAAAAAAATTGGATGGCCACGCCCACTCCACCTACCTAAACCGATACACCTGTTGGTGTAAATCGATAAACCCATATATCTCACGCAATTTGAAAACTTAAGTCACCAAATTTTAAAGGTATATTGCTAGTAACACCCAAACAAAATTTTGGACCACGCCCACTCCCGCCCACAAAAAACGATAAATGCCTGTATCTCCCGCAATTTAACAGCTACAGTTATCAAACTCAGAAGGTATATTACTAAGATCGAACTCCAAAATATTTCGGGCCACGCCCACTCCCGCCCACAAAAAACGATAAATGCCTGTATCTCCCGCAATTCAAGAGCTACAGTTACCAAACTTAGAAGGTATATTACTAAGATCGGGCCCCGCCCACTCCAGCCCTCAAAAACGATAAACATATAATGCATTTAAAGCTTGGTTCAGGGTATATGGTAGTCGAGCTCACTCGACTACAGCGTTCTTACTTGTTTTTATTTATTATTGATGGGAACTATTATTCGTAAGCAAGAATCTTATTTTGACAGCTAATTTGCGTGGCTCTGTAAGCTGATTTTTGCCGCGAATTATTTGTATTATTTATTAAATATGTAAATTGTATATATTTCTGAAACTCAAAATCCTGTGCTTGACAAGGACTTTTTTGATTGGTCATTCACATTTATTTCATGTGTATTGAGAATTTCACATGACCCAAGCCGTTATGCTGCATATCGATCTCAATATTTTTGGCCCAAGCTGTGCAGGTAAAAGTAACATCCTGATTTTGGGGCAATCCATGGAGCTGCATGGCAATAACACGACTGATGCCATCCAAACCGTTTGTTGTGTCAAAATATGGTCCAGGAAAATATTTGATTTCGGTCGATTTACCATTAGTAATATCGCAAGTCATCCAAATCCGACCGCTGCCCGAATAATTCTCCAGTATAGTTGTCAAATCGCCTGGTGAATCAGGCGGCAACTGCCCGACATCCTCATAGGTTTCCGGCTTGTATCCAATCACTTTATTTATCTTAATGAAAACGCACGGCATTCGGGCCTCGTAGCCCCAGACTTTGTCCCTGTTGCAGTCGGCGAATCGCGTTTCAGCATCTGGATCCAATTTGAATAGGAATTCATCTATCTGATCAGCAAGTGGATAAACTTCCTTCTGAATATTGGCATGAAACGAAATAATTTTATTGACACAAGCAGGCACAACAGAAACGCCGGGTTGCATTTTGAGCCAAACTGGTGTTTTTGGATCGTAGGTGCCAAAATAGAAAATCGCCATCCAAAGGCACATAATTACTATAATGAGGCAATATAATAATAGATAAAATAAAACAATTCTAGTCCAGCCCCAAAGTGTGCGTCCGAAAAACTGATTGCGATCCAAGTCCAATATTTTTTTCGACCATGGCATGTCCTTTGCTTTTCTTGTCTGTTCCTCATACCGAAATTGTTTGCGCACATTGTACTCCCCAGCGGCAACCGCAAAATTTTGCGTTTGCATTTTAAATTTTCAATACAATCTATATTCGTTTTTCTATGTAATACGTATACGTTTATTATATACTAACTAATACTAGAATGCCTACTAAGCATTAAAATTTAACATGATAACTCTCCGATTCAATCCTGTACAGCGACTAATTTATATGAATATATTATTACATATGTATATATATTCCCCTAATAGTCATCATCTGGTTCGGGATTAGGAAAAACTTCAAGTCCTTTTAAATGGAATACAAGATATATCGAACCGACACCCATGGGTATATTTTTTGCCCATGCAACACACTTAACGGTTATATCTCGATTCATGGGAAGATTTCGAAATTGAACGCCAATAACGCGACGATATGCAGGATTTTCATACGTTTGTTTTGCAGTCATATTTTCCGATAGATAATGTAAATATAAATATTCCTTTTCAAATAAGCCATCGGAATCATAATATCGATTCGGTATGTATTCAATTCTCGCATCAGTAATATTAGCCATAAAGCTACAGCCAGCCCAAATGCGATGGGTTCGCTGCTCCAGCGACAACTGTAGTATAAAATCGAATAGATCGTTGGGCACCTCCTTTGGCAGTGAGAATGTATCGCTATATGTTATTGGAGTAAAGTTGTGCGCAAAATTCAGTTTAAGCAGCACGCACGGCAGGCCAGTATTGTAGCCCCAGTTATTATCTAAATTACAAGCTCTCAAGTGGCGAATGCCATCGTTGCCATACTTCTCAACAAATTTGTAGATTTGTTCGATATACGGAGTTATGCTCAGTCTCTGATCTGGTGTATATCTTATCATTTTCCTGCTTCCCACAAAATTACCCGGCACCGATGAGAGACTTGTGCACTTCGCTACATGTGGTTGATTTTCGGGCAACCGAAGATTAAAAACTATTGCACAATTACATATCAAAACAATGGCAATGAACAGATATAGTGCCATATAATATCCGATAAATTTAAGCAATCGCAATAGCGTATTCTTTGGATTAGGTCCACGCACTCGACCATTCCAATTGTGATCAAGTTCTTCATGACGATGCTCCACTCGTCGAAATTTTTTAGTTATTTTGTAGGCGCCTTTTGGTATAATTAACTCGTTTGGCATGTTCTTGTGTCGATTTGATTTACTTACATATACATATATGTGTGCTTTGATTTCAAATCTTTAGATTTCGATTAATGTGCTGTTCTGTTATGCATTAATGAATAACGTCCTTTAATAATAGACGGCCTTGAGTTATGTAGAAGAATCCCATAGATTTAAAACAATTAATTTACTGAATATTCGTTGCATTTTGTGGTACCTATCGATAGTGACTTATCGCATTCCACCACATTTTGTGATGACAAAGTTGCATTTTTGGGGGTTAGCGTGAATTTGCCCTGTGATAAGAAAAAAGACAATTAAGTGCGGCAGGTCATGGTCATCGGCGGGCAAATTTTTTTGAAACGATCGAGCGAGGATATAGAAAGTACTAAAGAGTGTGGACCCTCTGCGACATTTACGCGTTGTGTAAAATAGAATCTGGCGTAAGTGTTTTGAATTAATTTAAGTGTTATGTATATACTAATTGTATGTTATGTGTGTAGGTGGCCAACAGCAGGTCACGCCGGCGGATTTATTTGATCTTTATTTGATCATTATTTTCTGGCGTCCGATGAATGGGACATTGCCGATAATCACGGCAACGACGTCGCTTGGGACCCAGATGCTATCTGTGAGACACCCGTATCATCACGCCGGTGGAGACACATTCATGCCACGGCACATCGCCCACATCGACGCAGTTACTTTCACGCCGGTGAGTGCGTTCCTATAAGGAAACCATAACGCCACGCCCCAAAAAAAAATAAAAAAAGCCACACAATCCAATCAATATAAAAGATTAAATTGGACCGCAATTAATAAAAACGCATGAGCAACATTTTGTTTATTACGCTCAAACAAAAAATGCGCTAAGTGTGTGGATTAGCGAACTGCAAAAATGTTTGTAAAAAGAAAATAGTCTCGGCACCAGCCCACACGCATATATATTCTATTGTAAATATTGAGGATACCCTCAAAAGTCAACAAACAAATATTGTAAATCCACGGAATAACCAACTGTTATGGACAATTTCTCATTTGGCAAAATTCTGAATTCAAATTTAAATTTGAATTGCCAGTAAAAATATCCATACGCCACCTATCGGGAAATATCATACCCAGTATATATAAATATTAGTAAGAACATATGTTTGTGAATAAATCATAATGAATTTCGTAATTTGTGAGTAAATTCTGTAGAGGGGAAAATCACCGGGAGCATGGAGTAGATCAATCGTCCACTCCAATTAAAGGGCGATGGGTCTACCAAAATCCACATAGACTCATTGCAGGAAGGGCGGGTACGTCGTGGGCATAGACACCAGGCCTGCCAACTGCTTAATTTATTTTGTGTGTGCATGTAGGTCGTTATGTAGTGTTGTGAAGGTCGAGTTTTGTTTTTGGAGTCTGTACCGTCTACGGGTAGGGTTGGAGTTACCCCACCCTGGGAAAACTGAGCTAGCCGAGGTTGCCCACTGAAAATAACTAGACGTGTTACATATTTCAGTTTATTTTGAATTGATCAAATGCAATGAACTGTAAATTTATTAATTGACTTTCATACCTCACAGTCCGCGAAGTTAAGGAATTTATAAAATGAGACATTTTAAAATTAAAACAACATTGCTTTTAAGACGATCGCAGGATTGTTTTGAAAATGGAAATTATACACCATTCTACACTAATTATCGATAGATCGTAGAAGCGATGACAATACGCTGGGTGTTGCAATGTTAGTAAAATGTTGCGCAAATGTTAAAGTATTTGAGCGACATCAGCTGTGCACACAGCAGTTAGTGTTGATAAGCAACGTAGCAAAGAGAACCGTCACTAACCAAGATTTTTTTTTTTTCTAAATATTGTGAACGTAAAATATAGTACGATCGAGATGAACGCACCACCTTTAAATAAAATTCCTGGTAAATCACAAGCTAGGCAACAAAATAGCAAAGACATTAAAACACTAAGCTACCACGAACTGCTTGAAATTAAAGATAGGCAAGCCCATCTTTTGGCTTCCAAGTAAGTCTTCAATCTTTGTTTATCTGCGAGCTATGCGCTCATTAAATGATGTTATTATTCTTGTTGCTCTGTTTTAATGTAGAAGTCGATTACAAATTCTACCAGATAAGGGAATCCGCATACACGAATCGTACGAGAAATTGGTGGCCGAGATTCAAAGTCGGGACGAAGTGGAGGCAGCAGCCAAGCTTCTTGGTGAGCTGAACATTGTGTCTAAGGGCAAAATAACGCTTAACAATCTGGAGTGGTATGGTCGCGCGAGCGTGCCCGATCTTGTGGACAGCGACGATGAGGAGGAAGTGGATCCGTTACGCGTTATCGCGCAGGGCACAGTACATCAGCGTCTGGTTAGAGTCTTACCGCAGCCCGCTACACTTATTACACCCGAAGATCTGGCTGAGATTGAATCGTTTAGACTCGATTCGTTGGATTCGTTTAGGACCGATCAGAGTTCATTGAGTAGCTGCAGTGGACTGGCGGATGGCAGCAATGCGGTCGCAGCTGAAATAATCGAAATTGATGTTGCCACATTGGTTGGCAAGCGTGCGCGGGCAACCACGCTAGAGCAGCATGCATTGTATCTCATTGAGAAAACCGAGGTACAAGCAATGGCAACAGAGCGAGAGAAATTTAAACCATTCCGCACAACAGTGTCCAATGTGCACGATCCTGCCAAGGAGCGTACGCGTAAGAAGGGCAAGCGTTGGGAAAACACTGCCGCTACGCCGCCACTCATGCAACACAAGCAGATTCAGCTGGTGCCGCTGGCTGAATCCGCTAGCCTGCAGCTCGACTACATGCAGCGAGTGAAGGTAAGCGCTGGAATATGATAAGCTATTTGCCTTTAACTAAACATATATCTACTATGATTGCAGGATTTACGCATTAAGCAGGCGGAGCTACGTATAGCCCGGCAAACGCGAAAGGGTATTATGAACCTGCCTGAGGACTTCGTACTGAAGAGCAAGGCTTCATTTCAAAAATATCGCGATCCACAGGTGGATAATCTAATTGAGGGCAAGCGAAGTGCCAGCGAAGATAGTGAAGTGAATGATCCGACGATAGCCGAGAAAATCACCACGGGTATTAGCTACTCAGTTTATGGGTGATATTTATTAAATTTTGAACTTTTACTTCATAACTTTTTACTTCATTGTGTTAACCATAATATTTACCAAACTTAATATAGAGGTAACTACTAAAAGAACTATTGCATAAACCGAGCTTAGATCGAGTAAAACTGTGTTGCCGTTGAGGCTTGCAACTCAATTTGGCCCATTTTGAATTGCAGGCGTTGCAGCCACTTGAGTAGTGCCTCCGATTTGTGGGTCTGCTGCTCCTCAAAATCCGGCGCGTAATCACGTACATTCTGCAGTCGCACGTGCAACGTATCCGACAGCTGCGTTTGCGAGGAGAGCACCGTGCTCCACATGGGCAACAATTTGCCTAGCACTGTTGAGTTTGTCTCCTTGAGGGCTTCCAGCAGGCTGAGGAAGTGCAAGTTAACCATCTCCGACAGTTTCGAGTTGACACTCTGCGTTTGAAAGTCGACGCTTGGCTGCGCATGCAACTCCTTGTTCGCCGGCTTGCCATGCGACACCAGTTGAAGTATGCATGGTGTTACCTTCGTCCAAAACTCAAAGAGCACCCCGAGCGTGCTGCCTTCGGCATTGCTATTGGTGTTGTGCGCCATCTGCTCCAAATAGACTGTCCACAATTGGCACAGTGTGAACGCATGGAACAGCGATGACATGTGCAGTACCGAGGTCTTCGACTGCTCGGCAAAGCCCGCAAAGATCACCTGTATGTGATCAGCAATGTGACAAGATGCCTCCTGCGGAACAGGCTGCGAGTATGTGACTCCCATATGCTGATAATGCACTGTGGCCACCTGCGGTTGTCCCTGCGCAGGTGCAGCATTCGTTCCCGGTGGTGGGGGCAAAGACTGCGTCTCTTGGCGTCGTTGCATCAGCGCCATGTGGGTAAGGGAGCCGAGTAGCAGCCATGACAGCAGGCGCATGTGGCCCACACAGTCCGTGAACTCCTTGGGTCTGTAAAGGAAGTCAACATGATATATTGGTTCAGGGCAATTTCCAATTTGCTTAATAAATAAATATATAAAAAACGTTGTTAAATTACTTTCATAATGGAAAATCAAAGTCAGAGAGCTATCAGTCATGAAAATGTGAAATATTTTTTTTAGACAAAAAGTTCCCTTTAGGGAGCACTTAATTAATAGTCTTGATATATTAATTACCCATATCAGAATTTCACATCCCTTTATAGAAAGAAATTTCCAATTATCTCTTTAGATCTAATAATTTTATGTGGCCCATGTTTTAATTGATGTTCGTTTTCTAGCTAATAAATTTAAAATTGCTCCAAATAAGGCAATGACACAGATTTTTAATCTACGTTGGAATTATTCCACCACTTGCATAGAAGAGCAAATTATAAAATAAGAGAAAATAGCCAGTTAGTCCAGATGTATTACCTCATATATTAAATAATAAGATAGGTACATCGTAGCATTGTGTTTTAAGATAAGCAATCAGTTTTTGGGTTGTGAAAAAAATTAGTTATACCACTGATAATTCATATATAATAAATATAGCAAAAGCCACCTCAATTATTAATTCAGTTTTAAAAGTCGCTCAAATCTGAATATGAATTCCTTAGAAATTAGAATTATTCATTTATATGCAAGAAAAATTTTAATTTATGGGAAATATTTTCAGCATGAAGAGATTTTTTCTTACCCTTGCTGGAGTGACGAGGGAGCATTGTTAAGCCAGGGAAGATAGCGCGAGACTGCTTTGTTATCGCGATTGTTGCCCCGCGACATCTCCAGTGCCAGATACTGGGCCACAGCACCCTTGAGTACGCCACCCAAGGTGTCCTCGCCTAGGCCAGTGCTTGGCTGACCATTCTTGAAATTCTGCAAGGGATGGCGTTGGCCTTTTTAATCAGTGATTATTCTAAAAGTGTTCCACGAACTTACTTTAATCTTACTGAGCGTGTGGAAATCAGCCAGAAAATCAATGACATCGTTAATATACTGCCTCAAACAGTCGGCCGCGTTTGTGGTGAAGACAGGTGCTGCATCTGGCAGTCCTGGTAATGCACCCGGGGGCAGGGTGCCGCCCGCATCGAGGAGCACGAATCCAATGATCATTAGCAAATTTTGATCGGGTATATTCGACTTGAACTTGAGCGCCTGCACAAACTCAAAAATCATCTGCCGACAAAGTAAATTCTTGTCGCGGTCCTTGCTGAAAGAGCGTGTGTTAAGCGTGCACAAATCGTAGAGAGTCTGGTATTCCAGATTCGTGTGCTGCACACAGTGCGCCATAATCTTTGCGTATGGATCGAGCAGTGTTTTAGGAACGCAATTTAGCCGCAGTGTGGCAGCTATCAAATCCAGCATATACTCGGCATTACTCAAGCTGGGCATAATGACAATGACCTGGCGCAGCAGGGACTCCATCGCCTGCATGGCTTGCGACCAGACGGCCAGGCCGACTCCAGCCTCCGTGGGCATACACTGCAAATACTCGGCCATGTTCCGGAAAATGATGGGCAGCTGATCGATTGGCAGCGCCTTCTTTGAGGTCAGCGATTCGCATACCATATAAATGGGACTTGTTGCATTCAGATCCTGGAAATCCTGTAGAGCCTTGGCAATGCTCCGGAAATGATTGTGACGAACTTTAACTATGGTAAAAAGAGGAAGAGATATTATTAAATTTTTCGTAATGATGATTTGTGGCCAACTTACTTTTCATTTGGGTTTGGAAGACCTGCAGAAAGATGCCATTCGGCGCCAGCTGGTGCAGAACACAGCGTATGAATTGCAGGGCCACAGCCTGGGCGCTGCTAGCCAAGGGCAGGCTATTTTCACCTTGCCACGCATGCGTGCTGCTCAGACAAATTCTGCAAACAGAATAAAGATAAATAACAATGCTAAACGATTTACTTCCTATTCGTATCCCACTCACCTCGATGTCATGGTGAGTACCTCAGGCAGAAAGGGTGCTGCAATGGCCGGTTCGCGATGAATAAAGGTACCCAGGATAACGATGAATATGCCAATCTCCTCATCCGTGTATTCCTCTATGATAGCACCACAATCCGAGCAGCGTTCCACAATGGTATAGTTGCCAACACGTCGGGAACTCTATGTTTAAGAAAAGTCATCCACATTATTTTAAATCATTAGCGTAACAGAGCTATTATAGATCTAATTTACATTAAAAAAGCACTTATAGGTGGTGTGGCCATAGTCAGATATACAGTGGCTTGCAGCCCCAATCGCCCAGTGTCTAGCAACAATTTCAATTGCTTGCCATAAACTCATTGTTGAATATTTTTCAAAAATTCCAAAGACCCATGGCAGGTACATTTATTGACCACCAAAATGAATATATTACCCTAATAAACTGTGGGTTTTTCACCTGCTAGGTAGGGTTATGTAAGAAAGTACCGCTTTTTAGGTATGCACGTCATTTCGCCCAGTTACATTATGGACACCTGGGTGCCATAGAACCCGGATTTTTTTACCTAAAATTGAAAATTTTCGGTATAAATAGACCAATCCTTCTAAGTCAGTTTAGTTATAATCTGCATCTCGGGTGCAACCTGCCAACAAGGACTATGGGCAAAAGGACTCCCATTGAACAACGGAAACTCATCCTGGAACACTTAAAAATCGGATATTCATATCGAAAAATAGCTAAAATGGTCAATCTAAACACTTCAATTGTATTCTACATCGTTTGGAGTTTCGTGGACGAAAATTGGACAGAGGACAAGGGCGGAATGGCACCAAACCCGATTTTCACCGAGCAGGACGAGCCAAGGATCATCAAGAAAATAAAGCGAAATCTTAAGCTATCGGCTCAAAAACTGACTCAATAGATGCAGGATGAAATAAGGAAAAAGTTCAGTGCGAAAACTGTGCTCCTGGTTTTGCGTAACCATGACTTTTATGCCCGAGAGCAACGGAAAACGAAATTTCCAAGCGCAAAAAATAGAGGGTATAGGATGACGTTCGCCAAAATCCACTTGGACAAGGATTTGGAGTTCTGGAACACAGTCATATTTGAATTTGAGTACAAAATAAACATTTTTGGCTCGGACGGACGGAATTATGTGTGGCGACACTCCAATACTGATCTGAGCCCCAAAAACATAAAGGCAACAGTCAAGCACTGCTGAGGAAGTGTCCTGGTATGGGCATCTATCTCGGCAGCCCGCGACTGAAATTTTGTGATTATTGAAACAATAATGGACAAGAATGTGTACCTTGATATACTAAAGGAAAATTTACTCCAAAGTGCCGAGAAGCTGGAAACCGACATACTTTCCGGATCTACCAGGACAGCGACCCCAAGCATAAGGCCGGAATAGTACAGTCCTGGCTTAGATTGAAGTGCCCTTGTTTAAACTTTATAGCACTTTAAATTTGTTGCTAGACACTGGGCGATTGGGGCTGCAAGCCACTGTATATAGTAACTTGCCGTAAATAACCCGAATAACCCTAATATATGTTATTTGAAAATTGTAACTTATTTAAAATCATGTCACATTAAATAACATTTAAAATTTCAAAGTGAAAATTAAAATAATAGTATAAAAATAGAACGTTGCAGTCGGACGTTACCGACAGCGAAATACTATTATACCATAATTTGTGTGCAGTCAAGAAATACTGTCCAAGTTTTCCATTTTTAAATGGGAACACTTTCTGTTAATTCTCTACTAATAAATATGTATATGATTTGCAAATAAGTGAGCGTGGCTTTTAAAGACGGTGAGCAGAATTACACGGGAATTAAATTTCGGAGATACGGGCTTTTCGAGATTTTATTGGCGGGTGTAGGAGTTGCCTAAAAAAATTATAGAGAAGTTTTCCAATAATCTTTCTACCCTAACTTGAATTGCGGGGGATATGGGCGTTAATCCGTTTTGGGGGCGGAAGTGGGCGTGGCCCAACAAATTTTGGAGTTCGATCTTAGTAATATACCTTCTAAGTTTGGTAACTGTAGCTGTTAAATTGCGGGAGATACAGGCATTTATCGTTTTTTGTGAGCGGGAGTGGGCGTGGTCCAAAATTTTTTTTCCACATTTATGAAGGGTGTTACTAGCAATATACCTTTAAAATTTGGTGACTTAAGTTTTCAAATTGCGTGAGATATATGGGCTTATCGATTTAGGTAGTCGGAGTGGGCGTGGCCATCCAATTTTTTTTATTGATCGTTGGGGGAGTTACCAGTAACATACCTGCAAAATTTTGCGACTCTAGCTTGCAAATTACGGCAGATATGCGCATTTTAAATTAATAGGAACGAAGTTCCTGGGGGCGGCGGATGTGGGCGTGGTCCAAAAATTAATATGACAATCCTTGGAGGAGGTTACCAGCAAATTACCTTCCAAGTTTGGTTACTCTATCTTTAAAATTTTCGGAGATGTACGGAGTTATCGATTTACAATCGGAATTGTTGATTATACGCGCAGGTGTAGACGTGGCACCACAAATTTGTTATCGGTTCTTAAAGGCGACTACCAGTAATATACCTACCAAATTTGGTACTCAAAAACTGCGGAAGATATAGCCATTTGAAAATTTTAGGGGCGCGGATGATGGGGGCGTAGGAGGTGGGCGTGGCACATGCCGAACTTTTAAGGACCTACAAACCAAAATTGGTGACTGTATCCATTAAATTGTGAGAGATATGTGGATTTATTGATTTGCTAAAATCAAATTTATCGATTTTCTAGCTCCCAAGTTGACGTAGGTCCAAACCCAAGACACTTTAACTTTTGAGGGTACTTTCCAGTATACGTTCCAAGTTTCAAGTCTCTATCTCTAAGGGTGTCGGAGGAACGCGCGTTCATACGGACGGACAGACGGAAGGACGGACAGACGGACAGACAGCATGACGGACATTGCACAAAACCAATATACTATTATAACTTGGAAATTTCTTTTTACAATAGATCTGATAGTCGGAATGTATATAACTAAAAGCAGTCCCTAAATTTTAAAAAGTTTTCAAATCTATAATATATGTATATGTAAGATATATTTCTGAGGTATTAATATTGGTAAACACGAATTGGGGAAACTTAGAAAAAATCCAAACAGACCAAAACACGCTAGCTAATTCCTAGAATCTAAGTTTAGCTAAATTAAATGTCAGCCTGCAATATAATTTTTACAATTTAATTTAAAATAAAGGTTACATGTTAAAAAATTAAAACTGAATTATTAAGCTAAAATTTATTATATAACAAATAAATAAATCATATATTTCAGGGCTGATAAAATGTAAAATTTTCTAACATTAAACATAAAACAGAAATTATTAACCGCTAATAGCTTATTTTCTAAACTCAGCTTTTAAAAAAGAGAGAACGTAGCAGTCGGGCGTAGCCGACTACGAAATACTATGATACCATAAGTTGTGTGTAGCCAGGAAATAATGCCCAAATAATGTCCATTAAATTGCGGTATATACAAGGTAGTAACCGTCCTTCGAAATTCGACAAATTCGACAATTTGAAAGCTTTCGTCATCAAAATATGGTCGTATCGATTTACACCAATAGGTGTATCGTTTCCGGTAGACGGAGTGGGCGTGGCCATCCAATTACTTATCGATCTCTTAAGGGAGTTATCAGTAACATACTTTCAAAATTTGGTGTCTAGCTTACAAAAATCTAGGGTCGAAGTTCCTGGGGGCGGCGGTTATGGGCGTGGTCCAAAAAATTATATGCCGATTATTGGAGGAGGTTACCAGCACGTTGGTCTCTCTATCTTTAAAATTGTGACAGATATACGGATTTATCGATTTACACTGACCGAAATATCGGAATTGTCGATTATGGGCGCAGGAGTGGGCATTGCAATACAAATTTGTTATTGGTTCTTGAAAGCGACTACCAGTAATATAGTTACCAAACTTGATGACCCCAACTCAAAAACTGCAGAAGATATAGAAATTTAAAAGTTTTAGCGGCGAGGCGCCAACAACCTACCAACCAAATTTGGTGACTGTAGCCATAAAATTGTGGGAGATATGTGGCTTTATCAAGTTGCGAATATCGATCTTATCGATTTTCTAGCTCCCTAGTGGACTTAGGACTCCAACCTTAACACTATCTATTTCAAGTAAGTGTTCCAAGTTTCAAGTCTCTTTATAAGACCTTCGGTATCATAGTATGTATATACAAGTAAGAATGCTGAATGCCGACTTCCATATACCTTTAACACAGCTGTTAAATATATTCTAATACTATTGGCTTATTTCTTATAGTAAGCTGGCTGGCTAAAAACGCGTGCATTTACAGTGATTACAAGCTTATTTCGACCAGTATCTCACAATTTTTTTAAAGTACTATAAAGTTTAAGCAAGGAAAAAAACTCAAAATGCTTAAATAACAACTTTAGTTATTATTAATATATTAATTAATTAATTAAAATTAGTCAAAAACTAAAAACATATCCAAAATACATATGAAAACTTAGTTCGACCAGTCTTAAGAAAAGTTACATAATTGGCGTATAAAAGCTTAAATAAGCATTTTAGTACTATGTATGATATCCTTTAGCATTAACGACTTCGCTAAACCTATTTTTCATGGAAGATACCAGCTTTCGGGTAGTTTCTGGGCTGATCTTGCTCCACTCTTCCAGCAGAGCATTTTTGAGATCTTGTTTGCTGGAAATGTTGTGATTCCGGATGTTATTTTCCAGCAGAACCCATAAAATTTTAATAACATTTAAATAACTTCCTCCAGTGTTTGGGATTCAGCTCAGTATTGAATTGTCGTTGAAGTTGATTTTGGTGAACGTCATCCTAGACCCTATATTTTTTGCTTTTATAAATTGCGCTTTCCGTGGTACTCGGGCCTTAAAGAAATGGTTGGGCAGAACCTGGAGCACAGTTTCCACACTGACATTTTTCCTTATTTCATTCTGCACCTGTTGAGCCAGTTTTTGAGCCGATAGCTTAAGATTTCCCCTTATTTTCCTATTCTGTTCGGTGAAAATCTTGTTTGGTGCCATTCCGCCTTTGCCCTCCATCCAATTTTCGCCGACGAAACTCCAAATGATGTAGAATACAGTTGCGGTGTTTATATTGATTTTTAAGTGTTCCACGATGATGACGATGAAATGCAGGAAAAAACTAAACTGACTACGAAGGATTGGTCTATTTAAATCAAAAATATTCAACCTGATGAAAAATATTCGGGTTTTATGACCCCCAGCTGTCTATAATGTAACTGGCCGAAATAACTTTTTATCATAAATAAAGGTACTTTTTTACATAACCCGACCTAGCAAGTGGAAGAACCCCAGTTTATTAGGGTCATATATTTATTTTTGTGGTTAGTATATGTACCTGTCATGGGTCTTTGGAATTTTTAAAAAATAATGAATAATTAGTTTAGTTTCAGACAATAAAATTTTTTTTGGTAGGCACTTTTCGAAATGAGCTTGTAATCACTGTACATACATGCATTCATAAGTACGTTCGTAGGTAACGGGGTTCTGCAGAAACATACAAGCACATCATCTCTTTCTCACACATGCGCTGGTCTATTTATATGTATACAGAAAATGCTTGCGACTGCTGATAGAAATGAGATCAATATGAGAATATATTTTCTTATAAGATATTGATGAAATTTTGGAAGGTGATCAATAATATGCGTATGCATATTATGTATAAATTAGAAGACTCTGCCTTTAAAATTGTAGAATTTATTCATATCGGAAATCAAAATGTATAGATAATCGATAAATGGAGACAGTTATCTATAAAATATAATATACATAAAATAATATAATATATATAAAACTTGATCTGCGCCTGGTGAACGAGAACCTATATTCAAAATTTCAAGTCTCTAGCTCTTATAGTCTCCGAGATCCGAGTGTTTGTACAGATTGACGGACGGACGGACGGGCAGACGGACATGGCTATATCGACTCGTCTGTTAATCCTGATCAAGAATATATATACTTTATGTTGTTTGAGATGCTTCCTTCAGCCTGTTACATACATTTGAACAAAGCCATTATACCCTTTTTATCCTAAGACTCAACGCAAGCCGGCTCTTCAACCTGTAACACACCTATCTTTATTTCATCCGTTTTACAAATTTTTAATGGGTATAAAATATACATTCAGAACAAGGTACATCGTACATCGCCAAACCCTTATCGGTAGCTTGTTGATCCGTGGATTGATCATCACTCAAAGCTTTATAGGACCATATACATATGTATGTCTAAGAGTTCAGATTTCGTACTTACCCCACGAGGCGCATGGGCGTGTGCAGTGTGAGTTGTGTGCCCATTTGCGATATCGGGAGAATCTTCTCCATTTTCGTCATGCTCCTCATATGGAAGGAATGGTGGCGGCGGCCAGGAACCGGCGAAACGCGATCGGATGTCTGGTATGGCATTGGAGTCAACGTTAAATGGCGCCAACTTTTGTCTCGGACGCTTCATGCTATTAGATGTGGTCGAGGGACCCACCACATTCTGCCGGCGCTCACTGGGCAGCTGCTTTAGATCCTGGCTGACATTCTTTAAAATGGATGTATGTAGGTCTTGTAGAGGCTGCGACTGCGTCTCTGGCGGCGGTTGAGCCTGTGCTACTATTGTTGTCGTTGTTATAGCAGCAGTTGCGGGTGCATTTGGATTGGGCGGCGATTCGAGGGCCACCTGTTTGATGAGGCGTCGAGGCGAATTGTTGCGACTGGTAGGAGTTACATCGTCTTTGGTACTTTCTGACACATCCAAGCTGTCCTGCTTCAGGTGACTGATATCCGGCAAATTGAGGCCGTCCCGTACACGCTCCACCAATGTGGCAACCGTGTCCTGTGTGCCAATAGGCAGCAGACGCTCCGGAGTTGGAATCTCCAGCGCTGCAATGTTTTTTGGGGGCGGCAAGAGACTGGCGTCAACTTCATCACACGGATTTGGCATAACGTTCATCTTGGACAGCGGTGAATCGGGCGACCCATATGACTTATCTGTGCGTTTCAGTGACTTGGTGTGCGACTTCTTTTGACGGATCTCATCCGCCGAAGAGCTGGACGTGCCGGCACTGCATTCTACAATAATCTTATGGCGTCCAATTGGCTTGACAACTTCAACCGTTGTCGGTGCACTGGGGGCTGGAGCAGCACTGCTGCCGTTTATGGACCGACTACCGTTGCCACTGCTAGAGCCGCTCTTGCTACTTCCTGTCGGCACGTCCTGCAGGGCGCCCAGCGCTTTCAAATGATTGGTGGCAATAGCCGCAAACATTTTCGATGTGGACGCAGCCGCATTCTCCAGCGACTTGTTGCGCACGGTCACCGCACGATGCACATCTACGGGCGGACTGACAATGGCCGTCTCCGTTGTCTCCGAGGCCACAAGCGGAGTCACAATCATGCGCACGCCTTCCTGCAGGCTGTGACGTGTGTGGGTGGTCACCACGGTGGTGCTGACGGATTCACTGGTGTGCTTAATTTTTGTGGAGTATGTGTCGCCCGTTTTTGTGGTGACCATCGACTTGTGCGATTTTGTAGATTTCTGCATTTAGTTGAAATTAACAAGGAAAAAGTAAGAATACTGTAGTCGACAACGATACATTCTGAACTCAGACTTAATTTATATTCTAGTTTTATCGACACAAAATTCCCCTTTTGCACTACAAAATTTAAACAGCAAGTACTCTCATTTCGTATGGCAGACTAAAAATAAGCTGATTGATTAATTAATTAACAATACAGAAAATGCTTGCGCCGCCTTTTTATCCGCACTTGATCAAATTTTAAGCAATTGTTAAAAAATATGTCTATGTGTATTTTAAATCAATTAAATATTGCTATCGCGAATCGATGTTTACCGATACTGGCGAAACGGAGGCACTTATTATATACATACATACATATGTATGTATGTATGTATGTACAATGAAATGAACACGAACTGCTTGGTATAGAAAATTTACATTCCAAATCTGAAGTCTATAGGTTTTATTGTCTCTAATTAAGAACATATTAATGTATGTACAGTGGCTCGAAGCCAGATTCGAGCAGTGCCTAGCAAAAAATTGAATTGCCTGCCATAAACTCATTATTCAATATTTTTCAAAAATTCCAAATACCCATGGCAGGTACATTAATTAACCACAAAAATGAATATATGACCCTAATAAACTGTGGTTTTTCCACATGCTAGGTAGGGTTATGCAAAAAAGGACCTCTTTTTATGGTCGAAGCAGGTTTCGAGCAGTTACATTATGGACAGCTGGGTGCCATAAAACCCGGATTTGTTACCTAAAGTTGAATATTTTCGGTATAAATAGACTAATCCTCCGAAGTTAGTTTAGTTATATCCTGCATCTCGGAAGCAACAAGCCAACAAGGACTATGGGCAAATGGACTACCATTGAGCAACGGGAAATCGTCCTGGAACACTAAAAAATCGGATATCCACATCGCCAAATAGCTAAAATGGTCAATCTAAACACCTCAACTGTATTCTGCATCATTTGGAGTTTCGTCGACGAAAATGGCACCAAACCCGATTTTCACCGAGCAGGACGAGCCGAGGATCATCAAATTTTCAATGGGAAATCTTAAGCTATCGTCTCCAAAACTGAATCAATAGGTGCAGGATGAAATAAGGAAAAAGTTCAGTATGGGAACTGTGCTCCAAGCTCTGCGCAGCCATGACTTAAATGCCCAATAACCACGGAAAATGAAATTTATAAGCGCAAAAAATATAGGGTCTAGGATGACGTTCGTCAAAATCCACTTGGACAAGGATTTGGAGTTCTGGAAAACAGTCATATTTGAATTTGAGTACAAATTAAACATTTTTGGCTCGAACGAACGGAATTATGTGTGGCGACCTTTCAATACTGAGGTGAGTCCCAAAAACTTAAAGGCAACAGTCAAGCACTGCACTCGGCAGCCCGCGACTGAAATTTTGTGATTATTGAAACAATAATGGACAAGAATGTGTACTTTGATATACTAAAGGGAAATTTACTTCAAAGTGCTGAGAAGCTGAAATCCGACGTACTTTCTGGATCTACCAGGACAACGACTCCAAGCATAAAGCCGGAATAGTACAGTCCTGGCTTAGATCGAAATTATGTTAAATGTTATTGAAAATTTGTGGGCTCTGCTGGAAAATAAAATCCGGAAACACAAGATATCCAGCAAACAACATCTCAAAAATGCTCTGCTGGAGGAGTGGAGCAAGATCAGCCCAGAATATACCCGGAATCTGATATCTTCCTTGAATAATAGGAAAAGTATTAACATCCTTATTTAAGCTTTTATACGCCAAATATGTAACTCTTTTAAGACTGTTCAAAATGTTCGAGATATGAATTTTGGTTATCTTTTCAGTTTTTGACTAATTTGAATTAATTAATTAATATTTTAATAAAAACTAAAGTATGTTTTTTAAATGTTCTATAACATTAAACAAATTGGCATTTAAACATTTTTAATTTTTTTTCTTGTTTAAACTTTATAGCACTTTAAATTTTTTGCTTCGCACATTATGGGGTCAGATATGCTTCTTGCGTACATACATTTGCTGGATATAAACATGTATTTCAGAAGATTTTTAATGGCATTTACCTCTTCAGAGTACTCAATGGGTCGCCGATGGCGCAGCGATTCTATTTTTGTAGGCAGTACGTCTTCAAAGTGTAAGGTATCGTCAAAAGAGCCCTGAAACCAAAATACAAATAAATAAATTTTTGAATATTTTCGTCCTTCTTATAAGGGAAGGTTGGGTATGCGGGTGTCGACCGAAGGTCGTCACTCATAGGCTATAATGGCCTGTTGTGGTGCCGTGTGGATAGATTTACACAGAAAAGTTAATATAAGAAAGAAAAGGAGGCAAAACGGACTATTACTGGACTAGACAAACAACAAAAAACCATGCCTGTAGCGGGGTTCGAACACGCGACTGATTGATGTAAACGATGCAAAGACTCAACGCTTACGACCATCAAGCCGGCTGTCCTTTTAATAAAGGTAAAATTAATTTTTTCCCATCATGATATTTATTAAAATATTGTAAATGTAATCCTACCGGTGCGCTGCTGCCGTGTAGTGTGCTGTCTGAGAGATCACTCTCGGGTATGGCAACCAGTTCGGATTCGGTTTCGTCTGCATCCAAACTGGAATCGTTGTACTTCCGAAAGGCGTGCTGCAGCTTGGGTGTGAAGGCGACATTTTGACCTTTGCTCTTGGAGGCAGCGCTGGTGCCCTCGGATGGAAACATGGGGCTGGCCGGCGGACTAGCCTCCTTGTCTTCAGGATCTGTGCCCAGCGAGGGTTGACTAACATCACGCGAACGGGCTACGCCGCCAATGCCGCCATGTATATCCAGTATGGTGGTTGTGGGAATGCGTCGGCACTGATGGAAATGACCACGGAGGCTGTTCATTATCATTCGAATGGCCGAGATGACATAGCCACTGAGCGGCGGCTGTGTATAGGAGTATTTATAAAGGACGACGAGTAACGTGAAAAGCCAATTGCGTCGCGGATACTGTTCCAGATTCCACAATGAGTAATTAAAGACAATATTCTGATAAGATTCACCCGAGGTGTTTGTGGGATTGGGTGCATACAGAATGATCTGCATGACAGACGGCAATATGAGACCTCCAATCAGATGATTCTGGTCTAAGACTTGTGGTAAATTTGCCAAAAATGCATTGAAAACGGCCGAAACGCTGTGGGGAGATAAAAAGAGTTTTATTTTTCAATTTTATTATTATTATTTTATACTTTCATACCGAAGGTCTCATTGTATATTGGTTTTGTGCAATATCCGTAATGCTGTCTGTCCGTCTGTCAATCTGTATGAACGTAACTGTTTTCGACACCTTTAGAGATAGAGACTTGGAACATATACTGGTCTGTGCTCCGAATAGATAAAGTGGTAAAATTTAAGTGCTTCGTCCACTAGGGAGATCGATAAAATCGATATTAGCAAATCGATAAGTCCACATATCTCTCACAAATTTTTGGCAACAGACAATTTTGGTAAGTAGGTTGTTGACGATGTCCTTCTAAGACCGTCATCTGACGCCCCCACAGCCCACCGCCCAAAAATCTTTTAAATGGCTATCTCTTTCGCAGTTTTTGAGTTGGAGACGACAAATTTGGAAAGTATGTTACTTTAAGAATCGATAACAAATTTGTGAGGCCATGCACTTTAATTTTAAAGATAAAGTGACCAAACTTGGAAGGCAAATTGCTGGTAACCTCCTCCATGGATTGCCATATAATATTTGCACCCCTCCTAGAACCGCCGCCCCCAGGAACTTCAGGCCTAGAAATCTGAAATGCACATATTTTCCATAATTTGTAAGCTAGTTTCCAAATTTTGAATGTACTAGTAACTCATCTTAGAGATCGATACAAAATTTGCGGGCCGCGCCCACTCCGCCTACCTAAACCGAAACACCTATTAGTATAAATTAATAAGACCATATATCTCATGCAATTTGAAAGCTTAAGTCATTAAATTTTAAAGTTATATTATTTTATTATTAATTATATTTTTTACTATTAACATCCCTCAAATAGCTGGAACAAAAAATTAGGACCACGCCCCCAAATAACGATAAATGCCCATATCTCCAGCTATTTAATAGCTATACTTACCAAACTTGAAAGGTATATTACTAAAATATAACTCTAAAAATGTTTTCAACCACGCCCACTCCTGCCCCCAAAATCTCGAAAAGCTCATATCTTCCGATATTTAAGAGCTACAGTTGCTAAACTTAAAAGAAACATTACTATCTTATATCTACCTCAAAATCTGAAAGCCAAACTTGGACAGTATTTCTTGTCTACACACAACTTATGATATCATAGTATTTCGCTGTCGGTTACGTTCTACAGCAACGTTCTCTCTTGTTATACCCTCAACCCATTAAAAATGGGTAAAAAGGGTATAATGGTTTGTAGTATCCGTTCTTTTTTTTTTTTTGAATGAGTATGGTCCATCCTAAATTAGTAGTGGTACGTAGACGGTCGCTCAAGAGAAGAGATAAGCATATAAACGAACCGCACAGAAAACGCTCAAATGCAATCTCTCACGCAATAAGCGCTCAGTGAGGAGCTTTTCAATATGAGTAAGACAAGCTGATGTCGTTGCTGCGCTCAAACTGTCAAGGTTATATCGCATATATTTATATATGCAGAGTGCGTGGATTAAATATATTTACTTAAATTATAGTGAAAGTGCAGTTGGTGAAAAGGTACATGGTTGAGAGTTAAATTTTTTATTTATTTTTATTTGGGAGTTGAAGTACTAACGAGCAGTACATTCAAGTGGCCCAATGATACCAAGCACGGGCTTGTTAACGCGCGGACCCAGGCGAAAGCAGTCCATCCCACCCAACACAACCACCGAGGGGCGACCGACACGAGTTACTGATACGTAGATCGCGAATTGGAAGAAAGATACACAACAAAACATTTTTAATTACTTCAATAGGGGAATTGCAATTAATTAAAGGGAAAAACATATTATAATTAGTAAATAAAATTCTAAATGGATTATGTTTAGCATAATTCGAACTACAAGTTTGATGAAAGATAGGTAGAAAGTACCTTGTATTTCTGATCGGAACTGTAAAATTTATTTGGCTAATTAACTCCGAAGAATCAATCTCACCATTTATAAGCTTGTGTAAAAAGATTACGCCAAGCATTGTTCTACAATCAGAAAGTGAAGGAATATTTATTAATAGAAGTCTACTACGGTAGGAAGTTAAACTAAAATTAGTAGTCCAGTTTAGACGTCTAAGTGCAAATAAAAGAAATTGCTTTTGCACGGATTCTATTCTGTCCTGATGAACCTTGTAATTGGGACCATATATATGACCCATATTCAAGAATAGGACGCACAAGAGACAAACAAGAAAAAAAGTCAATTCCCAAAATGCTTACAGGCAAATCGGCGGCGGAGCTAAAAGTCCAGACCGGTCTGGCCAGAAGAAAAGAAGAAGCTAACAATCACGCCGGTGGACCGATATAACTGACTAGGTTATACTAGTTTGGTAACCCAGTGGATCAATTGCACAAAAATTGACGAGGGTGCGAAGGAGCGGCAAATTCTAGATGTCATCTCCACCCATGGATTCCGAAGTGAATTTCGTTATTGTCTAAAAGACAATAAACAGTTTGTGTTTTCTTATCATCCCATGGGTATTGTCAGCCAGTATAAATGACGTTAAAAGTTAATATTTAAAAGAAGAAAAAAAGTAAATGATCAGCTCAACTGAGTGTGCACGCACCTACAAACATACAATTTTAGGACGAAATGCTTATCAGCTTTTGGTTGTTTTGCGTAAACGAGCAGCGGATCATAAACTTACGCAGATCATAAAACTGCAAAATTCATTAAACTACAAAGATCGCAAAAATGCAAAGATCATAAAACTGCTGATAAGCATTATATTATTTGAGAGCTCGTCATTTATTTAGAGAAACGCTCTAAACCGCTTGAGTGTCACTCCTAATCACCAGCTGTGTGAAGTTTTTTTTTTTATATATTTTGTTATTATTCATTTTTTTCTCGTAAAAAAGCAGTCCCGGACAAACAGCGGGTACGACACCTAATGCGTACCGACAAGGCGTTTGTGTTGCCGCCTCTTAAAAGTATAGCCTCACACACCCCCAACCTCACCATACACTCACCTACCTATGCTATCCCCCCAAATCTCACACCGGGCCGGGCTAAGGTGTCAATCGTACCGTGCCGATAGTCAGCCTGGCTGGGGGCCCGGTTTAAACAAATAGCCCAGTCACTAACGCTGTGCTCAGGCAAATGGCGACCGCCTGTTCTAATCAGCCTTACCCGGGTATCGCGGATCTCTGCCCGGGTGGACACTTACTTCTCCGCAGATCGTGGGACAAATTATGTCTAAAAATAACAAAATTTACATTCCGCAGGATATCCCAGCGGAGAGTGTCGCTAGACAGATGGAGGATCGAGACCTGGACGGTCGGAGATCCTTCAGTGTGGTAGACCAGATTCCACACCGTGCTACTTTAGCACCATATAGGAGAGTGCCACAGGCACAGCAAGCCCCGAATTGTACAATCGAGAATCGGGGCACAAACTGGCGAAGGACCATAAGGGTGGCAGACCAGCCTCCACCCCGTGCTGGTCCAGCGCCAACCGGAAGAGCGCAGCAGGCACGCAGTAATGTAGTCGGACCATCCCGACCACCACACCTTGCACCAAATGCTGCTGCTAGGCAGGGCGGACAACGCCCAAGGAAAAAGGAGGAATTCCTACCACCGAGGGGCGAACCAGGTGGGTTGGATGACCCGAACCGGCGGAATCTGTGCGGTTCACGGGTCAAATGGTACCTCCGGTACCTCCAACAAGGACTTGCTCCCGATGAGGCCTTAAAGAAGGCGAAGGAGCCAAGAGAGGCAGCTGTGGCACCGACACCAGCTATAAAGAGGCGTAGCAACACCCTCACGCCACCAACGGCAACCCCTAAAAGGGCGTGCCCGCAGGCAGAAGCTCCCAAGGCACAAAAGCCAGCAGCTGTGGGAATACCGGCCAACAAGGCCCCAGAAAGCTTGGAAACACGTCCAAGCACGTCACGTGCGGCCATGAGGACCAACCCTCCAGCATCCGCCGGACATCAATTGTCATATGCAGATATGGCGAAGAAAGTGAAGGTGGCCGTGCTACCTGTGGAATACCCCCAGGTCATGCTCAGTCACGGAGATATGTCTGTGCTGGAGGATACAATCCTAGACGAGGTTGTCGGGTCTGGATGGGCGGTTTCGTTAGCGGGCATTCATTTTCGGGTTAGTTTTCTAATAATTGAGTGCTCCAACGAAGACTCAGCCAACTGGTTGAGAGCCGTCGCACCGAAGCTGCGCTCGTGGAAGGGCGTGCCCCTCACATGCAAAGTGGGAGACGAAATACCGTCGCCCCACAGTACCACCATCTATTGCCCAAGAAGCCTAGACAGGTCCTTGGAATTTATTCTGGCTCTGCTGAGGAACCAGAATAGTATAGAAACCGAGGCCGGGAAGGTAATATTCAGGAGGGACGAAGGAGGAGGATCACTCCTGGTTATTGGGATAGACGAACTATCCAAGAAGGCCATTGAGGAAAGAGGATATCAACTCTCCTTCCGGTATGGGACCATCCATGTAAATGGTCTCATGAAGAAGGTCGGGGCAAACAAGCCATCCGAACCGAAGGACAGGATACCAGGATAGCCCAGGTGAACATTCACCATGCCAAAGCAGCCTCGGCGGTGCTGGCTAGAATGTTCACCAAAAAACATCTTGGGCTAGCCCTGGTACAGGAGCCATGAGTGTATAGCGGCATTAAAGGCCTTTATACATCCGAATCAAAGGTAATCTGGGACCAGCATGTATCATGGTAAGGAAAAGTTCTAATTTCACTATCCTTTCCGAATTCTTAACTAGAGACTGTGTTCCGATAGTGGTTCAGGCCACCGGTGACTCTGCCTCTATGGTTATAGTGTCTGCATACTTCGCAGGAGATGGAGCCTGCCCACCACCAGAAATTGAGGGACTGGTGGAGTACTGCAAGACGGAGAAGATGCCGATGATTATCGGATGCGATGCCAATGCGCACCACCCGATATGGGGCAGCAGCGGCATCAATAAGAGAGGTGAGTACCTCGCAGATTTAATTGTTAACAATAATCTAGAATTAGGTAATGTCGGATCTACACCGACATTTGTTACAAGAGTTAGAGAGGAGGTCTTAGACGCAAACTCCAACCTTCTCATTGCATGGAGTGCGCCCACTCGTGCAAGAACGGCGGCTGACCAACATCATTAACCTGAAAGACTAGTTACCGCACCGTCCCGAGGACTTGTATCAACTGTTATGGAACCACACATATTTCTAATAGTTAAATATTTAGCTAAACTCCGTTAGGATTAATTAAGAAGAATTAATATAATTTAATAGAGTTAACTAAATTTGGTATGGTATGTATATGTAATATCTGCTGTTATATTGTCTAATCCGATTTGAAGTTCACACAGCAACGTCATCCGTCTTCAGGCCTGTCGACTACGATGGACTACATAAACCGCTGTTTTAGTGCTGTAAGTACGGTATAACCGGTAAACCAATATTGACCATATAACAGTTGTCCCTTACCACAAAAAAAAATGTAAATACCTGTATAATTTGGTTAACTCAATTAAGATAGCTAGGGCACATGCCATTTCATTCACTATAGTTTTGTTCCAATAATGTTTGAGATCTAAAATTAAGTTCATAGTAAAATGCCTTCGTGGCACACTCCTGATTGAAATTAAAAGAGAGTTAAATTTGTAGTATTAAGTTACACTGCCCAAAATGAAATTGAAGAAAATAGTAATTAAGTAAAACTCTTAAAAAAATGAATGTAAAATTAAGAGTATAAAATAATGAAACAAACTCTCAGAAAGAATATTATCGAAAAGATCTTATCATTGTAAAGAAAAAGTTATGAATTAAACAAAGTTTAAATGGGCTCCTGATATAAATATGATTTTGCATCATTAATAGGGTAAAGGCATTGAATATCATCTTTACAGGTTGGCAGGGTAAAGAAAGAAGAACATTACCATCTTGGTTCTTTGACCTAAATATATAATTAGTGGATTCCTTCAGCCATCCCGACTGGTTGTTTTATTCCGTTCTTTTAGCACTCTGTCTACTAATTTTTAGTTATGTGACACGGCAGCTTACTAGGTAGCAAAACATCCACCCACCCTGAGCACAGTCGACCCCGTAGGCAGAGTATGCCTCCAGTTTGCTGCACACAAGAACGTGTTCGTTACAACCCCCAGTAGGAACCCCAAAAAGATAGACTGGGAAAAGTTCAAGTCTACCCTAGAGCTCAACCTCTCCAACCGTACATCTGGTATACCCAGAAACCCACCTGAGCTAGAGAGCGCTGTAGGTAATTTAAATAAAAGCATAACAGATGCTTTTATAGATAGTTGCCCGTTAGGGAAAAAACGCATGGTCAAAGATGCTCTCTGGTGGAACGAGAGCCTGGAAAGGCTACGTTTAACCACACGTCGCGTCTTCAACAAAGCAAAGAGAGACGGAGATTAGGAAGGCCAAAAGGCAGAATTACAGGAACTTCTGCGAAAGCATAGTTAGTACAAGCGAATGCGCCAGGCTCCACAGAGCAATGTCAAAGCGATCACCTGATGCTAACCTAGCATTGAAACGTAGAGACAACTCCTTTACGAGCAGCAATATGCAAAGACTAGAGCTGCTCTTCGAAACGCACTTCCCAGGTAGCATACCCTATCGGGAAGAAGATATCGTGAGAGGGAGCAGATATAGACCGTCGACTGATGACTGGGCATGTGCCAAGCTGATAGTCACAGCCGAAAGATTGAAATGGGCAATTGGCACTTTCCAGCCCTACAAATCTCCAGGCTTAGACGGGATATCGCCAATATTCTTACAGATCGGTAAGGACTTACTCCTCTCCCGCATCAAGAAGATACTGCAGGGAAGAAAGACATCACCCAACCAAAAGTCCTTCAGACCCATCGTTTTTACTGAAAACATTGGAAAAGCTGGTGGACTACAATATTAGAAGCACTCTGTTGATGCAGAGTCCGCTGCACACAACGCAGCATGCTTATAGAGCGGTTAGGTCTACGGACACGGCACTTTATCAGCTGAAGAGCATGTTAAGCTCAACAGTAGAAAATAAGGAGATGGCACTGTGCGCCTTTGACAACACGTCACACGATGCGATTAAGGCCACCCTTGCAAGAAGGGGCCTGGACTCCACTACCAGCAGGTGGATACTGGCACTACTGGGGTCCAGACAAGCCAGCGCATCAACGCATGATAGTAAGGTAACAGTCTTAACCACCAAAAGCTGCCCCAAGGGCCGCTACTCTGGAGTCTGTTAGTTGACGAACTGCTGAACAGACTTACCACCAGAGGTATCCAATGTCAAGGTTATGCTGATGATATTGTCATAATAGCGAGAGGTAAATTCGAGGAGACACCCTGCGATATAGTCCAGACAGGGTTAAAAATAAGTTAAGTACCTAGGGGTCACATTTGACAGCAAGCTAAACTTTGGCACCCATGTACAAAACACGGTGTCGAAGTGCTCAAGAGCGCTCTATACGTGCCGGAGTATAGCCGGAAAGTCATGGGGCACATCACCAAAGATTATGCGATGGCTATACACAATGGTAGTAAGACCCATGCTGACTTATAGAGTAATAGCATGGGGTGATTGAGGGCGGCTTATCACCGTGAAAAGAGAGCTGCAAAAACTGCAGAGATTGGCCTGCGTATGCATGACAGGTGCAATGCGCACCTGTCCAACAATGGCCTTGGAAGCCTTAATGGAGATAGCACCACTCCACCACACAATAAGGCTCCAACAGAAAGCCACACTTTTAAAGATGTCAGCGGAAGGAGTTGGGGGCTATCACATCCTTAGCCAAAAAGACGCCCAACGACTTTCACATGAACTTTCCCTACTGGTTCAACCTAGGGACGAAATGGCAGCCGAATACATATTCGAGCGAAATTTCAAAGTTCATATGAGTAGCAAAAAGGAATGGACGTCACTGGATGACATCCATCCTATGAAACCGCACACCATAAAATGGTACACCGACGGATCACTCACCAACCAGGGTACAGGCCTAGGAGTGGTGGGCCCTCGAATATCTTATCATGAATCCCTAGGAACGCAAACCAGCATATTTCAAGCTGAAGTGTGCGCGATAGGAAGGTGTGCGGATCTCAACCTGGTGCGCAACTATCGGAATACGGATATTTCCATCCTATCTGACAGCCAAGCAGCGAAAAAAAAAAAAAAAAAAAATGTACGACTAGTAAATAAGTAAAACATATATAGCAAACATTTTAAAGTGCTATAAAGCTTAAACAAGGAAAAAATTCAAAATGTTTAAATGCTAATTTGTTTAATGTTATATCACATTTAAAAAAGAAAGATTATTTTTTATTAAAATATTAATTAATTAATTAAAATTAGTCAAAAACTAAAAACATATTCAAAATTCATGCAACGTCTTATTTCGCACAGTCTTAAAAAAGTTCCATATTTCGCGTATAAAAGCTTAAATAAGGATGTTAATACTTAGTATGATATCCTTTAGCCTAAACAACTTCCCTCAACCTATTATTAATGGAAGATACCAGCTTCTGGATAGTTTCTGCACTGATCCTGCTCCACTCCTCCAGCAGAGCATTTTGGAATCCTGTTTGCAGGATATGTTGTGTTTCCGGATGTTATTTTCCAGCAGAGCCCACAAATTTTCATGAACATTTAAATCTGGAGACTGGACCACTCGCGTACACTACAGATTTTGTGCAAATGTATGTAACAGGCAGAAGGAAGCATCTCCGACCCCATAAAGTATATATATTCTTGATCAGGATCAACACCCGAGTCGATATAGTTATGTCCGTCTGTCTGTCCATCCACATAATATGCATATACATATTATTGATCAATTGCCAAAATTTCATTAACATTGGATTATAAACACCAAAGTTATTGTCGGAAATATATTTTCATAATTAATTTAAAATGTAAATATTAAAATGTTTCGATATTGATACACTTAACTCACCGCAATGAATCGGGCGTTGTGTGGAATGTCTTGTCGATTTGATTGTGACCTAATAGTAAGAACAAATGCTTTAATACAATATTTTGTGTCCGTGTGACGGGTTTGTCTTCGGATGGAAAGGCCTGATCTGTGCGGGACATGAACTGCATCAGCATAAAGACAAGCAAATGAATCGTCTCTCGGTCCGATTCTTCCAGCTCCGTAATGCGGCTGAGCAGGCCGATAAGACTATCGTCGTTTAGACCACCCAGTGAGTGGATATGTCCATCTAAGTGGAATAATGCAATAATGTTTCAAATTAAATCAAATGTATTTTTCCAATTACACAGTAAGGGAATGAACATCGATTTCGTAATTTATCTTGTTGTACAGCCACATGCCAATTGCACAAATAGATTGAAATTTATATATATAACATAGTGTATGTGTACGATTCTATATATACACAAGTGTTTTGTTAAAAAGGACACAGTTCGAATTTTGTCTGTTGAGTTGTTGTTTTCATTTGAGTATAGAGTATGGTACATTAAGTTTACAATAGTTCTTGAGAGCATACATACCAGTTCGGAAGGGTACACGTAAGATGATTTTGTTTTGTGTGGAAGCCAAAGTTACATACACATTTCTATAAATACTGATATGCTAAGAGCAAAGTTAACGTCCAACATTTAAACACACATTCAAAATAGAAAGATTATTTTTAAAAAATTAACGTAATTTTTTCTTAAGCTTTAAGTTTATGTTAATATTTTGTCACTTAAAAAAAAATATGCCATCTAGATATTTTTTTTTTAAGTGACAAAATATTAACATAAACTTAAAGCTAACTAAGCGTTTAATGAATTGAAACGTAAACATTTGAAAATTAATTGATTGACTTAGAAATTACATAAAAAACAAATAAAATACTATTAAAAAAAATAAAAAATATATCGAATTAAGCAAAAATATAAATAAAACTCAGAACAATTTTTAGATGCTTGGAATTATATTTGTATAAAAAAAATTTTATGAAATGATTGTATTAATTATTTTTAAAATTGTGAGATTATGTCTTGCATAGCCAATTTTGATACATTTAATAATATATATTTAATATAGAGTTCTAAACAAGTCTATCCGATGTCTGGGATACAGTTTGAAATAAGTAATAAGTAAGTGCTAAAAAAGCAAAATTAAAAACGTTGGCAAGCCAACGTTAATCATTATATTATTCACAAAGTGTCTGAAAATATTGGGAAATTTGTATTATTTATCAAACGATACCAGTCTTATCGATTTCTATGTGAAAGTAAAAAAGTACAGAAAGTTTTCGTATGGAAATAAAATAGACAGATATAATTTCATACATTTTGTGAACTATACAATCCACATAGAACAAATAGCTCACATAGCTTGGCGGATAAAAAGAGAGGGAAGGACAACACAGACAGCAAATTTGTTGTTTTTTTTTTTTTGGTTTCTTGGTAAGTGGACACACATGCTCTACAACCTACCTGGATTGGCCGTGGTGCTGCCCGTGGTGCCAGCACCGGATTGCGGTGCGACATCACATGTGCAATGCATGGGAAAGGCCAGTACCGAGGGACTGGGACTGGGTGCGAACATAGCGGGCTGAGACGGCAGCAAATTTGGCGCCGAGGGATGCTTTTGGAAATGGGAGTGAAACGAGGTGGCAACAGTGTGTCCCGCAATGGCACTGGTCGTAACCGATATTGCTGATGTTGTTGTTATTTCTGTTGCTGTTGATGTTGTTGCTCGTGCTGGGGCTCGGGACTGCTCGGCGTTGAGTTGGTGCCCCGCTGTTGTCGTGGGTAGGTGCTGAAAAGACTGCTGGACAGCCTGGAAGCGAAGCATTGTCTCCGACTCCTGCAGCGTTGGCATCGGACTATGGTGACTAGGCGGTACACAATGCACTAAATACTGGTGACTTTGACTATGAGCCGAGGCAAATGTCGCTACTTGTGCACTACTACCAGCATAATGTTGGTGTGTGTGTGGATGGTATTGGTATTGGCTTTGGTGTGATGGGTGTGCGTGTGTGTGTGTGTGTTGCTGAATTTGTGTAGGTTGATGGGGAACTTGTTGGTGTATGGAACAGTGTGTTGTTACTTTCGACTTTGTATGTAATGTATTACTAGTGGTGGCGACACTATGGGTGGCTGAATTTTGGTTGTTACTACTACCAGTGCCAAGGAACTGACCCAATCCAAAACGCGAGGTCTTCCTTTTGAGTATGGGTGCTGACACCTGACGATTATAGATTTTCTCCTTCTCGGGCACTGAAAATTAAAATTTTTAATAACTACTCATGAGAGATTCAAATAGTAGAGCTTACCGAACTTGGAGTCCTGACGGGGTGCCATGCTGGCTGGAGCGGACATGGTCCTCTTGTAGGGCCACTTGGTGCCAAAGGAGGCACTGAGGGTCTTGGCCATGCTGCCGGTGGTGTCCGATTGGCTAAGTGCCTCTCTGGCCTTTAGTATTTTGGCCGAGAGCGCCTCACTGCCATTGTCGGAGTTGCGCAGATCTCGGAGATAGGAAATGTCTCCGCACTTTTCCAGATTGATTTGCGCCTCCACGAATAGTGTGTCGAAGCGATTGAGAAAGAACTCCCAGCCGAGCATCTTGCGATCGGATAGGGAGTTGTGCAGCTGATAAACCGATTGAAGCACCACGGGTCGATCGACAATAAAAAGATCGAATTGCGACTCCAAGCAAAAGAGTAGTGACCGTATTGCCGTATCATGAATGGTTCCGATATAGAGAGTCGCCCGTTGCGCTACGTACACATTAATATCATCCATGCTGGCGATCAGATGACAGAAAGCGGTGGCTAATGCCGTTTGCAGACCCACCTCGGAACGCAGCGGTGTCGAATCCATAAAACGTGTAATCACGGTTACTCGTTCAACTGCCGTGAACCGAACACGCCAATCGACATCGTGGAAGGCCTCCTGCACCACCCGCCAGAACACATCGGAGCCCAGTGGTAATGTGATGCAGTGCAGCAGCAGCGGCACACACACCTGACAGATATGCGAGTGCTCCGCGTTGCACAGCTCCCAAAGACTTTGTAAATATAGAGTGGACAAATTAATCGACAAACATTACTGATGCAAAAGTGTGCGTCATTTACATACTTTTTGATCAACAAATTTTCCTGGCACCATATAAAGAAGCCTCGTTGTTCCCGAGCTGCTTTGGCTAAAGCATCGCCGTGCAGCGCCATTGTCTTGAGGCATTGCAGCACATAATAGAGTATCTCGGGTTTTTTTATTGTGGGTATTTCCTGCAAAAATATTTGGTTAATATTTGGTATCGATAATTCACAAACTGAGTCAGTTATCAATTATACTCCAAATGTCGTTAGCTCTTATAGTCTCTGGGATCCGAGTGTTCATACAGACGGACGGACGGACAGACGGACAGACGGACGGACGGACGGACAGGGCTATATCAACTCGGCTGTTGATCCTGATAAAGAATATATATAGGGTATAAGCATTTTTTATATCAAAGCGTACTTTTTAATAGCTGCTTGTTCTAAAATATTTTATTTTAATTCTGTTCAAAAATTGACTAAGAATTTAATAATATTATCAGAAGTGCTATAAGAGACCTTAGAGTTATTTGTGTCCTAAAGATCAAATTCAGGATTGGGAATTCCTGTCAAATACTCTCAGATTGCTGTTAAACAGGCAAACAAAGAACTAAAAATATATCTGTCATTACTTTCACACACATTAAATCAAATCTTCCTCCATTTAACTGTCAAACTTATTATCGAACTCAGATGTTCCTAGGGATGATAGCTCAAATTGGCTACTGAGACCACTTGTTATAATTAAGTAAGCCTGACTGAAAACCTGAAGTGCACAATTTGTTTTCACTTAGTTCAACCCTAAGGGAAACTATTTTATGTGGCTTATGCCATCAAACAGTCAATCCGTAAGTCTGCACAAAAAGTTTTATGCATATATACATTTTAATTTGTATATGTATGTATTTAGATTGCTCATATGTACCGTAAGCAACTGGTGTATATACTGCAGAGGCTGGGGCAGTTGATCTAGGGTAAACTTGAACTTGCCCACCGAAGTGTGCCAGAAATCATCGCTATCCTCTTCCTCCTCCTCGTCGTCAGATCCGCTGCCATTATCGCCGCCACCAGCTGTGCTGCCATTGGCACCATTCTCACCCATAACGGATGCCTTTGTTACGCTGACATTGGCACTACCCACATCCGCATCTGATAGTGTTATGGAGCGTGCTATTGCCCTGTCCGTGGGTAGGATTGAGGCCAGATCCAGTTGCTCTGAAACTGTTTCAACAGTAGCCGTCATGATCTGCATTTAGATAGCAAAGAATTCAATATTGAGGTGATGCATCTTTCTCATGTTGGACACAGCTTTACAGTAAGTGGAATAAATATGTACACTGTATTTTAGATTAAGTGGCTGTACGTTAGATTACATTCATCACAGAAAGTACACATGTACATAGATAAATGCAACGTTGATGGCTTAAACTTACACATCCATTTAATGTTTTTTTCGGTATAGTTAAAAAAAAAAACAATGTTATAGTTTACATAAATGATTACACAAAAACATGTTAAATTAGATTAAATCGTTAAGGTACAAGTATTTGTGCATTAAGTATTTTGTACATTAGTTAACATCTGGGTGTAGGTATTAAGAAACTGTGACGGTGCTGATACACGGAGCATGCTCTTCAACAAATGACCATCAAAGTAAAAAGTTTTTTAAAGTACGTATGAAAATATAAAAATTAACGTTAATTTACATGTTAAAATTTATGGAAAATTGAGAATTATATAAATAAAATGTACACTTTTTAATAAATTTTCGATTACAAATTTTCCGTTTCCTGTATATTGTAATTTATTTTCACACACATACAAGATACTTTGAGACACGGGAGTAAAAAGATATTTGAAAAATATAATTAATAAATCTGTTTAAAATTGAAAGCTATGCAGTCGCCTAAGTAAATTTGTTTCGTAGCCTAATATAAACAAATAAGAATGCTGTAGTCGAGTGAGCTCGAATACGATATACCCTTAACCCAGTTGTTAAATATATTCTAGTTTTATTGGAAAATTTGTCTTTAAGATGATTTGCACCCAAATGTGGGCAGTTCTGGACTACAGAGTAAGAAAAAACAAGTAAGATGCTGTAGTCGAGTTAACTCGACTACGATATGCCCTTAACCCATTTGTTAAATATATTCTAGTCTTATTGGCAAATTTCCCTTTAATATGATTTGCACTGAAATGCCCGAACTGAATGACTACAAACACGTGCATTTACGTACATGCATACACACATACACGAAATAGTAGTTATCGGGGCAGATGCTGACAGTAATTAGATCAATAAGAAAATATATTTTCGACTATAACTTAGGTGTGTCTTATTCGATCTTAATGAAATTTTGAAATTAAATGAAATTAGAAGCATCTTAAATTGTGGAATTTATTGCTATCGGAAATTGAAATTTATCGTTAATCGAGAAACAGGCAGATATCCATAAAAATAAAGCAAACTTTTTGAGGAACCATATAGCCATGGCCGACATGCATGCATGGGTATGTGTGTATGTGCATGGCAATGGCATAAGCGACCCTCACAGTAACTGTCGATCAGGCGGAAATCCGGCCCTGATGCAGTTGAGGCGAATTCGATCTCTTTCGTCCTCTCTCTTTCTAGCACAGGCAGTCAGCCATTTGAACGTGTCTGACCCACATATCAATGAGGATATAAACCGTTCGTGTGGGAGAGTACTGCGGGTGCAATACTGCCATCTATACTCACACCAGCGGCAGACAATGGTTGGCGCCAGCAAATGGCAGTGGAAAATTTCCAAAATATATACCGGCAAAAGGCCCACGAGTGGCCTATAAAGGGGGCGTCGCAGAGCGGAGAAAGCCAGAAGAATCGGCAATTAACTAGAGAACAACTGAGTTGAGAGTGCAATTCAGTTGAGTGAAGATTCGCATAATTACAAATAAAACGCAATTCTGTGAGCAAAAATACAATTGATATTCCGGCGTTGAGTGAAACCCGCAGCAGTAAAATTGTAGCAGAGGATCCAGCGCGTCGAAGGACTCGACGCTACGTTACCGCCAGGATCACACAGGACATTGAAATCCTGAAGCTGGGTGAGTCGCGTAAATCCTTTCCACGCGAGAATTGTGACCACAGGCGGATTCCGTGGGGAACCGAGCGATGCGAGTGTGGCTTTGTCCGTTCTGAGACAAGGATAGTGACACGCGGATCCAGATTTACAGTGCTAGAGGCAACCCTTGGAGGATCAAGGCCACCTTTCGAAAAGGTGGTCGTGACAACCCAGTAAAGGATTGGCGCGAAGAGTGACAGACTGCGAACGCCAAGAGATAATGAACTAAGCAAACAAATAGTATAAGCCCACATCGAGAGTGCAATAAAGTGAGATATCAAATAAATATAACGTATTTTCAATTATGGCAAACGGAAACAAATAAATTTGTTGCACGAACCCATAGCTCGACTGAGTTTTAGCTCAGCTGAAATAACCGAACTAAAAGGTTCGTTACAACTTGATCTGCGCCTGGTATGTAAGAAATTATATTCCAAATTTGAAGACAGACAGACACGGCTATATCGACTCGGCCGTCGATCCTGATTAAGAACATATATACTTTATGGGGTCGGAGATGCTTCCTTCTGCCTGTTACATACATTTTTACCATTTTTTAATGGGTTAAGGATATAATAAATACATAATATATATATATATATATATATATATATATATATATACATATATACATACATACATATATATCCATTAATATGTATAATATGTAGCGTATAAATATAACATCAAAAAATGTATTTGTGATCTTAAAAAAATGTTCTAAGTAATTCATGTTGCTCTTTCTGAATTAGTTAAAAAGAACTTTTTTTTATTACAATGATGTAAATTTATTTAAAATGTGTAGCTATTTCCGATTATTTGTCTAGGAGAAATTGAACATTGTTTGTTTTTAAAGCGCTGTAAATAATCGAGTAGATATTTCGAAGCCCAGTGCAGTTAAGACAAGATAGAAAGTTGCAGTCGGACGTAACAGACAGTGAAATACTAATATACCATAAATTGTGTGCAGTCAAGAAATACTGTCCAAGTTTTCCTTTTTTAATCGATCCAATTTTTTGTTATCGATCTTTGGGGGAGTTACCAGTAACATACCTGCAACTCTAGCTTGCAAATTACGGCAGATATGCGCATTTTAAATTTCTAGGGACGAAGTTCCTGGGGGCGGCGGATGTGGGCGCGGTCCAAAAATTGATATGACAATCCTTGAAGGAGGTTAATAGCAAATTACCTTCCAAGTTTGGTTACTCTATCTTTAAAATTTTTTACAATCGGAATTGTCGATTATAGGCGCAGGTGTGGGCGTGGCACCACAATTTGTTATTGGTTTTTAAAGGCAACGACCTGTAGTATACCTACCAAATTTGACGTTCCTTACTCAAAAACTGCGGAAGATATAGCCATTTGAAAATTTTAGGGGCGGGGGTGATGGGGGCGTCGGAGAGCGTGGCACATGCCGATCTTTCAAGGACCTCGCCAACAACCTACCAACCAAAATTGGAGACTGTATTCATTAAATTGTAAGACATATGGGGACTTACCGATTTGCTAAAATAGAATTTATCGATTTTCTAGCTTTCTAGTGGACGTAGGACCAAACCCAAGACACTTTAATTTTTGAGGGTACTTTCCAGTATACGTTCCAAGTTTCAAGTCTCTATCTCTAAGGGTGTCGGAGGAACGCGCGTTCATACAGACGGACAGACAGCATGCCGGACATTGCACAAGACCAATATACTATTATACCTTTTATAGTTTAATATTATAATAAAATACTAAGAATCTTTACAAACTGCTAAGATTTTGTTCTTAGATTTGAGTGGCGTATAGAAAATAATTCAGATTTTTTTATAGATCATTTTCGAAACATCGAACCAAATGTTTTTTTTTTTTTTGTTTTAATTGACTTATGTGTAAACAAAATAACTAATTATAATGAAGGACAAATTTTTGTAATCAAAGCAATAAGTAAAACACTCTGTACAATTTTATATACACTTAACATGGAGAGTAAATTTTTCTGGACATCAAAAAAATATATTAAAATTCGAATTATACAAATATCGAATTGTATGGAGGGTTTTTAGTCAGCCAAATAATACAACTAATATTTATAATATTGTTTGTTTGATTTTGATTTGGGTTTTGTTTATGAATGCACAAAGTACCTCGTCTGTGGCGTGAACTTTTCTCAATTCATTACTATCAACTGAATGCCCATTATCGTTATTCTATAAAAAATATATGAAGAAATGAAAACTTTTGTATAATTTTTGAACGGTTTTGGATTTCGAAACGAAAAAATTTGATTCTAAATTGGATTGTCAAACGAAAATTTAATAATGTTTGTGTAAGTAAACGAAATCTTCAGTTTTAGTTGCTGTGTGTTTTTGCTGTATTAAATTAATTATAATTATTCATCGTATATAGGGTGTTGTTATTAAATACCTACTTAAACGCATAATATTTGCTGTTTAATTGGTTCATTTTTTTTGTTGTGTGTTGTGAGTATATGAAAACTTTCAAGTAAAATGTTATTGGCCATAAAGAGATGTTAACCAAGGAACGTTATAGTATAAAAGTTTTAATAATACTTAAACGATATATTTTTAAATACATACGGAACAAACGTGGGGCATATGAACGAGTACACCGCCCACAGAGTGCGGCTCGGGTTGGGGCACGGCAACAGGCACAGGACCTTGATAATAAGAATATACATATATATATTTAAGATTAGTAATCGATTGGATCCGAAATGGTCGTCAGTTGCACAATTCTGCTTGAAATTCGAAATCGAAATCATTTAAGTGGTCAAGATAAATCAATGCATTCACTAATTCGGGCATGCATCCAAGTACATACACATAAGTACAAATCCTAAAAAATATTGTTTATTTTTTTCATTTATCATGTAACACACAATAAATTTTTTAAATTCACTGAAAAAGTATACATGCAAGTTTTGAATTTTCCAAATTATCAATTTCCAATTAGGGCCAAAGTCGATGTATGTCCAGTTTAATTTGTGCCGTATCAAAAATACATCAATCAATTCAATCTTATTTTTGAATCATATAATTTAAAAAAAATTAAGATTTTGTTTTAAATTGGTCACTTTTAAACTGGTCACAAATAGACACACATTCCACTAATAAAATTCCTAAAGAATTATAGGTCATCAAAATTATTTTAGGTCACTCATTGCAACTCTGGTGTGTGATTAGTATTTGTGTATCGGTGTGGACTTTTGTTTTAGTAGTAGTGTAGGATTTATGTGAGGTGTTTGTACCGAACCGAAAGAAAATTGAACCAAATTCAGCAATGCTGCTCTTAAATGTTAACACTACTTATAAGGTCATTTATATAAAAGCTTTTATGGTAAAGTATATTCTAGGAAGCTAAACAGAGATAGTTAGGTAGTAGAGTGTTCTTTTTTTTTGGGTAGATGGATTGAGTGGCTTGTTTTGTTTACTTTTTGTTCTGAAGTGATATAGTGTTATATTGTGGATAAAGTCTTCTATTGTTTTCGTGTGGGACGTGTGTATAAATTATTCAAATTTATTTGAATTGTAACGAACTGTTTCAACTGATTAACAATGTTAATAATGTAATGCAAATATTTGATTATTTTAATTTGTGGTTTGTTTTGATTTGTATTTTATTTTTCTTAAAAAATTAAAAATTTGCTTGTTGGTGCATCACCTGCCATTATTATAATTTTCCCATCGTCTGAAAAGAATTGATCTAGCTTAAAGATATCTGATAATGATTGATAAAATGTAAATTTTTAATTTTTAGATTTTGATCAGTAATTGACGTTTATTTATTTATAGACCGATTGTTACGACAGTGTGTGACAGATATAGACAGAATGTTGGTACGCGCGAGAAAGTGCGTGTGTGAGCGAGACAGCGAGCGAGCGTTAGTAATTATTATACAGTGGTCGCGTAGAATATGTTAGAGATAGAGAGAGAGAAAGATATACATATTTATGTAGAGAAAGATAGCAAGATAGAGATATAAATTATAGCCAAATGAGAAGAATAGAAAATTTGTATGGTACGAAGAATTACACATATTTGGAATTTAGGCAATTTACATTTTCAACAACGATATTTTTTTAATTTTTTATTATGTTTCCTATGAGAAATGTAGCAAGTTTGGAATTAGTCTTGAACTTGTTTATTTATTGTTAAGTACAGTACGTATGTATATCATTTAAATTAGGTTTGGGCTTATGATATTTCCAATTGTTTACAGAGCATAACAGGTGCAGGTTATTAGAAACAAGGGACTTAAATGCGCTTTAAATGTGTGTTTTAGACTAAAAAAAACTTGTTTACAAAGACGCTTTCAAAGACGTCATACCATTAATTTCTGCCTGCATACAGTCCAGGCAATGATTTACACTCTACATTTTAGCTACATTTTGGGTGGCTTTGATCTGTTTTACTTTAACAGTGGCTTTTTAAGATTATTTATAAAGGGTTGGGTTCTGTATTTGTTATACAACTTTAGAGACAAGTAAGTCTCTCCGAAAAAATTGATCGAATTAACTGGAATGCGCTTGGGAACACCCTGGCTTACCTGCAAAACCTCCAAGTGGACCCAGTGGAATGGGAAGTGGAGCCATGGAAAGTGAAACATCGCGTTCCCGGGACTTCTCCTTGTCAGATTCCGGCGGTGATTTGCGTGATGACTTCTCCTCTTCAATTATGTCCTCGATGGGCACCTAAGGTGTTGAGTGTTGATAATTAAGCTTGTAATCATTGTTGGGTTACCTACATCGGGTGGCCTAACGGGATTCAGCGGTGCCATAAACTCAACTAACTTAGTCGACAGCTGATGCCACATAGTGGATGCCTCGCAGTAAGCACACTCTGCTACCTGTTAACGTATCTAGTGAATATTTTAAGTATTGACCGAATGTTAAACATTAATCTACCTTTAATGCACATACGTGACTACTTAGACCCACCCGGGCTGCAGTCACCATGCATTTGATCAAACGTGAGACGTTCTCACACACGCTGGTGTGTATGCCCATATGCTGCTCCACATCCTGCAGCTCCATCTGCTTCAGCAAAATGTCCAGCATGAGTATGCAACAGGTGAGGTTGTGCTCGGCATCCGTCGAGAACTCCGTGTGACGATTGGTGGGTGCCTCATCGTCCGATATGGCCGACGTATTGCCAGAGTCATCCTCCACAACAGGTGCTGTGCATACAATTTTATTAAAAAAAAGTAAGAATGCTGTAGTCCAGTGAGCCCGACTACGATATACCCCGAACCGAGATGTAAAAAATATTATAATATTGTTGGCAAATTTCCCCTGCAAATTTCTTACCGCAAGCAGAAGAGTGAAAAAATTTAAAGCGTCGCATGTTTTTATTTACAAGCCCGAACTGATCCGAACCGATCCTAACTGGCTGGCTAAAAACACGTACATACACATACATGCATACATACGTACGTATGTAGGTAAAGGGGTTCTGCAGCATACACACACAAAAACATTTTGACAAATCTCTTTCTCACACATGCGCTTGCCTATTATATATTCATACAGTGCTTACGGCTGCTGATATATTTTCGAACATAACTTGGGTACTTCTTATCTGATCTTGATGAAATTTGGGCAATTGATCAATAATGTGAATATGCATATTATGTATAATTAAGAAGACTATGCCCTTTAAATTGTGGAGGTTAATGCTATCCGAAATCGAAATATATCGATAATCGAGGAGAAAGTTATCAATATAATAAAGCAAACTTAATCTGCGCCTGGTATAGGAGAACCTATGTCTACTACAAATTTGATGTCTCTAGATCCGCGTGTTCATACAAACGGATGGACGGACATACAGACATGTCTATATCGACTCGGCTGTTGATCCAGATCAAGAATATATATACTTAAATAATATATATACTTAATATATACGCTTAAAAAAAGACGAAAGAAGTATAGATTAAAACAAACTTTCGAGTTTTCTTAGATTGTACAGAAATTGTTTTCATAAATTGTTGCTAAAAAATATCTAGTGTATTTAATAAACAGCTCTATATGTTCTGGATACTTTACAGCGATTACCGGAAATAAAATAATGTAAATAATAAGTATAGTTCGGAGTATTCATATCTTTTAAAGAATTAATTGGGTGACTTGGGAGGTTTAGTATTAAGGATTCCTTCAATTACAAAAAAGTTCGAATGTCAGTTATGTCTCCCAATTTTAAATTATAATTATAACCGAAAAGTCTGCGATGTGTCTCAACTTAATTCAAGACAGTTACAGCAGCGACAAACAGATAGTTGGCGTATTTTCTACAAGGATATGCAAATGATTTTAGCAATATTTATACGTACAAATGGAACTGCGTCTGGGTGGATTGGCCATTTCGGCCTTGCTCTCCTTGCACGGCGTCTTTGGCGCTTTGGCCTGTTGCTGCTGCTGGGCCTGTGGCTCTTTCTCCTTTTCGCGCATTAGCTCGTGCTGTATGCCATACTTCATAATGCGCACTCCATCGCCGAACATGGCAAAGAGCTGGACGAGTGGGATAAGTATTTCCAGCTTGGTTAGTATCTGGAGCCAGTGCAGAGCTTGCTGTTGGACCTTGGCCGTCGTTTTCTCGAACCGGATGGCCACAAAATTGTACATGGTCTTTGCATCGAAGCCGAGCGGAGACATTTCCGGATCGAGTATTTTGCTCAGTACAATTTTCAGTTCGTTGAGCTCCTTTTCGGCGACATCGTTGGTAATGGCCTCCATCCAGTGCGGCATCACATAATCCCAGATCTCCGAAGTGATCACTTCGTACGGCACCAGGCAAATCAATCGCTGGAGACCCTCCTTTAGGTGGCTGGTGCGTGAGGCTAGCGTCTCCCAGTGGCCACCGACACGGGCGTACTCTGGCGGATGGGGAAGCAGACAGGATATGAACACATTGTAGTGAATGCGACAGATCTCTTTTAGCCAGTTGCACACGTGATCCACCTTTAGCTTCTCTATGGTGCTCTCAATTTGACCGGCAGCTGGTGTAGAGTACCATAAAATCATAAATAATTAAGCCAAAAATAATGAATTCAGGTTTGGCGTTACCATCGTATGAATATGCTGTGACATGGAACCAGTGAAAGAGCATGCTTAGAATGCGACCCAGGACCTCGACCGGTGTATCGGGAGTGGGTGTGCAGCGACCCACCAGCAGCCAAATTCCATAGCGACCCAGCATCTGGCGCTCTTCGAGCGAAATGTTGTCTGGCGTGATGGCCAATCCGTTCTTCTTTGCCTCCGATGAGGAGGACTCCTTGCCGGGCTCAAAGTTCAGGGGCTTGGCCTCGCGCAGCAAACTAACCACCGACTCGACCATGTGCATTTGCATCTCTGGGTCCATTTGCCAAGCAGGCTGCAGGCTCCGATGAACAACATGATCACCGCCACGTCGAGAATTATGACGATTGCTGTGGCATTGGGCACAGTAGCGAATGGGATGATTGCCGTTGAAGCTGGCACATTCGGTTGAGAAGCATATAGAGAAGGCGGACTTCTCATTGGAGCGACAGTTTTTGTTCTCGCACACCATCGACACCTGTTGCATGGGATGCAGAATGTCACCAAACTCCAGATTTGCATGCTCCCTATGTATCTCGTTGGCACACTCGATGCACAGGTACAATGGCGGGGGACAGTCCTGGGCATAGGTAATACTAATGCTATGATCATAGCACACTTTGGCCGCCTCTGCGTTTCCAGCATTGGGGCAGTGTTCCCGCTGACAGGTGAATGGAACTAGGTCATCTGTTCAATAGATTAACCCAAAATTATTTATTTCAATCAGAAATGCACTCTTTGTATACTTACTAGTTAATTTAGAGAGTAGAACCTTGCGATCAAAAAGATTGGCGTCAAAGGCGGGCCAGTAGTAGAAGAGCAGTTTGGCAGCGGAGGATCGGGAGACAGCAGTGCCATATGCGACCACACACAGTATATCCTTGACCACATTATGCTTGAGAGTCATCAGACATTCGAGTAGTTGGCAGTGGTGTGCTGAAAGAGTGGATGAATTTAAAAAATGGGCAGGGGTGGGAAGCTGGCCGCCCTACATCTGAACTTTACAAAGACGCCACGTTGATAACATAAAAATATGTAAAAAAAAACAGGAGAGAACGTTGCAGTCGGACGAAACCGACATGAAAATACAATGATACCATAATTTGTGTGCAGCCAAGATATACTGTACAAGTATGCCATTCAAATTGATGTAGACTTAAGATAGTAACGCTTCTTCGAAGTATGGCAACTGTAGCTGTTAAATTACGGAAGATATGAGCTATTCGAGATTTTGGGGGCTGGAGTGGGCGTGTTTGAAAAAAATTATAGAGAAGGTTCCTAATAATCTTCCTTCCTAGTTTGGTAACTGTAGCTCTTAAGTTGCGGGTGATATGAGCATTTATCGGGTTTGGTGGCGGTTATGGGCGTGGCCTTAAACAATTTTTTGAGTTCGATCTTAGTAATAAACCTTTCAAGTTTGGTATCTATAGCTCTTAAATTGCGGGAGATATGAGCATTTATTACATTTTGGGTGTTAGCAATATACATTTCAAATTTGGTGAGCTGAAAAATTGCGTGAGATATATGGTCTAATCGATATTCACCAACAGGTAAATCGGTTTAGGTATGCGGAGTGGACGTGGCCATCCAATTTCTTTTCAATCTCTTAAATGATTTAGCAGGAACACATTTTCAGATTTCCAGAGCCGAAGTTTCTGTGGGCGGCGGTTATATGCCGGTCCTTGGAGGAGGTTACCAGCAAGTTACCTTCCAAGTTTGGTCACTCTATCCTTAAAATTGTGGGAGATATACGGATTTATCGATTTAGACTTTCCGAAATATCGGCATTGTCGATTATGGGCGCAGGTGTAGGCGTGGCAACACAAATTTGTTATCGGGTTTTAAAGGCGACTACCAGTAACATACCAAATTTGACGTTCCCAACTAAAAACTGCGAAAGATATAGCCATTTAAGGTTTTAGGGGCAGGGGGTGGGTGGGAGCGTCGGAGGTGGGCATCGCCAACAACCTATAAAACAAAATTGGTGACTGTAGCCATTAAATTGTGGGAGATATGTGGCTTTATCGATGTGCGAATATCGATTTTATCGATTTTCTAGCTCCCCAGTGGAAGTAGGACTCCAATCTTGGGAGCACTTTTAAGTATATGTTCCAAGTTTCAAGTCGCTATCTCTAAGTGTGTCGAAAAAAGTTGAGTGCATACAGAAGGACAGACGATCCCTTAATGAGTTGTTATTACTCTAACCTCCTGTTAACAACCGTGGATGAAAATCGACAGTGGAATAAAAGAACAAAAGTTTTATAAGTGGCCTTCAGACCGAATTCGTTTGGCGTCTTATCCGAAGTACCTTGTGATTTAAGTTAATATAACTATGATGATTTCAGCTTTCTTAGTTGCTAAACTTTCATCACAAAAACAGTTGATGTACAAAATACTCAATTACTGCTTACCTGGATTTTTGGAATACTGCAAAACCATTATGATGACAGAGGAGACAGATTGACAGGCTTGACACTCTTGCTCATCGGCGCTGCGACGTGCTGGGGTACATTTATAATTGGGTCAGACTAAAAGCTGTATATGACTGAAAGTTTAACATACTTATAGTAAAAGGTAAGATATAATAGCACAGTGCATTGACAATATCCTGATGCAGGGCTGGCGGTAGTACAGATATAGTAGAGCTAACTAGATAGGGTAGGTTATCAATAAGATCCTTATCGAGAAAGGGTAATATGCAGCTTAGACACTGTAGTAAAGCCTTTCCGAAAACTGCAAAAGTACATGATTAATTCAAAATTGTTGCAATAATATAAATACAAATTACTCTCACCGATTTGTCCATACTGAATGCAAGGTGCCACATCAATGAGCATAGTTAAAGCATTATAGAGATTGCCATATTCAAGATTTGGGTAGGCAGACATGCGTGTCGGATCTTCGAGGGGATCACGTATAAGTTCGTGCGGAGAAGTGCGCACATCTTTAAGGACAGCTTTAACAAAATATTTAAGTATATTAATCAATAATATCAATGGGCTAAGCTAACACTTACTTAATAGAGTTTGAGAAAAGTATTTGATATTGTTAGCAATATCGACGCCAGATGGCGCAGGTAAGACATTGTGCAAAAGGCGTACATGGTATTCATGGAGGGCTCTCAGTTTTGCCTGAACTGCAAAATAATGTAAAGCGTAAAAAATCCAAAATTGCCACTTGAGATTCGTTGGGCATACTTACAGGCGGCAGCTCGAGTGCCCATGTTGATGAGTTGCACTCTAAAGCTACCAGTCATTATATCAGACAAGTCCTTTGCATTGCCAAAACTGCTGCCCAGCGACTTCGCATTCTACAATTTACAATAAAGTATTGAAAAATGTATGTCTAATTATATTGTGCGAGAGCATTACGTAATCTGTGTCAGCACACAGCTGATGCTGCAAATTGTCCCAAATCATATGAAATTTCATTGAAAAAGTAAAAACTTCATATGCAGCAGAGTCAGGAGCTGTGAATTTGTGTTTTTTAAAAGCTTACCTCGAAATTTGTTAGTTTTTTCAATAAATTTGCAATTTTTTACGGGTTTCACTGCGCACCTTGACCACGAAGAAAAATCTCTATAACTAAACTGAGTTCTGTATGTGTTCTCTTAATGTGGGGTGTGTATCTGTGGAAAATTTTTTCGTTTCTCTGTTTGCACGTGTTTCAATTGGATGGCACTTTTGGCACTTATGCTATACGACTATTAAATCACTTGTTTAGTAGATCTACCAGTTTTAATGATTTTTTATAATGATTTCAGTAAATTTTCTTATTGAAATGCAAAATAATTTACAGCCAGAAAGATGTGTGGGGAATGTGCTGACCTACATTTCCTACTGCCGATTACCACTCACCCCGAAAGCGTGCCTAAAACCCAGCTGCAACTGGGACATGCGCATTTCGAATAATTACTTCGCATTTTTGCAGAACCCGAAGTTTTCCGCTTTTCCAACTCAACAGCTGGACGAGTCCAACATGTGTTTGTTCTGGTCGTCTCGCATGTAACTATTTACCGCATTCCTTATCAGTTGATTTCGAGTAGAGTTTGCGCAGTTGCCACGCAATGTTTGTAAGCATTTTCCATCTGTTCTCAGGAAATGCAACTAGTTGACTTTTGGAGACTTTCAAGTATTGTGTAGATTTTAAGATTATAAAATATTTTTTGATGGCTTTTTATACTATGATACCGAAGGTATAATAGTATGTTGGTTTTGTGCAATGTCCGTCATGCTGCCCGTCCGTTTGTCCGTCCGTATGAACGCGCGTTCCTCCGTCACCCTTAGAGATAGAGACTTGAAACTTGGAACGTATACTGGAAAGTACCCTCAAAAGTTGAAGTGTCTTGGGTTTGGACCTACGTCCACTAGGGAGCTAGAAAATTGATAAATTGGATTTTAGCAAATCGATAAATCCCCATATCTCTTACAATTTAATGAATACAGTCACCAATTTTGGTTGGTAGCTTGTTGGCAAGGTCCTTGAAAGATCGGCATGTGCCACGCCCACCTCCGACGCCCCCATCACCCCCGCCCCTAAAATTTTCAAATGGCTATATCTTCAGCAGTTTTTGAGTAGGGAACGTCAAATTTGGTGGGTATATTACTGGTAGTCGCCTTTAAGAACCGATAACAAATTTGCCACGCCCACACCTGCGCCTATAATCGACAATTCCGATTGTAAATCGATAACTCCGTTTATCTCCGAACATTTTAAAGATAGAGTAACCAAACTTGGAAGGTAATTTGCTGGTAACCTCCTCCAAAGATTGGCACACCAATTTTTGGACCACACCCACATCCGCCGCCCCCAGGAACTTCGTCCCTACAAATTTAAAATGCGCACATCTGCGCACCTACCTAAGCCGATACACCTGTTGGTGTAAATCGATAACCCCATATATCTCACGCAATTTGAAAACTTAAGTCACCAAATTTTAAAGGTATATTGCTAGTAACTCCCTTCATAAATGTGGAAAAAAAAATTTGGACCACGCCCACTCCCGCCCACAAAAAACGATAAATGTCTGTATCTACCGCAATTTAAGAGCTACAGTTACCAAACTTAGAAGGTATATTCTTAAGATCGAACTCCAACATTTTTTTGGGCTACGCCCACTCCCGCCCCCAAAACCGATAAACGCCCATATCCTCCGCAAGTAAGGTATAATAGTATTTCGCTGTCGGTTACGTCCGACTGCAACGTTCTATCGTGTTTTGTTTGATTTTATCGTTCCAACATATTCTAAGGTTGTATTTTGCTCTTTGTATGTTTTTCAAGGAATAATTAAATCTGCCTGTGAGCAGATTGACTATTATACATATATACATGCAAATTTGTTGCATTCGAATTTATTTATTTTGTATTTTTAGAGAATGAAAGTATTATTAACTGGAATCAGATATCCAAATTATTTCTAACTATGTGTTATGTTATGTTATGTTTCACTTAATTACTGTTTATATTTTGTACGATATTCAATGTTATTTGTGGTAGTGTAGTTTAGTCTGAAGGGTGTCTCATTTTATGGCTTCCTTGGAATGTGAAAAATATGTATTTTCAACCAAGGGGTTGGTCAGAACTTTTGCCTGGATTATGCGGCACCTTTTAACCTGCTCCAAAAAAAGGGGAGAAATGAAAACCAGGAGTCACTGTAATAACCGATTTAACTGAACAATGTGAACTGCCTGTCAGACAAGCTGGAATCGGCTTACAAGCTGAAAATGTGGCGGTTAGTCGCAAATATAAATAAAAATTAATATCATATTCAGTTTCCGTTAATGCTAAATTTAATTATTATAATTTGAAGCTGAACTGCAGACGAACTAGTTTAACCTATAGGTGCTTACATGTCGTTTGTTTGTGTATGTTTGTGTGGGGCAGACGGCTAGCAACTCCTTACAAGTTGATTAACAATAAATTTTAGTAGATTAAAACCTTGACTTAGGCTTGCTTTTTGTGTACTATCTCATCAGAAATGGCGAGCATTTGAACCTCCTCTTCTAAGGAATTTTCTGTCCCAATTATTTTGATGCTCTCACGTGATGTAACTGGTATTTCTGATAGAACTACTTCAGCGGTAGCCGTTTGCTGTACTTGACTTAGCTCAGTTGCATCCTGTTCCGTTTCTTGGAAATCTTGCTGATTTTGGGAGCCATGTCTGCTGACCGACTTCTGACGATGGAAAAGTTGCTTCCAATAGGTTGATATGGACGACTTCAATGTTGGTTTTGTGTTTGGCGCCGGTTTGCCAGAAGTCTCCTTCATGTCCAGGTTGGTGCTGGTTGAGGGGTCGATTGACTCTGTAAAGTTGACATTACGTAGAGTTCCTAGAGTCAATATTAGATACCATTGTTGTCACCTGTTTTTGAAGTGCTCTTCAATCGTGTCAATAGGCGATTAATGGTGCCCGGCTTAGCGGTGTCCTTGTTGACCTCGTCTTCCAGCTCGTTTCTATCCTCGGCATCATTTTGAGCGATGTTGGCTTTCTTGCCCAGCTTAAAGAAGCGTTTCAACGAATTGCTTTTCGGGCCGCTTGTGTCATTGTCAGTTGTACTCTCATTAGAGGTTCGTACAATATTCTCTGGCTCGGTAAGCGGTACATCTTGAAGGTTTGACATTATACAACCACTTAAATTCTTAAAATTTTTCTTATTTGTATTCAGCTCGTTGACCTACGAAATAAAAATGAGTGTGACTAAACAGATTACTCAAACTGCTTTAACTTTCAATCCAAAGCCTACTGAAAATGTTTCCATAACCATAAAATCCTGCTAATGGCATTTAAAAAGTGAAACGTCTGCCAATTGGACGTAGAATTTAAACCCGTTCAATATGTGTTTCCAACGACATTGAATCTGTTTTCAATCGATACAATATTAATTTTTTATTGTTTTTTTCGTAACGTTTGTTTCTGATATACCAATACCAATGCAATTAACAGCCGATATCAGTTCACTTAATATGTACCATACAATACCCCTCGTTATTCTGTCTCATTGTTCCAATTGTTCCCTGTTCGCTCCACATTCAAATACATGCATACATGTTTATCCAGTGTTCAATGGCCAGTGGCCACGAACAACGCCGTTTGGTTTTGTTTCGAGCTGCCTCTGTCAAAATCAACTGAAGAAGTGGCGATTCCTGCTGTCGACACTGTATCGTATAGGTTGTTGTTACGGTTGTACTACAAATATTTATGTGGTTTTATTATATACCAGCAGCAACAGAACAATGGACCATCGCCAACAGCGCTTATTAATTTGTATTCTGCTTTTATTTGTAAGGTGTGTTTTTTGACAATGCTGTATTATCTTTAAAGCTGAGAGTATATCCGATGAATCTTTATTAGCAAATAATACGATAACCTAGCTTAATAACGAAAGTATCATTTTATATTTATGCCCTCAAAGAGGGATTCTAAATTGTAGCAATTTTAAAGTTAACTTATTACATCTGGGTAGAGAAGCTTCATTTTAGGGCAATAAACGTTTCGGCATAGAAAGAAATGAATTACAAATTTTTTTTCAATCTTTTCTATTTTACATTTACGTTTCGCTACCATACCGTACCGTAGGGTACCTTAAAAATCAGAGCTCCAATAAGTAACCGATATCCGTAAAAAAGTTGGGAAAAATAGCAGTATATTTACCGGAATTGGTTTAATTTACGTAATATAATCGGAGCCTAATATCCTTTTAGTTTGACACCATGCTAAATCAAATTTATATAAAATTGTGGATTTTCAGACTCATATATAAATAAATGTTGAAGTTGAACTCAACTGTTCATAAAAAGCACAGCGAGCATATATCAATAAATCATTAGTATGCAAAAAATGGAAATACAGGAATAAACCTCGCCAAGGAGCATCTGCTAGTGAGCTAACGAGTTTTTCACCCACTCCAAGGAAAGTGTAAAAATGTCAGTGACAATGAGAAGATAGAACTGCCATGGAGAATAGGGAGGGGGGCGCAATATGATGCCAAAAGGAAATGTTGCTTGTGGCATAGCGGCAAATTCATTGCCAACACATTCATAAATACCAAATGCCCCATAACAAGCAGTGGCAACAACAGCAACCATGAATACAACAATAATATCAACACCCCCTGGTTCTACGCATCAACAAAAGGGCAGCAGCGAAGCAAGTGAAAACAATGGCAGCAGAAGCTGCAGCAGACCGCAAATGTGTTGCATGCCCTCTGGCGCTGGTGAAGCTGGAGTTGGAGTTGGAGCTGTCTCATCTGGCAAAGGCACAGTAGACAATCCTCGCAAACAAAAGGCAGCAAGTGCATTCATTCATTGGCAATAACAATCAAACTGCTGCTGGCACTTGGCTGCTGTTGCCGTTAAAGTAGCAAGAGAACCTTTCCAACTTGCACATATCTCTCTCGCTCTCTCTTTCTCTTTATCTTTTATCTCTGTCTCGCTCATTCGCCGCATTTTTTATTGCGCTTTTGCAATGCCATTCAACTCGCTTGTGCCGCCGACACAGGCAACGACAACAACTTCTATACATAAATGTTGTTAACTTTAATATTTCGTTGGGTCCGTTTTGTCAAATTTTAATTGATATAATAAAATTCTCATTCTCTGTGGGTTTCCTCATGTGGGAAAAGTAAACTTCCAACCAGGCGGGCTTTGATAAAGGTCATAAATTTATAAGAAGTTAGTTCAATTTGGCACTACTTAAAATGACTTATAGAACTCTGTTTACATGATACCCGTTGTGATAAAGAGTTCAATCGTTGGTTTATTGGCCCCTCAGCGGCAGAGCTAGAATACCTAGCTCTGTTAAAATAAATATTTCATTTATAACGATATCTGTATTTGTATACTTGAGGCGTATTGATAATGATCTTTTTTCACACTTTCACTGTAACGCTTACGATTTGTGACTCAATATCTAAATAGAGGACACATTTCAGATATGAATGATAATGGGTATTGGTAAATTCTGTTGACCTGTCAAGCGGACTTTGGTGACAAGATTAGTGCTAGCATAATGGAAACGATATAGCCAATTGTAGAAATTGTTTAATTGATTCGCACAATAGAGAGACGCGATTTGTTATGATTTTCAATCTAAGAACCCCTCAAGCAATATTATATCATTTATTATATACCCTTAACCCAGATCTTAAATATATTCTAGTTTCCCTTTAAGATGATTTGAACTCAAATGCATAAATACATACACACGTATACGAAACAGTAGTTAACGGGGCTCTGCAGAATACACACAAATATATCGACGCTAGCGTCGATAATCATGTCATCTCTTTCTCACACATGCGCTCGCCTTTTTATATATATACAGAAAATGCTTGCGGCTGCTGATAGAAATGAGATCCATATGAAAATATATTTTCGACTATAACTTTGGTTTCTTGTCCGATCTTAATGAAATTTCGACAATTGATCAATAATATGAATATGCATATTATGTATAAATAAGAAGCCTTTGCCTCTTAAATTGTGGAATTTATTGCTATCGGAAATCTAAATGTATCGATAATTCAGAAACTGAGACAGTTATCGATAAAATAATGCAAACTTGATCTGCGCCTGGTACACTCTGCATAAATTCTCTATGTAAGCAAGGATTCAAATTAATTATTATACCCTTAAACTATTAAAAATGGGTAAAAAGATTATAATGGTTTTGTGCAAATGTATGTAACAGGCAGAAGGAAGCAACTCCGACCCCATAAAGTATATATATTCTTGATCAGGATCAACAGCCGAGTCGATATAGCCCTGTCCGTCTGTCCGTCCGTCTGTCCGTCCGTCCGTCCGTCTGTCCGTCCGTCCGTCTGTATGAACACGCGGATCTAAGAGACTATAAGAACTAGAGACTTTGGAATGTAAGTTCTAGTGTACCAGGCGCAGATCAAGTTTGCATTATTTTATCGATAACTGTCTCAGTTTCTGAATTATCGATACATTTCGATTGCCGATAGCAATAAATTTAACAATTTAAAAGGCAGAGGCTTCCAATTTATACATAATATGCATATACATATTATTGACCAATTGCCAAAATTTCATTAAGTTCGGATAAGAAACACCAAAGTTATAGTCGAAAATATATTCTCATATGGATCTCATTTCTATCAGCAGCCGCAAGCATTTTCTGTATATATATAAATAGGCGAGCGCATGTGTGAGAAAGAGATGACATGATAATCGACGCTAGCGTCAATATATTTGTGTGTATTTTGCAGAGCCCTGATAACTACTATATCGTGTACGTGTGTATGTGTGTATGCATGTACTTACAGTGGCTTGCAGCCCCAATCGCCCAGTGTCTAGCAACAAATTTAAAGTGATATAAAGTTTAAACAAGGAAACAAATTCAAAATGTTTAAATGCCAATTTGTTTAATGTTATATCACATTTGAAAAACAAACTTTAGTTTTTAATTGGCGTATAAAAGCTTAAATAAGGATGTTAATACTTAGTATGATATCCTTTAGCCTTAACAACTTCCCTTAATCTATTATTCATGAAAGATACCAGCTTCCGGGTAGTTTCTGGACTGATCCTGCTCCACTCCTCCAGCAGAGCATTTTGGATATCCTGTTTGCTTGATATGTTGTGGTTCCGGATATTATTTTCCAGCAGAGCCCACAAATTTTCAATAACATTTAAGTCTGGAGACTGGGCCGGTGGAATCATCACGTGGGGGCAGTTCAATCTAAGCCAGGACTGTACTATTCTGGCCTTATGCTTGTGGTCGCTGTCCTGGTAGATCCGGAAAGTACGTCGGTTTCCAGCTTCTCGGCACTTTGGAGTAAATTTTCCTTTAGTATATCAAAGTACACATTCTTGTCCATTATTGTTTCAATAATCACAAAATTTCAGTCGCGGGTTGCCGAGATAGATGCCCATACCAGGACACTTCCTCCGCAGTGCTTAACTGTTGCCTTTAAGTTTTTGGGTCTGAGATCAGTATTGGAGTGTCGCCACACATAATTCCGTCCGTCCGAGCCAAAAATGTTTATTTTGTACTCAAATTCAAATATGACTGTGTTCCAGAACTCCAAATCCTTGTCCAAGTGGATTTTGGCGAACGTCATCCTATACCCTCTATTTTTTGCGCTTATAAATTTCATTTTCCGTGGTTATTGGGCATTTAAGTCATGGCTGCGCAGAACTTGGAGCACAGTTTTCGCACTGAACTTTTTCCTTATTTCATCCTGCATCTATTGAGTCAGTTTTTGAGCCGATAGCTTAAGATTTCGCTTTATTTTCTTGTTGATCCTTGTCTCGTCCTGCTCGGTGAAAATCGGGTTTGGTGCCATTCCGCCCTTGTCCTCTGTCCAATTTTCGTCCACGAAACTCCAAATGATGTAAAATACAATTGAGGTGTTTAGATTGACCATTTTAGCTATTTTTCGATATGAATATCCGATTTTTAAGTTTTCCAGGATGAGTTTCCGTTGTTCAATGGGAGTCCTTTTGCCCATAGTCCTTGTTGGCAGGTTGCACCCGAGATGCAGATTATAACTAAACTGACTTAGAAGGATTGGTCTATTTATACCGAAAATATTCAATTTTAGGTAAAAAATCCGGGTTTTATGGCACCCAGGTGTCCATAATGTGACTGGGCCTAAAAAGAGGTACTTTCTTACATAACCCTACCTAGCAGGTGGAAAACCCACAGTTTATTAGGGTCATATATTCATTTTGGTGGTCAATAAATGTACCTGCCATGGGTCTTTGGAATTTTTGAAAAATATTCAACAATGAGTTTATGGCAAGCAATTGAAATTGTTGCTAGACACTGGGCGATTGGGGCTGCAAGCCACTGTATATGCACGTGTTTGTAGCCATTCAGTTCGGGCATTTGAGTGCAAATCATCTTAAAGGGAAATTTGACAAGAAAACAAGAATATATTTAATAACTGGGTTAAGAGTATATCGTAGTCGAGTTAACTCGACTACAGCCTCTTACTTGTTCGTTAATGATTCGATTACGTAGCCAATCTTTTTGCATCTAAGTATATTGATTTGAATTTCAGTAATTCAGATGTTTATGTTTTTAGTGCATGTTAACATTTACTTTACTTGTTGCTCGTTCAATGTTTGTAACACTAATGCTTAAGAGCAGAACCGTTGACAAGTCTCGGCTTGCCATCAAGCTAATCGATTACTATAAGCCGCAATAAATTTAACCGTTGCAGGCGCCATCGAAGCTGTTAATATCAATATCGGGAGAAGGAATCAAAAGAAACACGGCGCCACAGTGAACATAATGTCAACAGTTTAATAAATAAAATCAGTCAGCACAACAACAGATCCACATCCAGTCCAGATCCAGAGCGCACAACTCAGACCTCAGCAGTGGGGACTGGCAGCAGGCGCGCGACCGCAATTAAAAAAGCCACAAGCACGAAACGCAATTGCAAGTGCGCGAGATCAAACTCTGGTTCAGATTTAGAGTAAGAGTCAGACTCAAAGTCAGAGTCAAAGTTGCGGACAGTGCAGGGTGTTCCAAGGTTGGTGGTAACATATGTGGGCATATCTAAAAAATTATTGGCGTCGCGTCGTGTGCGACAGGAGCAGAATGCCGCTGTTGATCAGAATCAGCCCAGACGTTTTATCTTTTCTCATTTTTTTTATATTTAAGTCTGCTTGAAAAATATGATCGATTTATTATGCGACGAGTCGATGGCGAAGCGCTGACATGGTAAGGGGCAGCTTCGAATTTTTTTCGTGGCCCACAGAATATGTGCGACATTGATTTTTAAAAAGTAATGAGGCAACTCATTAATCATTTTGTAGTGGTGTGTGTGTGTGCAAAAATGCATCGTCTTGGGGATTATGCTGCTAGCGTCACAGCAGAATCAGCAGCAACATTCGACCCCACTGACGGGAACATGTCGCACTTTTTGCCAGCTGCAGCAGCAGAGTTTTCGAGGAACCTCTCGCTGCACATTTGCTCGTCGCGTACACCTCTGTCCACCGTTGTGATTCTCACTGTTCCGCGAGTTCTTTTCGCGCACACTGCTTGATTTTGTTAACCTTTTGACCATTTGAAGTTATTTTTGTATGCTTTATGCCAATTTAGTGGTCATTGGCCATTCACTTGACTTGCGTCTGTTGCTTTTCGGTTGTCGGCTGTCCATGTCCGATGTCTGTCGCTTGCAGCTTGCCAGTTGCCAATTGTCTGTTGCTGCGGTTGCTCTTTTGGCACACAAAGCCCCATGTCTGACAGTTTGGCCGATTGCCTGGTGCCTATATATATATATATATATATATATATATATATATGACTGGGCTCTGCGTTGCAGTAGCGGTCGCGGTCAATTCATGGTGTGGCACACAAATGCGTCACTTTGCACCAGCTTTTTAGATTCATTGGGGCTCTAAAATAATTTTGGAGTTCTTGACATTCATTTGAGGTTATTATGAACGCCGCTTTTTTCGACACCCTTAGAGACTTGAAACTTGGAATATATACTTGTTTGTGCTCCGAATAGGTAAAGTGTTAAGATTGGAGTGCTACGTCCACTAAGGCGTTAGAAATCGATATAATCGATATTCACAAATCGATAAGGCCACATATCTCCCAAAATTGTATAGCTACAGTCACCAAATTTGGTAAGTACAGTCACCAAATTTGTTGGCTCTGTCCTTCAAAGATTGGTATACGCACCTTCGACGACCCCAACTGCCCGCCACTAAAACTTTTAAATGATAATATTTTCCGCAGTTTTTGAATTGGAGACGTCAAATATGGCAGGTTTGTTACTGGTAGCCTTTAAGAACCGATAACAAATTTGTGTGGCCACGCTAACAACAGAGGCCATATTTCGGAAAGTGTTAGTCAATAAATCCGTGTAACTCTCACAACCGATGCACCTGTTAGTGAAAATCGATAAGACCTTATATCTTATAAAATTTGAAAGCTAAAGTCACCAAATTTAAAAGGTATATTGATAGTAACACCCACCAAAAACTGGGGAAAATTGTGGACTACGCCCACTTCCGCCTCCAAAGTTCCGATTAGCTAGTATATCCTGCAATTTAATAGCTGCATTTATCAAACTTGGAAGGAAGATTATTAGGAACCTTCTCTTTATTTTTTTTTTAATCACGCCCACTCCCGCCAAAATCTCGATAGGCTCATATCTTCTGTAATTTAAAAGCTACAGTTGCCAAGCTTCGAGGGAGTGTTATTATCTTATATATACCGCAATGTGAAAGGCAAATTTGGACTGTATATCTTAGCTATACGCAACTTATGGTATCTAAGTATTAAAAATGGGTAAAGAGGGCAACTGTATGTAACGGGCAGAAGGAAGCATGTTAGACCCATAAATTATGTATATTCTTTATTAGGATCACCAGCTGAGTTTATATAGCCATGTCTATAAAAGCTAGCGACTTCAAATTAAACGTTCTTGTATACCAGGCGCAGATAAAGTTTGCTTTATTTCCGTTTTCGATTTCCGATAGCAATAAATCCCACAATAATGGCAGAGTCGTCTAATTTATAGATAATGTGCACAAGCATATTATTGATCACCTTTCAAAATTTCATTATTATTGATCTCATTTCGATCAGCGGCCACAAGCATTTTCTGTATGCATATACAGTGACGACAAACTTATTTCGACCAGTGTCTACCAAAAATTGTAAAGTACTATAAAGTTTAAACAAGACAAAACAAACGCAAAAACGCATTTGAAAAAGAAACTTTAGTTTTTATTAAAATATTAATTAATTAATTAAAATTAGTCAAAAACTAAAAACATATCTAAAATACATATTAACGCTTAGTTCGACCAGTCTTAAAAGAAGTTATTTATTTTTCATATAAAAGCTTAAATAAGGATGTTAATACTTGGTATGATATCCTTTAGCCTTAACAACTTCGCTTAATCTATATTTCATGGAAGATACCAGCTTCCGGGCTTAAGATCTTGTTTGCTGGATATGTTATGATTTCGGATGTTATTTTCCAGCAGAGCCCACAAATTTTCAATAACATTTAAACCTGGAGACGGCCGGTGGAATTATCATTTGGGGGCAGTTCCAGATAAGCCAGGACTGTACTATTACGGACTTGTGCTTGGGGTCGTTGTCCTGGTAGAACCGGAAAGTACGTCGGATTCCAGAAAATGTTGAATTTGTACTCATATTCATATATAACTGTGTTCCAGAACTCCAAATCCTTGTCCAAGTGGATTTTTTTCCCAGACCCTATATTTTTTGCTTTAACAAATTTATTTTTCCGTTGTTCTCAGGCATTAAAGTCATGGTTGCGCAGATCTTGGAGCACAGTTCCCATACTGAACTTTTTCCTTATTTCATCCTGCACCAATTGAGTCAGTTTTTGAACCTATAGCTTAAGATTTCCCTTATTTTCCTGATGATCCTCTCATTCCTCTCATCCTGCTCGGTGAAAATCGGGTTTGGTGCCATTCCGCATCTGTCCTCTGTCCGATGATGATGTAGAATACAGTTGAGGTGTTTAGATTGACCATTTTAGCTATTTGGCGTTTTAAATATCCGATTTTTAACTGTTCCATAATGGTTTTCCGTTTATCATTGGTAGTCCGTTTGCCCATAGTCCTCGTTGGCTTGTTGCACCCGAAATGCAGGGAAAAACTAAACTGACTACAGAGGATTGATCTATTTATTCTGAACAAATTCAACTTTAGGTAGAAAGATTTGGGTTTTATGGCACCCAGGTGTCCATAATGTAACCGACCGAAATAAGCATTCAGCCTAAATATCGGTACTTTTTTTACATAACCCGACCTAACGGGTGGGGAAATCCCAGTTTATTAGGGTCATATATTCATTTCGGTGGTCAATACATGTACCTGCCATGGGTCTTTGGAATTTTTGAAAAATAATGAATAATTATTTTATGGCAGGCAATAAAAATGTTTCCTAGACGCTAGACGCGAGCGCATGTTTGAGAAAGAGATTGCATGATAATCGACGCTAGCGTCAATATATTTGAGTGTATTCTGCAGAGCCCTGATAACTACTATTTCGTGTACATACGTATATCTGTATGTATGAATGTATGTGTACGTGTTTGTAGCCAGCCCGTTCGGGTCAGTTCGGGCTTGTGAGTAAAAATACTCTGTAAGAAATGCACTTGCAGAACTGAACATTTGAGTGCAAATCATCTTAAATTTGCCAATAAAACTGGAATTTATTTAACAACTGGGTTAAGGTCGAGCCAACTCGACTACGATATTCTTACTTGTTTTTTAATTTTAAATTTATTAATAGGTTTTTTTTTAAATAATAATAACGCCAATATTTATTAATACTTTTAAAACACATTTTAATGACTTTCTTAAATCATTTTAAGATTGTTGACGTCTGTTAATGGGTAATATTAAAAAAAAATAAAATGAAAAATTAAAATCTTCTTACTTTGGAGCGGGTACTTTTTTTTTGTAACTGGTCATTGGATTTATATTACCGTTGTTTTCTGATTTACCTGTGAGTTTTTGCGATGGATGTGACTGTTATACAGAGTACCACAGGTGATAGAGATGGTGTAAAATGTTGTTGTGAAGTTGATGTTGCTGTTGTTGTTGCTGTGTGTTGGGGCCATTAGCCTTCACTGGTAGACAAATCGCAATTCTAACAAAATTTCTTCATTTGTTGCTGAACTTGTAGCTTGCTTGCAGTTGTTGGTAATTATTTATAGTTTCTGAAGTATTCAATTAATTATGCAGATGTAGAAGGCTGCTAAATACTTGATGTATGACTTTACACACAGAATATAATAATATTTGCATAATTTCTCAAGCAACTTGTCGGAAACGTTTTTATCTCAGGAAATTCGGAATCGAGTCTGTAAATTAAGAATTTAAAATTGAATATGAGACATGAAGTATTTTTGCAGCTGCATGTTAATCTGTACATTTAATGAATATATTCAGTTATTTAAGTGGATAGTTCCTCATTTATGTAAGGAGCCATTTGCTTACTCAAAACTGCCACATAATTATAATTCTAAAAGAATGTATGTATATGATTATTAAAGCATTCAATCATTGTTTCCTTATGTCTACTTAAGAGAGTAAAATTAATTTTGTAGTGTGAATTTGGGTAACTAATCTTACAAATTGCTCAGGATTATCAAAGTCATCAGCTAACTCTTGATTTATGCACAATTCGTTTTAAATTCCAAATGTATGCAGGGAAATACTATCAATAACCGCTTAAAGTTCATCACACTTTGATTGGTAATTAATTACGGCGACTGCAAAACAAGAACACTGTTGCTAACGGGGCTGCAAGTAATTAAAAATAAAAACCGAAACAACTTAATTTTGAAGGTTGCTGTGACCAATCCACCGATCAACATGCAATTTTCCATGTATTCCATGCATTAAAGTTTAAAGGCCAGTAGCCATTGGGAAAATTGCAGCAAAAAGTTTATCTTCTTTGTGGCCAAAAAAAAGGTAGTCTGAAATATATTAAGCAAACAAGCGCCACTGACAGCTAACATAGATCGCCAAGCGAGCTGAGGCCATTAGAAAGCGATTAGATAGCTATACAGATACAGATACCAGATACAGATATGTAGATACACATACTGGTACCACAAATACAAAACATTGGAGCATATACGAGCTAATACTGAGCTAAACAATGTCTGGACAGGCCAAACAATGGCAGCTAAACATGGCAAGTTAACAGTTTAATTTTGCAGCGCCACAGAGACAAACAAAAAATGCCGCTACATACGATACGCGGATGATTGCTCTGCATTTGAGAGATACGTAACTAAAGTATCGCTAAAAAGTGCGCTTAATCTCAGGACGAAACAAAAGCAGAGCTTGCTTTGCTTGTAACAACCGGGCAGCAGCAAAAAACCCAACTGCAGATATCGCTCATTATGGATCTTGATCAATGAGCTGCTGTGTGAGGAACGCTATAAGCAATGAAAAAAAAAAACCGCAAGCCACGCACAGGAGTCGAGCACAAAACAAAAGAGCCTTCCCTTGGCGGGTTAAGTGTTGCCGCAACATGTTGCCAAAAAAGCCAAGGCAATGGCCGTAGCAGTGGCAGCAACAATGGAGCCAATGGGCTCCAGTTTCCGCCTCACATCATTTTCAGATAATTTTGCATGGCACACAATTTGTATTAATAGTAATAATAGGCTGAGACGCACTTTTCTGAGCGCTACCATTAATAATTTACATTCTGCACACAATGCGAGTATTTATTATTAATTTATATATTTTAATAAATAGCTTAATATACTGGCGATGTGATGTATTATTTTCTGAATCTGCTTTACATATTTACACATAATGTTGCCTTTTTAAATTATTATTTATATGTTCAATCGAATCATTCTTAAGTTACATACCTAAATAAATAAAAAATAATTACCTTCATATCGGATTATAATTTTTAATGATTTGATTTGATTTGTTGCGTTATTTAGAACTATTAATAATAATTGAAAATGAAGGCACATGCTAAGAATTTTGATTGACAATTTTATAGATTATTTTTCCTAATACCCCACTGCTCATATCTGGCAACTAATAAATATAAAATAATTATAATTTGATTCATTTTCTACCAACGAAATAAGGAAATGCTACGAAAATTGTACCTTTACCTAAAATATACTGAGTATATTTTTATCGATATTAAGAAAACATTTTAAATTTATCTAATATGAAAATTTGGTAGAATATTTGTTTATGAATATTTATTTTTATTTCTGTAGCACGAAAATAATATTAGAAAATACTGAGTACATATTAATTTTAAAATTAAGAAAACATTTTTAATTTATCTAAACTGATATTTCTGTAGCGCACCCTTCGGCATACATTTCCCTACACTTTTACCCAATTCATTATAATAATAAAACATTTAATTAACGCACCATTTATGGCAAGCTTCAAATTCTCTCGTATTTGGTGCGTGCAACTTGGAAGAAAAACAAAAAGCCGACACAGCTGCGGTTTAGGCGGTATTATAACGAAGACCACATGGACAAAAAAACACAAGATCTTAAAAACCGTAACCGCAAAAATTGTTTTGCACTTCATACATTTTTTTTTTTCACTGAAAGGGTTCGATTTGAATGTCACTTTCAGTGACAGCTTCACTCTGAATTTGTTTAAACAAAAATGACATTGAAAAGCATTTTTTAATTTTTTTTAAAGGATGGACGAGGTTTTATATTGCGGATCAGTAGGCATACAGGTCGACATCTTAAAGCTGTGAGCAAAGTAAGTTAATTTATAATTTTAGTCGTAGACCACAAATTATGGTAAACATTTTAATGTGTTACGATACTAGTTTCCACTAAAGCCACATACCACATGCCTAAGCCGCATGCTGCATATGCAAAGTAGTTTTCTATGTCAAATGCGCAAAATTTCGCAACCGATTTGGTTGCATTATGTGCCATATCCATTCATATGCATATGCAGACGCACACTTGTGAGCTTTCAAATGGAACAATAATAATTTCCAAACACAAAACAAGCAAGCGAATTGGCCAAAAAGCCAAAATGCGAAAGAAAACTTTTCGATTTACCGTTAACGGCGTATAACCCATCAATTATATTGTAATGATGTCTGCTGCTGCTTCTTCTCCTGCCGCATCTTGAGAAATCATGGCTACAACAACAAAAACAACAACAACATCAGCAACAGCAGCAGCAGCAGCAGCAGCGAGGAGGCAACCTGCTCATTATCAACGTCGTCATCATTGGTGGGGCTGTGACTAAAGTCGCATTAGAATGCCAGCCCATTCAACAAATGGACAGCAGTCCAAAAGGAACACTACTTATAGCACTGATGTGCATCGCTGGCCGTTTAACGCAGCTTCTCTCTCTCTCTCTCTCTCTCTCTCTCTCTCTCTGTCTGTGGCAATCGCTTTCAGCTACAGCTGCAACTGACCCTGCGACTAGCCATCCGCCAGCATTTGAATTTTAATTCGTATTCGCATTCGAGTGTCCACTAAATGTCAATTAAGTAGGTTTTGCCATGGTTTGATTTGCCAGTTGCCAAGTGTCCAGCAGCCAGCACCCAGTTTACTGATCACATCCACCACCAGCACCCAGTTTGTCAGGCTCCTGCCTCCCACTCTTAGTTTTACACTCAGATAAAAATTTGCAAGTTACCTTAATAATTTTGACAAAATTTAAGTTAGTTTAGGTTATCTACAAATTTATGCCAAACTTGTGACTAATACTCATTTGGTTAGAACTTTTCGCAAGTTGATTAAATATCTTTTTCAATTATAATTATACAAATTTTTATTTTAATATACTTCGTATTGTCTATGTACATTTCATAATAATTTGTTTACTATAATAAAATTGTATCTACAGTTCATTAATAAATATATAAATAAATTTAAAATAATTGGTCGTTAAATAGCGACAGTTATAAATAAAAAATATTTAATTTATATTTTTTTGAAAAGTTTTCACAAACAAGAAGCTTAACCAAATTTTATGAAAATTCGAACTTCTAATTCAGACAAAGCATCTTGTCATCATCATTGACATTGATAGATATTTAAAAAGTTTGTACATTTTTTAAATTTAAGAGTATACTATTTTTTAGCTGAGTGCACTTGGATTTTCTTGCGGTCCAACTGCGATTTCCACTTGGACCATACAAATACATAGCATAATAGCATTAACACTAATGTGTACACAATTCTCTGTCTTAAGAGGACATCCGTGCTGGGCCTGGTCTGATCTGGCATAGACTGGTATAGTTTGCTCTCATCACTGAAACATGGTCTTCATCAACTATGGCGAAGGAGCACATGGGTAAGCTACTCCCAGTAACTTGGATAAGAGCATTGGCGGCTTCCTTTGTCTATTGGCATGACGCAAGCGTAACGTTCGATTTGATTTAATTAATGGATGTGAAATGTCTGTACGTGGCATCTATAGTGTATAAACAGCCGATTTCAACGCAACAGCAATTTCCCTCATGACGGATGCAGATGGAGTTGAATGCAAATGTTTGAGTGTTATGCAAATATTGATATCATAACTTGTGAGAATATGAGGGACTATGCGGTCTATATAATTACTTTAATTACTATGTATTTCGTATTCGATCTGACTGAAGTCAATAAGTAATATTTTCTGAAATTAATACTAATAACCGAACTTATTGCTTATCAAAAAATATAAAGTATTCAAGGCATGCATTTTATGTACTACTCTTCTATTCACTTTTAAGCATTGTTCTTATTGACATACGCATAAATACATATATTAATTACTCGCCTGCTGATAGCATTTCACACTGATTTCGTGCGCGATAACTTTCTAAAGCATAGTTTCAATCCACATAAAAGTACACACATAAGTGCTAACCCGTTTTCCAGATGTCGACTGCTGAGCATTTACTTATTTCGCCAGCACTCGAATAACTCCGAGTCATAAGGAGTCCGTTAAGGCAAATACCAGCAACCTCATAGATTTCAGTTGCGTTAAACACAATTACTTTCAAATAAATTAAATACTAACGAGTCGAGTTGTTGGCCGATTAAATTGACATTGCAGCACTGACGCATAAGTTTCGATGAGACGTTGGACTATTCAAAATCAATTAAAACTTTCATAATTAATAGTGCCTAATGAGAGTGTTGCCGGCAATCGAGTATGTAAATCTATAACATCAAGTAATATCAATGTCAATGATTGCGATGATTGAGGTTGGGTTTTATAATATCGAAGTCATATTAATTGCAAAAACCGATCGAAGAGCACTTGAGTCACCAACTGTGCAAAGTAAAGAAATAAAAACATCACACACTTAAACCAAAATCAAAATTACAATAATTTGCAAGTGCATTATTTTAATATCATCAGCATCATGATCATGATCATCATCTGATATTTGAGAGAAGCACATGCATCATGCACAACAAGGCTAAAATTGTTAATTATTGGCAGAGGCAACTGCAATTGGTATTATTATGCACTACAGACAACAACAGTAAACAAGAGACAACGTTGCAGTCGGACGTAACCGACACTGAAATACTATGATGCCATAATTTGTGTGTGCCAAGAAATACTGTCCAAGTTTGCCTTTCAGATTGAGGTATATATAAGATAGTAACCATTCTTCGAAGTTTGGCTGTAGCTCTCTAATTCAGAAAGATATGAAATCTTCGAGATTTTGGGGGCGGAAGTGGGCGTGGCCAAAAAAAATAAAGAGAATGTTTCTCATAATCTTCCTTCTAAGTTTGGTAGCTGTAGTTATTAAATTGTGGGAGATATGAGCCTTTAATAATTTGGGGGCGGGAGTGGGCATGGCATAAAATATGTTAGAAGTTCGCTCTTAGTAATATACCTTTCCAGTTTGATAGCTATAGATCTTAAATTGCGGGACATATTGTCATTTATCGGTTTTTGGGGGCGGAAGTGGGCGTGGTCCAAAATTTTTTTCCAAATTTTTGATGGCTGTTACTAGTAACTTTAATTAACTTTAAAATTTGGTGAGCTAAGCTTTCAAATCGCGTGAAATATACGGTATAATCGATTTTCACCAACTGGTGTATCGGTTTAGGTAGGCGGAGTGGGCGTGGCCATCCAATTTTTCACCGATCTCTTGGGGGATTTACCAGTAACATACTGTCAAAATTTTGTGACTGTAGCTTACAAATTATGAAAGATATGCGCATTGCAAATTTCTAGGGACGAAGTTTCTGGGGGCGGCGGTTGTGGGCGTGATCCAAAAAATTATATACCAATCCTTGGAGGAGGTTACCAGCAAATTACATTCCAAGTTTGGTTATCCATCTCGCTGGGGGCGTCGGAGGCGGGCGTGGCACATGCCGATCTTTGAAGGACATCGCCAACAACCAATATTGGTGGCTGTTTCCATAAAATTGTGAGAGATATATGGTAGTATCGATTTGCAAAAATCGAGTTTATCGATTTTCTAGCTGCCAAAAGGGAGCTTGACACTTTAACTTTTGTGGGTACTTTCCAGTATATGTATATGTTCCAAGTTTCAAATCTCTATCTCTAAGTGTGTCGGTGAAACGCGCGTCCATACAGACGGACAGACAGCAAGATGGACATTGCACAAACCCAATATACTATTATGCCTTCGGTATCAGAGTATAAAAAACAACTACTTGCAGCTGTTGTCGTCTATTATTGTTTTATAGAAACACAACACATTATCTAAACAGGTTGGCAAAAATTAAAAGTAATTGCGCACTTGAAAAACAAAGCTAAGAGCGCAAGTCTATCATGCCAGATATTTTGAAGCGACAATGCGGGCGTTTACTTTAAATATTATGATTATGAGTCGTTGATTTTCCACTTCGTGATCAATGGTGATATAACAAATACATATGTATAACTACTTGTGCAAGTGTAAAGTCTACGAATGCAATTTACATACAATAGATTTGAGTACGACGCTCAATTCTAATATTCTAAAATAGTACACAATATATTTTTACAGCAATTTTCCCTGTTTTTATACTATTATACCAAATTGGTATAATAGTATATTGGTTTTGTGCAATGTCCGTCATGCTGTCCGTCCGTCTGTCCGTCTGTATGAACGCGCGTTCCTCCGACACCCTTAGAGATAGAGACTTGAAACTTGGAACGTATATTGGAAAGTACCCCCAAAAGTTAAAGTGTCTTGGGTTTGGACCTACGTCCACTAGGGAGCTATAAAACCGCGAAAATTCATTGTAGCAAATCGATAAATCCCCATATCTCTTACAATTTAATGAATACAGTCACCCATTTTGGTTGGTAGGTTGTTGGCGAGGTCCTTGAAAGATTGGCATGTGCCACGCCCCCATCACCCCCGCCCCTAAAATTTTCAAATGGCTATATCTTCCGCTTTGGAATGTAAGTTCTAGTGTACCAGGCGCAGATCAAGTTTGCATTATTTTTATCGATAACTGCCTCAGTTTCTGAATTATCGATACATTTAGATTTCCGATAGCAATAAACTTCACAATTTAAAAGGCAGAGGCTTCTAATTTATACATAAAATGCATATACATATTATTGATCAATTGCCGAAATTTCATTAAGATCGGATAAGAAACACCAAAGTTATAGTCGAAAATATATTCTCATATGGATCTCATTTCTATCAGCAGCCGCAAGCATTTTCTGTATACATATAAATAGGCGAGCGCATGTGTGAGAAAGAGATGACATGATAATCGACGCTAGCGTCAATATATTTGTATGCATTTTGCAGAGCCCTGATAACTGATATCGTGTACGTGTGTATGTGTGTATGCATGTACGTATATGCATGTGTTTGTAGCCATTCAGTTCGGGCATTTGAGTGCAAATCATCTTAAAGGGAAATTTGCCAAGAAAACAAGAATATATTTAATAACTGGGTTAAGGGTATATCGTAGTCGAGTTAACTCGACTACAGCCTCTTACTTGCTTATATTATATTTGATAATTTGTTTGTTTTCCCTAAGAAATGTAAGATAAGGTTTAGTCTGAAAGGAAGTTCATTTGGTTGGAATTGTAGAAGAAGAATGATCTATGATATTAGAGAGTTTGACACTATTTTATATTATGTTTAAAACTAATGTTTTCGCTACTGCAGAGACACACAATTTTAAGCAAGCAGATTCTGTTAAAAATTATTTGTTGTCTTTTAATAATATTCTTATTATATGATTATTTTGCATAATTTGGATTTGATTAAGTTGTCAGCTTATCTTTTTTTAAATGTGCCACAATCTTAGCGGCATTTTTGTCAACTCATCTTCTCAGGTCATTTAGATCTTTTGCCGAGGCCTCCCAAAGGCTAAATAGTTGCTTCGAAATACTTTGCAAAAATATTTCACATTTTGTTAGATAGCTTGACAGCTCAACTGTTGCTGCGAAAAAGCAACAAGCAGAAGCAACAATTGGCACATGTGCGACTACAATGACGTGACTTTGTTGCTTTATCTTCGAGGAACGCAAGAAAATACTCGAAAGTGAAGGTTGCCCAGCAGCCAAGATGGGAAAAGCTGAAAAGCCCACTGCGACGACAGCGATGACAACCGACAACATCGTTGGCGGGGACTACAATTAATGCTCTAATAAAGCCAAAGAAACATGCAGCAGTTGCATGCCGAGATAGTGGCAGATGAAGCCCCAGCAGCGATTGCAGCTTGTAACAATTTGCAGGCAGTCGCTGAGCGAAGTTCCGTTAATAATGTTGTCAAAACGCGATGCGTTGATAAGCGCTCTCGTTTTGACGCTCTATTATGTGGGTGTCGTCGCTTCTGAAGATGATCAAAGAAACTTTGTGACACTGAGCGAGAGGAAGAGTAGGCGTGGTAGCAGTGACGTTAGAAGGACACTACAACGTTTGGGTGGCATGGCCATCGAAGGAGTCGGCTTTCATTATACGTTGCGTTATAATCCGAGTATGCGACCTCAGAAATATGCACAGCAGCCCGAAGAAGGGGAGCCACCAGAGCCAGAGCCGACGCCTATAGACTCTGAGCCTACGGAACCTGATGGACCCGAGCCGACCATTCCGATGCGTCCGACTATCATGGAACCGTCGACGGATGTGCCTGGAACACCACCCGCTACGGATATGATGCCCACGGAGAGTAGCACCGAAATGATGACGAGTCCAGGGCCACCGCAGAGACCCTCGATGGTGCCGCCAGAGATGCCAACTCCTTCTAGTACACGCACCACCATAATGCGGCCACAGACATTCTCTGGTAACTTGGCGCAAAAGCTGAATCAGCTCATCCATGGCTCTGCGATCGAAGCGAATCTCATACTAAAGCAGCCGAACGCACCCAAATCCAAGGGCAAAGGTTTCTTCAGTCTCTTTGAGGTGATCAAGTTCCCGAACACCAAGTGCCGCGTCTCCATGGGAGACATACGCTCCATGGAGGGTGTCTGCTATCATGAGTTCGAGTGCAAGAGCTTGGGTGGCATACCCACCGAAAGCTGTGCAGAGGGTGTTGGTGCCTGTTGTATCTGTGAGTATGAATTGCATGTGTGCTCATGCGCACCATCAATAAAGAGTGATCGAGTGATCAAGTGCGCAAATGATCATGTGTTTCATTGTGGTTTATCAAGTGCTCTGGATTAACGGCTTTCGCTTTCAGTTGTTAACGGCTGCGGTGATGTTACCAGCCAGCAGACCGTGTACTTCGAGAGTCCCAACTATCCGCAGCCAGTGCGCGAAATGATGATCTGCGTACTGATCGTGAATGTGAAAAAAGGTGTGCAGCAGCTGCGCCTAGATTTTCAAATGTTCGAGGTATGTAAATTAATTCTCTACTCAGTAATGAGCTTGGTTGAGATTAGCTTTGATGTGATTTTATTTATTTAATATCGCTTCAAGTGAAATGAACGCGTGTTACGCCTTGGCATGTTCATCTTTATTAGGACTAGGTTTGTTAAGATTGCTTCAATGAGTAGAGTGTTAAATGGGTTACAAAAAACGATTAGAACAAAGCTTTCAAATCAAAATCAAGAACCCCATAACCTAGGAGAACCGATGCGCTATCGCGACTGATCCCGAAAAGTGCACTTCCCACAGATGCTCAAATATCCAACCTGATTTTGTGCAAGAAGAAGTCGCTGGCCGCTGGGTTTGTCGCATTTGACAAAAGCGAAAAGTACCGCTGACTGCTGGGTATGTTGTACGCGCTTGTAGGTTCATCAGCGAAATTGAACCAAGGTGGGAGCGAGTGGTTTGTTAACTACTCCCTACAACTACTAGTGCAGTCGTCCCTGGTCGCAATGAGGCTTCCCGCCAGGTCCATGATTGCGCTGCCTCTTGTAGCTAAGATGGTGTAAATATGGGAGGCTAAGGACTTCGTTATGGCCGCTTATGTTTAGCAATGGGGATGATGCTTCGAACGTTGTTGCGATTCATAAACTTTGTGGAAACTGCTTGTTGCCTGCAGATTGTTACCAGCTGATAGTTGCCGATGATGATGCCGTCGTCTACTAGAGTTAAGGGGTTGGGCTGGATACGCTGCGTTTGACAGTGCATCACGCTTCCAGAGTGTACCCCTTAAGCGCAGGTGCAGAATGTCGTAAAGCTTGAAATAGTACAGTTAATTAGGGCTATTACTTTGTCCTTGCACTTTGCCACGATCTTGTCTGGAAGATGCAATGTTGAGCCATTGTGAGCCACCGGAAAGATTGTGACTTTCTTACACAGATACTTAACATTAAGATACTCAATAATGAAATCATTGTAAAATCTTGATAATTAATATTCCTTGAATGGTAGTGACAGTAATATCTGTGAATTGATTAGTGAATATGGATTTTAGATCCGCATGCTCAAGAAGGATGCGATTTACAACGTTTAATTTTAAAAGTGTGATTGTAAGTAAGATATTATTGTCTTGTATAGGTGAGGCGTGTCAACAATATTATTTTTTGCGGAATTTAATAGACGGCTTACTGTATCAGTGAGTTGACTTATCCCTGGCTGTGGTTATAATCATCCAATACCATTTCGTCTTCGTCTATAACCGGAATGTAATCTGAATGAAATTTAAATAAAATAAATTTATAAAATTCAAAATATACTGCGCAAACAAGAGCGAAAATAAATAAATAAATAGAAATAAAAGTATAAAGAGAAAATAAGAACAGACACAATTTAGCCTTTAGCACAGCCAAGGGTTAATGTAAAAGAGATGAAGCTATGTACTTACACACAACAACAACGTTTAAAATAAAACAGAAAATATAAAACGGCGCGGGCGCGACGACCGAAAAAAATAATGAGAGGCACACCGGAATAGGAGAGCAAGATAGAAAAAAGAGCGAAAACAGCTACCACCAACAATGTTAATGCGAGTGCGCGAGAGAAACACAAGCAAGAGCGTAAAAGTACAACAACAAATTGTATGCAAATACAAATAAAAACACCAAAGCTTGATTTGAGCTGCCGTTTGTTGTTGTACGAAAGAACGCCTTGTTTTAATTGTTTAACTATATTAAAGTTCAACAATGTGTTTAACATCGACCGGCAAAACACAGAAATTGACAATATTTTGTTCTAGTACAAAAATATCACGGTTAAACAAGTAAGTACGATGAGAAATAAATAAATTTCGATGCGCAATGAAAAAACACGTCCGTTGCGAATAGCGAGCGACGTATGGATGAGAACATAATGTTTCAGACTTGTTAACTCAATTTGCAAACTCTTAATTTTACATAAGCAAGCGATATTAATTTTTCAGCTTAGTCGCCCCACAAATGGAGATTGTCTGGATGATCAGTTCATTATATCTGGATACAATGCCAATTTCAAAATACCTATACTCTGTGGCATTAACACCGGTCAACATAGTAAGTACATCAGTAACCCATCAGATGATTTTATATTAATGCTTTAATTGGTTATCTTAGTTTATGTGCATGTTGGTGACTCCACTGAGAGCAAGATATACCTATCGGTGTTTGTCAAAGTCTCTAGTGGCCAGCGATCGTTTAACATCAAGATCAGTCAACTGGAAGATGATCTCGCGCCTGTGAATTGCCTGCAATATTTCAGCGATGGTGATGGCATAATCAAATCCTTCAACTACGACGTGGATGGTAGTATTGTTGAAAATCGCGAGGCAACTTACCTGGTTAGTAGTTCCCAACAATCACAAGCATATGTGGTATTTATGTATCTGCCATTTGTAGAACAATATGAACTACGCGGTATGCTTGGCACGCTCCAAGAATGTGTGCAGCATTAGCTACAATATCGAGCAATGTGGTGGTGATCAGCCCGACTTTCAGCTCATCAACAAGGATGAGGGTAAGCCAGATTTGCTATAGAGTTGAATCCAAATTTTAGTAGTCGAATTGTTCACAGCTGAAAATGATCTGGTGAGTGATGGCCAGGCTGGCGCTGGCATCTTTAATTGCCCGGACGACTTCATAGCCATCAATTCGGTGCGGCTGTGCGGGGAGCGGCTAAACGATGGCACCGAGAACGAGGATTTCACCATGCACGCCACTGTGAGGGACATTGCCGCCGGTCCCATTGTTTTACCTTTTCGCACCGATTCCGAATATGTGGGTCGCGGCTTTCGTCTGCTCTACAAGCAGGAGTTGTGTGTCTGACATGGATGCTATGGTTGGACTTCGATTATCGTTACCTTTACTATTACTGTTAATGTTCCCATATGCCGTTATTTGCATTAAAGTTTTTGGGATATGTTACGCTTTGGTCCAAATCTCGACTCGACTGCAGGGCGAATAGACTGGGTTGCTATGGGAAAACTTAACATGCATGCGACCATTTCCGTTCCCAGTGCTGTGTTAATGTGTTTTATGTATTTCAGCGATTTGGTGGCTTAGTTTTGGCACCGCCCACTGACCGTTGACTGGGCGGTCTGCAGTCGGCAAGTTCGTAGTTCACAGTGCTGTGCGCGTTGGTGTCAGTTGACAGGTTTATTTCCAGATTTTTATATCTCGCCTTGTCGAAACTATGACGAAATCTATAACTTGCCGCATCGTAGTCGTCGAAGTTGCAGTTGAAGTCCAAGAGTCGAAGTCGTCGCCAGGGCCGTCGTCGTGTTGGTTTCTATGCTTAAATTTGTAATAAATTTGATTTTTTCCTTTCGATTGCGAATTTTCATTGTTCCTTTTGGTCGTCGTTTGATAAAGTCACAATTAACCCACGCCTTTTTCGTAGCGGTACTCTTACATATATTTGCATATCATTTTGATTGTTTAGATCGCTGTCTGCACCGCTGACATGGTGATGACTAAAAGTGTGCAGCACCATCACCACTGGCAAACACCACAACAACAAGCAACAACCACCAATCATAAAATACACAACAACAAATATTGCATGCAAACGCTTTAGAGTTTGTCATCAAATGGCGTCTGAGGCCATGCGGCACAGTGGAGCAATTTAAAGTTTTTGTTATTATTATTATTTCATGGGCTGTCATTCATTCAGCTATTCATCAAGATCAATTTCCCTTAAGTTATATATTTTATTATATTTATATATATATACAAAATAAAAAATTATATACTAAAAACGATTGAGTAAAATTTGTATAATTTCAAACTAATTAAACAAGTATTACTTAAGCAAAATATTCAAATATGTGGCTGGATTTCTTGCATTGCATTTAACAGTGTTTAGAGCGCTGGGACTCTAGCATAAATAAATAAAACCGTAAAGTCGAAAGTATAAAATAAAAATCCCTTCAGGGCGTAAAGTGCACTACATTAGAAATTGAAAATTCACAGATACCGCCGACAACGACGACATCGAAGTCACTTTGGACCGGGACAAAAAAGGAAAACATGAGAATCTTTTTGCCATGCAATGCCAAGTCGCTGATGTCTATTGGCCGCAAAGCCAAAAAGAGCCGCTTGCTGGAAATTAGAAATACAGAAAAAAGAAGAGAAAAAAATTAACTTCGGGACTTAAGTCAATTTTGAGGATAGGTATATATATATATTTTTGGCTTTTGTGAAGGGTTGAGGGGAGTTCAACTGCCACAGAGCGTGCTTGGCAACGCCTTTTGTCACAGTTGCGACCGAATCGTCGCTGTTGTCTGGCGGATTGAACAACGCTTTTGGAGGTGGGCGATAGCTAGATCTGTGGCAACATTTGTGCATTTGCATAAGCTAATCAATTCGCAATGAGGCAAAAGGTGAAAACTATGCGATTGTCGGGCTTATCAGATCTTAATCGCACTGTTAACTGTCAGTAATCAAGCCAAATTAATGTTGAAAATGGCCGTCGAACGGCAATCGCTTCATGTCTGTTAATTGTCTGCGCCCCCCCCCCCCCCCCCACCTATACCCACCCACAACAACAACAACAATACAGGCTAACAGCGAGCACAACATGCCCAAAACAATCGCCGCTGGCGGTCAGTTAAAGACATTCGAGGCGGCATACCCGAGATCACAATCTCAAACGCAAGCAAAAAACGCTAAAGCATTAAGGAAAAATGCCAATAAAATTTTGAGAAGACTTTATACAAATGCTATCTTTATTAAATGGCATTGCGGCCTTGTGGGATTTTAATTGCCTGGTTATTGTTTTAACATGCATTCAAAGCTGCTGCCAAATTGATGGAGGCTTAAAACGCGATCACTTGTCTGTAGAGATGGACGAGTGCTCAATTTTTTTTTTTCAACACGACAGGAACATAAGACTCAAATTGGAAAACACCTTCTAAATTACAGTTTATAAACCATTTGGACTATATTTGGCTATTAGGTTAGATGTAACGGTTGCCGACCAAAGGCCGGCACACTTAGGCCAATTCTTGGCCCATTACGATACCGTGGATCTAGTTTCTTTCTCGTGACTCGAGAGGGCTTGAATCAAGTGAACCAGCCAATTGCATTTATGAATTTTGTCTTATGTGCTCCAGGTGGATAGGAAGTGATTTCCCAAGAAAGTAAATCGTTTCCTTGCCAGTGCTGGGTAGAGAAGGAGTGTTCCTCAGATTCCTCTTCTTTGTCTCTGCAGCTTTGGCAAAAGTCGTTGTATGGGATTTGGAGCCTATAGGCGTGTATACCCATCAACCAGTGACCAGTAATTGCCCGAATTTGACCACATCGCACTGATAGATTACTGAGCTTCGAGCAGTCTGTGTAGAACTCCATGGTCGCCAGTGTAGCGGGGGTTCCGTGAGTCCATTCTTTCCTTCAGGGGAAGTATGTTGTGAAGGATGTATTTAAGTGTACTACTAGGTTACAGTAGTCTGTTTTCGTATGAATTATTGTATTTTCTATTAGGATAGAGGCATGTCCTTGCTTTGAGTAATCCACGCTGTGGATTCCCTAATAACAGTTTGTGTTGCCTGTTCAAGGCCTTCTATTTCTAGACATGAAATGTTTAGGATGGCATCTAATATCTCATTTGATGTGCAGCGGAGAGCTACTGAGATGCATAGTTTAGCCATCCGCTGAGCTTGGTTGAGTTGTTATACCCTGAACCCATTAAAAATGGGTAAAAAGGGTATAATGGGGTTGTGCACATGTACGTAACAAGCAGAAGGAAGCATCTGCGACCCCTTAAAATATATATTCAACAGCCGAGTCGATATAGCTATGTCTGTCTGTCCGTCCGTCCGTCTCTGTGAACACGCGGGTCTCGGAGCCTGTAAGAGCTAATATACCATGCGCAGATTTAGTGTGCTTTATTTGATCGATAACTGCTTCCGTTTCTCGATTATCGATACATTTAAATTTTCGATAAAAATAAATTTCACAATTTAAAGGGCGGAGGCTTCTAATTTAATTATGGAATTATTCCCAATCGGTTATGGCCGACTGAAATATTCTCTGTTGTTTTGTTTTTGGACTCTTCTATTTGATATAAGAAATGAATGCATTTGCAAGGGAAATTTGCCAACAATATTAGAATATATGTATGTGGGCTGGTTTTTGGTTTCTGAGACCAATTCCAACAACAACGACGAACATGAAGAAGAATAACAACGACGATCCCTACACAACAAGGATACCTAGACAACGACGAGAAAAGAAGATCGACGAGAGCGAATTCGCAAGACGGCGAATCCGCTAGAGGAAGACAAGCGGCGAAGACGAAGTCGAAGACGTGACGACGACGAGAGAGTTGCAGTTCGGCCTTTGACGGAATATGTTGTGAGAGCTGTGCCTCAAGCCGAGAACGAGTTGAAGGAAGCAGACTTGAATTTTACCAACTATTAATTAAGTTGTAATATCTTATATTCACAATTTAAATATCGTTAAGTAATAAAAAACCTCACATATATTTAACAGATGGGTTCAGTGTATATCGTAGTCGGGCTCACTCGACTACAGCATTCTTACTTGTTTTATTCTCATATAGTGTATACAATCCAATAAAGATAAGTCTTGCTGATGTTCTTTAATTTAAAGTTCACGCATCGTCTTAAATCATCCGTGAAAAGTGAGAATAGAAAATGCGACTCAATACCTACACTAGCTGTGCTTATTCACCGATACTAAATTTCTTGTCGATGCTTATTTTTCGGTTATATAAAAAAGTAATTTTCATACCTGCTGGATTCTTGCGCTGCTTTTCTGCAATTAATTTATTTAACTGCTTGGGAGTTAGTCATTTGACCACGAAGTCCACGAAGTCAAAGAGACTTGTGACGTGTCTTTAAGCCACATAGGGTCTTCGCTCTAAAGTCTCTTATTTGCATCGAATGCAATTTTCATAAGGTTGGAGTCTTTCAAACCTCATTAACGGTGCAGCTATAAAATGTTGGCACTATATGTTGGTCATTATTTCACTGGACTTTGCTGCGACAACTTCACGGGTAAATTAAAAACCCAGCAATTAACAAGATAGAACGCTGCAGTCGGACGTGTTGTGTACAGTTAAGAAATACTTGAATTCCGGGGATATGGGCGTTTATTGGTTTTGGGGGCGGGAGTGGGCGTGGCCCAAAAAATTTTGGAGTTCAATCTTAGTAATATACCTTCTAAGTTTGGTAACAGTAGCTCTTAAATTGCGGGAGATACAGGCATTTATCGTTTTTTGTGGGCGGGAGTGGGCGTGGTCCAAAATTTTTTTTCCACATTTATGAATGGTGTTACTAGCAATATACCTTTAAAATTTGGTGACTTAAGTTTTCAAATTGCGTAAGATATATGGGTTTATCGATTTACACCAACAGGTGTATCGGTTTAGGTAGGTGGAGTGGGCGTGGCCATTCAATTTTTTATCGATCTTTGGGGGGAGTTACCAGTAACATACCTGCAAAATTTTGCGACTCTAGCTTGCAAATTACGGCAGATATGCGCATTTTAAATTTCTAGAGACGAAGTTCCTGGGAGCGGCGGATGTGGGCGTGGTCCAAAAATTGGTATGCCAATCTTTGGAGGAGGTTACTAGCAAATTACCTTCCAAGTTTGGTTACTCTATCTTTAAAATGTTCGGAGATATACGGTGTTATCGATTAATAATCGGAATTGTCGATTATAGTCGCAGGTGTGGGCGTGGCACCACAAATTTGTTATCGATTCTTAAAGGCGACTACCAGTAATATACCTACCAAATTTGACGTTCCCTACTCAAAAACTGCGGAAGATATAGCCATTTGAAAATTTGTTGGGGGGGGTGAAGGGGGCGTCGGAGGTGGGCGTGGCATATGCCGATCTTTCAAGGACCTCGCCAACAACCTACCAACCAAAATTGGTGACTGTATTCATTAAATTGTAAGAGATATGGGGACTTATCGATTTGCTTAAATCGAATTTATCGATTTTCTAGCTCCCTAGTGGACGTAGGTCCAAACCCAAAACACTATAACTTTTGAGGGTACTTTCCAGTATACGTTCCAAGTTTCAATCTCTATCTCTAAGAGTGTCGGAGGAACGCGCGTTCATACGGACAGACAGACGGACGGACAGACGGACAGACGGACGAACGGACAGACGGACAGACAGCATGACGGACATTGCACAAAACCAATATACTATTATACCTTTTTGGTATAATAGTATAATAAAGGAAAAATAAAGTTTTACAAATAGTTATATGTTTTAGCAAATGTAGCTAGTTATATGCGATAGTTTTACAAAACAACGGAGTAGGTGCAACTTCACGCCGTAATTAAACTATCTTTGGTTGTGTGGTATACAAGCGTTAAAGCATTAAGCCGTCCAAAATTAATAGCATTTGCACAAAACGAATAATGTACAACAATCGAGCTATGTCGACTAAAAAATATTCTTATATACAGTGGTTCAAAGCGGGCGGTAAGCAGCGACCAGCAAAAAATGTAAAATGCTATAAAGTTTAAACAATGAAACAAATTCAAAATGTTTAAATGCCAATTTGTTTAATGTTATATCACATTTGAAAAGGAACTTTAGTTTTTATTAAAATATTAATTAATTAATTAAAATTAGTCAAAAACTGTAAACATATCCAAAATACAGTTCAATGTATCGGTAAGCAGTCTTAAGAAAAGTTAAATATTTGGCGTATAAAAGCTTAAATAAGGATGTTAATACTTAGTATGATATCCTTTAGCCTTAACAACTTCCCTTAACCTATTTTTCATGGAAGATACCAGCTTCCGGGTAGTTTCTGGGCTGATCTTGCTCCACTCCTTCAGCAGAGCATTTTTGAGACCTTGTTTGCTGGATATGTTGTGATTCCGGATTTTATTTTCCAGCAGAGACCACAAATTTTCAATAACATTTAAATCTGGAGACTGGGCCGGTGGAATTATCACATGGGTGCTGTTCCAGATAAGCCAGGACTGTACTATTCCGCACTTATGCTTGGGGTCGTTGTCCTGGTAGATCCGGAAAGTACGTCGGATTCTAGCTTCTCGGCACTTTGGAGTAAATTTTCCTTTAGCATATCGAAGTACACATTCCTGTCCATTGTTGTTTCAATAATCACAAAATTTCCGCCACCGGCTGCCGAGATACAGGCCCAAACCATGACACTTCCTCCGCCATGCTTGACTGTTGCCTTTATGTGTTTGGGATCCAGCTCAGTATTGGACTGTCGCCACACATAATTCCATCCGTTCTGGCAAAAAATGTTGAATTTGTACTCAAATTCAAATATGACTGTGTTCCAGAACTCCAAATCCTTGTCCAAGTGGATTTTGACGAACGTCATCCTAGACCCTCTGTTTTTTGCTCATGTAAATTTATTTTTCCGTGGTACTTGGGCCTTCAAGTCATGGTTGCGTAGCACTTGGAGCACAGTTCCCATACTGAACTTTTTCCTTATTTCATACTGCACCTATTGAGTCAGTTTTTGAGCCGATAGCTTAAGATTTCCCCTTGAAATCTTGATGATCCTTGGCTCGTCCTGCTCAGTGAAAATCGGGTTTGGTGCAATTCCGCCCTTGTCCTCTGTCCAATTTTCGTCCACGAAACTCCAAATGATGTGGAATACAGTTGAGGTGTTTAGATTGACCATTTTAGCTATTTGGCGATATAAATATCCGATTTTTAAGTGTTCCAGGATGAGTTTACTTTGCTCAATGGTAGTCCATTTACCCATGGTCCTTGTTGGCTTTTTGCACCCGAAATGCAGGAAAAAAATAAACTGGCTACGGACGATTGGTCTATTTATACCGAAAAAATTCAACTTTAGGTAAAAAAAATCCGGGTTTTATGGCCCCCAGGTGTCCATAATGTAACTGTTTCCCGAGGACTTGAACCAAAAACTTAGGTACTTCTTACATAACCCGACCTAACGGGTGTGGAAATTCCCGTTTATTAGGGTCATATATTCATTTTGCCATGGGTCTTTGGAATTTTTGAAAAATTATGAAAAATGAGTTTATGGCAGGCAATTATATTTTTTGCTTGTCGCTGCTTACCGCCCGCTTTGAACCAGTGTATATGACTGCCAGAAAAAAAAACCATATAAATGCGTCCCGGGTATAAATTTCAAAGTGTTTGTCACTGCTCAACTTACAATGGGACTTAGCACATGAGAGATTTTTTGTGCCCTTACCTCAAAGATATGGACAGGGCATTGTTTTATGCTTACTTGACTTATTTTAAAAATTTAAAATATGTTGAACGCGGAGCAGTTATAAACGTTAGTAAATAGTTATATGTTTTAGCAAATGTAGCTAGTTATATACGATAATTTTACAAAATATCGGAGATGTGTATATATGTATGTAATTATGTCCTTCTATCTGAGTGAGTTTCTTGAGAATGTATAAATATGTAACGAATAAGAATGTAGTAGTCAAGTGCCTTTTAGCTTTTCCAAGCTTGAATCCGCGTTACACCTTACAATCCTGGATACGATCCTATCTCATACTTTATGCTAAAAGATCCACCCTTGTAGGTTACTTGAAAAGTAGAACATATTCACACATGTGAAAACAGCTACCATAATCGCATCTACAAAACCCAACCACCCCGTATCCATTATACCGACCCGAAATTTAGGGTGCTTGTTCCAAGCTTAACAAACTCGTCAAATCCCTGTTGATCTTTTTAAACTATGATACCGGAAGTATAATAGTATATTGGTTTTGTTCATGCTGTCTGTCCGTCTGGATGAACGCAACTTTTTTCGACACCCTTAGGGATAGAGACTTGTAAGTTGGAACATATACCTGAAAGTGCTTGATAGATAAAGTGTTACAATGGGAATCCTACTTCCACTGGCGAGCTAGAAAATCGATAAAATCCGTATTTTCAAATCGATAAAGCAACATATCGGCTACAATTTTATGGATACAGTCACCAAATTTTGGTTGGTAGGTTGTTGGCGATGTCCTTCAAAAATCGACCGCCCCGCCCCTATAACTTTTAAATGACTATATCTTCCGCAGTTTTTGAGTTGGGAACGTCAAATTTGGTAGGTATATTGCTGTCATTCGCTTTTGCGAACCGATAACAAATCTGTGTTGCCACGCCCACACCTGCGCCAATAATCGACAATGCCGATATTTCGGAAAGTGTAAATCGATAAGTCCGTATATCTTTCACAATTTTAAAGATAGAGTGACTAAACATGGTAATTAACTTGCTTCAAGGATCGACATATATACGCCGCCCCCAGGAACTTCGGCCTTAGAAAACTTAAATGCGCATATCTTCCATAATTTGTAAGCTAGAGTCACAAAATTTTTTAAGTATGTTTGCTGATAACTCCCCTAAGAGATCGATAAAAAATTTGATGGCTACGTCCTCTCTGCCTACCTAAACCGATACACCTTTCGGTGTAAATCTCACGCAATTTGAATGCCTAAGTCAGCAAATTTGAAAGGCATATTGCTATTACTAAGATCAAGCTCCAAAATGTTTTTGCGCCTCGCCCACTTCCGCCCCCAAAAACCAACGAACGCCCATGTCTCCGGCAATTTAATAGCTACCTTCACTATAAATTTTTTCAACCACGCGCACTCCCGCCCCCAATATTTCGAACAGTTGCCAAACTTCGAAGATGAGTTTCTATTTTATATCTACCTCAATCTGAAAGTCAAACTTGAACAGTATTTCTTGGCTGCACACAACTTATTGTATCATAGTATTTCACTGTCGGTTACTCCCGAGTGCAACGTTCTCTCTTGTTGAAGTCTAACTATATATCCTAATGGCCTAAACGAAAATCAAAAACGATCTGTAAATTGAGGAAATAAATATATATATATATGTGTATTGAGTTGTTCTATTGGCACACAGTAGTCTGCTTTAGGATTTTTTCGTTTTACAATAGATGCAAAGTCCAAGTAGACTAAGGATACTCTCCATTTTATTGCAATTTCTTTGCCTTGCCTTTTCGAACATGAAATGCACAGGATGGCATCTAATGTTTCCTTGGCTTCGTGCACATTAAGTTGTTTTCGAATGGGTGTTTTTTTTTTTTTTTGCATGGCCACCATACTAGAACCCTATATAAGAGCTTTGATGTGATAAACAATGTGTATAGCAAGTGGAAAATAATTGGGGACATAACCCACTTGCGTCCAACGGATTTCTTACAAGTATTTAAGTCCATCTTTTCGTTCTTTGGCCATATCTATATTTTCCAGTCTAGTTTCCTATCCAGTGTCAGCCTTAGAAAGAGAAGGAGAGGCGTAGACTGCGGATGACAAGAGAATAAATTTTGTACCTGTAACAGAACAAGTTCTGTTTTAGTAGAATTTCCGCCTTATTATAACTTAGTTATCCAAGATGACAGTGTTTATAATTTGCCGATGAAAACCACAACATCAGTAAGAAAGTAAATCCAAATCGACTACTCAGTCTCACTTAATTACAACTATACAATTAACTGCCACTATATCTTTATTACGCTAAAATTAATTGAAATTTTACTTTTTTTTAATTATATGCAATTTTTCACTACGTCTTTTTGTATTTGAAATATTCTAGCGTTATAAACATGTACATTCATCAATTAATTCAAAATCTTCAGTCAATCTTGGTTATTTGTGATATACATTATTTCAAGTTAAATATAAATTGTTCGACTGCACAAAGCGAAAATACTGGACAAATAAACTTTCTACTCCTAAATGTGGCTTTGGTACAGAATGCAAAATTAACTGAATGAAATTCATTTAATGATTAAATTTTACAGCATTTTCATAAAATAACAACCATCATTATAAATCATTCATTTGATTTATTATACGTTTTTTGACTGCACATAGCCACAGTCATCGCAGAAGTAACATATTGATATTATTGCTATCAACACACGGATGTAATTTCTATGTACATAATAATGTGAGAAGCGAGTGTAAATATGTTTGTATAAATTCTGCAGCGCCTTGATATTTGATTCTGCGTGTAATAACCTTTTTAATGTTCATAGTGCAACCCCTGAGCACTATTTGCAAATTCTGCCTGAATTGATGCCCTTTGCATATTTTAAAAGTGGATTCGGAATAAGACTAAAATAAAAAAATATCTCAACTTGAAATAAAAGCTTCAATTTAGCATGCACACATTTTGTGCCAAATTTTCAATTACATCCTATTATATTAATGAAATTCATTTGATTGATTTATTAATGTTTGCTTGTGCTAACCCATAATCTTAAAAATAATCGCTTACTTCCCTTTAAGCTCCTTGTTTAATAACATATATACATTTGCTTTCACATAATCGGACTTGATAGTTTGCTATTTAGAGTTTGAGTAGCCCTCGCATAATCACAGCCGATCAACACACACTTGGATATTTGGAAAAACATTAACAAGCGAACACACAAATATATACAGATGCATACGCAGATGCGTACATTCGTTAATCACACACTTTCATGAGCATTCATCAAAATATCAACACTCCCAGCCAAAAAAGGAGCCTTTCGAAAATTTGTTTTGTTGATTGGGTGCCAGAATTCATTGCATGTAAGAGATCTTTGCCAAGTGCCCAAACGACACCAAAAACGAGACGAGAATGGAGCGATAACAGTCGACTCACATGGACAAGAAACAACTGGATGGGCACAGCCACTGGCTGTGTCTTTGCTTGTGGCAGAGACTGTGGCACAAAAAGGTGCATAAATCGCGTGAAAAATGTGAAAGAAAAATGCATTTTGACACTAAAGCAAAAGGTGTCTGCTAACTAGCAGTGCGTTAAAGCACGTTGACTAGATGATGATTATGAATATGAAAAATTAATGATAGTCACAGCATGGCAACAGTTGCACGCACACACAGCAAACGATGCAAGTGCCTAGATTAAGTATACGCAACGTTGCCCACTTGGACAAACTGGCCAACTATGCTTGTCAGCGTCAATTTCGCATCGCTTATCCGTTAGTTATACAAACACAATCACACACAAACTGAGAGAGAAAGATACATAAATAAATAGACAGAGAGAGGGGGAGAGAGAAGTGGTTTTCCACTCTTGGCACTCTTGGTTTTTTAATTTTTATTACTCATAGCATTTGGCTGAAATTTGGCATTCAGTTATGGCTGTTATTTTGCATTTCTCTCTTTCTGTTGGTCGTTCGGTCTTTTTGCAGCTTGGCGTCTCGCTAAGTTGCAGCGTGCATTTTTCATTGGCTCAGTAGCCGGGTCACTGGCAAAACTTTCTATCTTTCTGTCTTCGGGCTCCTGAAGCTTCGTTTTCTGGCTATCAACTTGAAACTTGACTTTCAGCCTAATCGCCCATCTGCCGTTTGCGGTTATTCGCTTAAAGATGCGCCAAGTGTCACAATCCCAGTCTCACTCCCAGTCTTAGTCCCAGTCACAAATACGATCGCAGGCATAATCCAACTCTGAGACCCGCTTCTAGCCTGTGCTCAATGTGCGTGTGCTGTCTTTGACTCTGGCTCTCCAACAGCCTGAGATTAGCAGAAATCACTGGTGAGTTGCATTTATGTGCTGCACATTTATTTAATTTGTATTCCGTTTATTTATTGCATTTACTTCTACCACCTGATGATTCTTTTGCTAAAGTTAAATTGTCTTATAGCTTGACTTTGACTCTGACATAGCATTAAGTAATCGCTTTTCAGTTGCAGTTTATTCACCTCCGTAGCTAATTATCTAGTAATTAAATCTTGACCATTAACGGAAAGTACTTACTTAAGTGCGCTTGTACAATTGGTTTGACATCAGAAGTTAAATTAACGTGTGATTTGGGAACAGTAATGTATTCTGTGATTATACTATTATACCAAAAAGGTATAATGGTATATTGGTTTTGTGCAATGTCCGTCATGCTGTCTGTCCGTCAGTCCGTCCGTCCGTCTGTCCGTCCGTATGAACGCGCGTTCCTCCGACACCCTTAGAGATAGAGACTTGAAACTTGGAACGTATTCTGGAAAGTACCCTCAAAAGTTAAAGTGTCTTGGGTTTGGACCTACGTCCACTAGGGAGCTAGAAAATCGATAAATTCGATTTTAGCAAATCGATAAGTCCCCATACCTCTTACAATTTAATGAATACAGTCACCAATTTTGGTTGGTAGGTTGTTGGCGAGGTCCTTGAGAGATCGGCATGTGCCACGCTAATCTCCGACGCCCCCATCACCCCCGCGCCTAAAATTTTCAAACGGCTATATCTTCCGCAGTTTTCAGAAGGGAACGTCAAATTTGGTAGGTATATTACTGGTAGTCGCCTTTAAGAACCGATAACAAATTTGTGGTGCCGCGCCCACACCTGCGCCAATAATCGACAATTCCGATTGCAAATCGATAACTCCGTATAACTCCGAACATTTTAAAGATAGAGTGACCAAGCTTGGAAGGTAATTTGCTGGTAACCTCCTTCAAAGATTGGCATACCAATTTTTGGACCACGCCCACATCCGCCGCGCCAGAAACTAATTTGCTAGCTAGAGTTGAAAAATTTTGCAGGTATATTACTGGTAACTCCCCCAAAGATCGATAAAAAAAATTGGATGGCTACGCCCACCTACCTACCTGAACCTATACACCTGTTGGTGTAAATCGATAAACCCATATATCTCACGCAATTTGAAAACTTAAGTCACCAAATTTTAAAGGTATATTGCTAGTAACAACCTTCATAAATCTGGAAAAAAAATTTTGGACCACACCCATTCCCGCCCACAAAAAACGATAAATGCCTGTATTTGCCGAAATTTAAGAGCTACAGTTACCAAACTTAGAAGGTAAATATTAAGATCGAACTCCAAAATTTTTTGGGCCACGCCCACTCCCGCCCCCAAAACCGATAAACGCCCATATTCCCCGCAATTCAAGTATTTCTTAACTGTACACAAATTAAGGTATAATAGTATTTCGCTATCGGTTACGTCCGACTGCAACGTTCTATCTTGTTTTCAATTAAATATGTATCGAAATTGATTACAAGAGTTAATCACAACAGTACGGAAATGTTATAAAATACACATATACATAAATATGAATAAATGTAATAAAAGAAGGCAATTTGTCTGATGTCAATTGTTTGCTGAGATATTATATTTGGACGTTGAAGTACTAACGAGCAGTACCTTCAAGTGGCCCAACGATACAAAGCTCGGGCTTGTTAACGCGCGGACCCGGGCGAAAGCAGCCCCCCCCCCCCCCCCCACCAACACAACCGACCGAGGGGCGACCGCATGAGTTACTGATACGAAGATCGCGAATTGGAAGAAAGATGACACAACAAAACATTTTTAATTACATTAATAGGGGAATTGCAATTAATTAAAGGGAAAATAATAATAAAATAATTAGTACATAAAATTCTAAATGGATTATGCATAGCATAATTCGAACTACAAGTTTGAAGAAAGATAGGTAGAAAGTTCCTTGTATTTCTGATCGGAACTGTAAAATTTATTTGGCCAATTAACTCCGAAGAATCAATCTCACCATTTATAAGCTTGTGTAAAAAGATTACGCCAAGCATTGTTCTACGATCAGAAAGTGAAGGAAGATTTATTAATAGAAGTCTACTACGGTAGGAAGGTAAACTAAAATTAGTAGTCCAGTTTAGACGTCTAAGTGCAAATAAAAGAAATTGCGTTTGCACGGATTCTATTCTGTCCTGATGAACCTTGTAATTGGGTGACCATATACAAGACCCATATTCAAGAATAGGACGCACAAGAGACATGTAAAGAGTTTTAGTGATATAGGGATCGTCAAATTCTTTTGACCAGCGCTTAATGAAACCTAGGACACCTAACCTAACCAAAGAGCCCGATTTGCAGTCGCTGAAATGTGCTTGTCAAACTTAAGCTTGGGATCTAAAAGGATATCCAAATCATCAACACATTCTATGCGTTCCAGTGGTTTGCCATTAAGCAAATAATTGATTAAAATATGCATTCGCCTATAAAAGGACATGACTTTGCATTTATCACAATTAAGATTTAATAAATTAAAACGACACCAGGCTTCAAAACTATCTAAGTCAGCTTGAAGCCTCTGTCCAGTAAGAGAGTCAGTAGTTGATAAACACAACTTAACGTCATCGGCGTACATCAGTACCCGAGAATAACTTATAACGGACGGAAGGTCATTTATAAATAAAGTAAATAACAAGGGACCAAGGTGACTTCCTTGTGGTACTCCGGAAGTAACCTGAAAAACCTCTAAAGAAAACTCTCTGTGTTCTTGATAGTAAATATTTTGAGATCCAATTAATCAGATTATTTGGAAAACCCAGAAGATAAAGCTTGTGAATTAGCAAAGGGTGATTCACAGAATCAAAAGCCTTACTGAAATCAGTGTAAACAACCTCCGTTTGCATTTTGTTCTGAAAACCTTTGATAACAAAAGAGGTGAATTCTAATAAGTTAGTGGTTGTAGATCTATATTTTATGAACCCATGTTGACAGGGTGAAATCAAAGATCTACAAAAATGTTAAGAAGTTATCAATTTCTCAAAAACTTTAGGAATGGCAGACAATTTAGAGGTACCTCTATTATTTTGAACATTTGATTTGTTTCCTTTTTTAAGGAGTGGGATAATAAACGATTCTTTCCAAATATTAGGAAAAGAGCTTAACTCCACGGACATTTCAAAAAGTTTTAGCAATGGCTTCAAAATACCATCAGCACAGTACCTTAGCACACAGCCAGGTAACCCATCAGGTCCAGGTAAAAATACCGGCTTAATACCCTTCAAGTCCCTAAGTAAAGAGCTCTCAGTTATCATAGGTCCAAAAATGCAATTAGAGCGACTGACTGGATAAGGATATGGCAAAACCACATGATGATTATGGGTACTATAGGTAAATTGAAAAAATTCCACAAATAGATCGGCGATGGCCTGATCTGAGTCTGCAGTCTTTTTTTTTTTAAATACAGTAGAAGGATGTGCTGTTGAACCACGCTTTGTGTTGACAAATCATAGAAACGTATAGGATCCCGTTGAAATTGTAAATTACAGTTTCTTAGGTAATCATTATATCATTTGTCATTTATAACAGAGAAATTGGATCGTGCAATCAAATAACGAGAGTAATCCAAAGAAGAGCCAGTTTCCCTGAATTTCTTGAACATTCTCGACTTTCGATTTTGTAAATTGATCAATTCCCGCGTAAACCACGCAGGTTTATTAGACCTACATGGCTCACGATCAGGAACACACAAGTCAAATAAATCGTCCAGAGTTTTGTAAAAGATATTGATTGCTCCATCCATGTCCCCACAACTATAAAGCTGGGACCAGTCAGTCTGCAATAAGAGTCGAGTTAATTTGACAAAATCGGTTTTCCGAAACTGACGAACTCGCCCTGATAGCTTGTTATCCTGACTTGATACCTTAGGGGGCAAATCAAACAGTACTTCCAGAGTAGGGTGATAGGGATCTTCAGGATAGGACATGGGTTCAGAACGGGAAACACAGAAAAAGGAGGGATCCATGACAAAAACAAGATCAGGCACCTTATACAACGAATTTCGGATAGCATTGATTCGACTCAAAGATATCCCAAGCAAACCATCTAGAAACTCACTCTGAGTCGTAGGTATCAAGACATTTGAGTCTGGACAAAAAGTCCATGTAGTTCCAGTGAGATTAAAATCACCAAGAACTACAAGAAAGTCACGATCAGAAAGTTTAGTAGATACATCTAATATAGCATCTAAATGGGACAGATATATGGAGCTATCCGAACACGGTGGGTTATAGGAACACGTAATAAAAATACCTACACCATTTACACACAATTTCACAACAACTAACTCAATATCTATAGTATTATCTGTCATTACTAACTCAGAAGATAACTCAGAATCGATAGCAATTAGTACACCTCCGTCTCGACGGAGATTGCGATCTTTTCTATAGATAGTGAATCCATTAGATAAAATTTCGGAACATAAAATGTCGGGCTTTAATCAGGTTTCGGAAAAGGCAACGACATGATAAGGAAACTGTTTAAATATAAATTTTTTAGTTTACTACCAAAGCCTCTTACATTTTGATAGCCAAATAAGAGAGAGCTGGTTAGTTTTTTGTGCTATCAGAAACGACAAGAGGTTTGTTCAAACTACCACTAGAAAAAGGAAGAACAATCGGAGACCGATTTTTCTTTTTCGCAGTATATTCCTTCACAACAACATGGTCCGGCCAGAATTTTTTGCAACAAATGTTACTGAAATATTCAGGCGAAACATTTATTTTAAAGGAAGAGATTTCCCGAATATAAGAAAATTGAAATTTTTCCACCTTTATGGGTGCTTTAATTTTAGCCTGTATATAGGACTTAACATCATCCGATGTGGTATCAGGGGAAAGCCTGGAAATAAATATTTGCTTATTAGGTGGAACACCTACTAGGGTCATGGGAGGGACCTTAACAACAGCATGTGGTGGATCTGTAACTTTGGTCTTATGACCAGTTTATTCAACTCATACATTAGCACCAGCATTTAGATTTGCATCCACGGTGCTAACGATCGCTGATTCATCAATATTTTCGGGAATGGAAGTCACTACATCAATGGGCATTATGTTGTGACTTCCATCACTTCTACTTTCGAGAGACGGGGAAGAAAGATTAATCAATTCAATGTTAGGTACAGACATTGTGGGCACTTGAGAGGAAAGTTCATTTGGGCCCATAGACAGCCTAAAGTTTGCCCTTTTACGCTTTGGAGAATCATTCAAAAGTTTCATACCCTTGAAATCATTCTCCAAAGCCGAGAATCCATCGAAAAGTTTTTTAAACCTACCGAACAGATCTCCAAAGCCAATCTTCGTCTGCCTAATAAAGCCCATCATGTCCCTTTCGACATCCCTGCACTTATCACAAGTCCACTTTAAGCCTGATTTTGCATTAATAATTAATTAATATGAAAGCTTTGATTTTACTAAACTTCTAAAACTAATCGATATATAAGCTTATGCAATTTAGTTTTCAAAAAAATTCGGATAGGATTTTGACCTTTTTGGAGGTGAAAATGAGATTGGCCATATAATTTTTTCAATCATCTATGGATGCGGTTATTAAAATATATCTTCGAAATTATAAACATTTTTAAAGCCTGCTGTCATCCCAATTCCCAATTTCTAACTTTATGAGGGACGGCAAAAACAGACGGCATTATAAAGGGACAGACTGACATTGATCAAACCCAATATATCTACCTACCTTCGCTTTCAGAGAACATACAGTGTCTTCCAGCCAAATTTGAGCAGTGTCTAGCAACAAATTTAAGGTGCTATAAAGCTTAAACAAGGAAACAAATTCAAAATGTTTAAATGCCAGTTTGTTTAATGTTATATCACATTTGAAAAATAACCTTTCGTTTTTACTAAAATATTAATTAAATAATTAAAATTAGTGAAAATCTGGAAACATAACCAAAAACGTGTTCCAGCCTATTTTGAGCAGTCTTAAAAAAAGTTACATATTTGGCGTATAAAAGCTTAAATAAGGATGTTAATACTTAGTATGATATCCTTTATCCTTAACAACTTCCCTTAACCTATTATTCATAGAAGATACCAGCTTCTGGGTAGTTTCTGGACTGATCTTGTTTAAGTCCTCCAGCAGAGCAGCCTTGAGATCCTGTTTGCAGGATATGTTGTGATTCCGGATGTTATTTTCAAACTGAGCCCACAAATTTTTAATAACATTTAAGTCTGGAGACTGGGCCGGTGAAATTATCATGTGGGGGCAGTTCAATCTAAGCCAGGACTGTACTATTCCGGCCTTATGATTGGGGTTTTTTTTAGATCGGGAAAGTACGTCGGATTCGAGCTTCGCGGCACTTTGGAGTAAATTTTCCTTTAGTATATCAAGGTACACATTCTTGTCCATTATTGTTTCAATAATCACAAAATTTCCGTAGCGGGCTGTCGAGATAGATGCCCATACCAGGACACTTCCTCAGCAGTGCTTGACTGTTGCCTTTCAGTTTTTGGGACTCAGCTCAGTATTGGATTGTCGCCACATCTAATTCCGTCCGTCCGAGCCAAAAATGTTTAATTTGTACTCGAATTCAAATATGACTGTGTTCCAGAACTCCAAATCCTTGCCCAAGTAGATTTTGACGAACGCCATCCTAGACCCTATATTTTAGCTTTAACAAATTTCTTTTTCCATTGTTCTCGGGCATTAAAATCATGGTTGCGCAGAACTTGGAGCACAGTTCCCATACTGAACTTTTTCCTTATTTCATCCTGCACCTATTGAGTCAATTTTTGAGCCGATAGCTTAAGATTTCCCCTTGTTTTCTTGATGATCCTCGGCGCGTCCTGCTCGGTTAAAATCGGGTTTGGTGACATTCCGCATCTGTCCTCTGTCCGATTTTCGTCGACGAAACTCCATATTATGTAGAATACAGTTGAGGTGTTTAGATTGACCATTTTAGCTATTTTTCGATATGATTATCAGTGGTCCAGGATGATTTTCCCTTGATCAATGGTAGTCCGTTTGCCCATTGTCCTTGTTATAACTAAACTGACTTAAAAGGTTGGTCTATTTCTTCCATAAATATTCAACTTTAGGTAAAAAATACGGGTTTTATGGCACCCAGGTGTCCATAAAGTACCTGCTCAAAAAAGGCTGGAACCATAAATAGCGGTACTTTGTTACATAACCCGACCTAGCGGATGGGGAAATCCCAGTTTATTTGGGTCATATATTCATTTTTGTGGTTAATATATGTACCTGCCATGGGTCTATGGAATTTTTGAAAAATATTTAATAATGAGTTTATGGCAGGCAATTGAAATTTTTTCTAGGCACCGCTCAAAATTGGCTGTGAGACACTGTATATGCACATGTTTGTAGCCAACCACTTTGGGTCAGTTCGGGCTTGTGAGTAAAAATACTCTGTAAGAAATGCACTTGCAGAACTGTTTATTTGAGTGCAAATCTTCTTAAAGGGAATTTTGCCAATAAAACTATAATATACTTAACAGCTGTGTTAAGGGTATATCGTAGTAGAGCAAACTCGACTACAGCATCTTACTTGTTCTTGTTAAATTTTTTTAGAGGCGATGGACCTAGGGTTGTCAGAGGCCTTATCAATTTGCTAGCCCCATAGTGGGTGTAACACTCCAATTTGTCTCACGCGGACACATACCGGTATAAGTTCCAAGTTTCAAGTTCCTATCTCTAGGGGTGTCGAAAAAAATGTGAGTTCATACACACGGACAGACAGCATGACAGACATTGCACAAAACCAATATACTATGAGACCTTCGGTATCAAAGTATAAAAACTTCTCTATGGCACTGTATCATTATGATCTGATGACTTTTCTACAAACGGATATAATCACTGTACTTATTCACAAGCTTAATTGAATATAATCCTACAGCACATTAAAAAAATATCGTTTTGATTGAAGAAATTTAAGTTTTAATGTTATTATTTGATTAGCAAATTGAGTAAATGATCAACGTAAAAAAATAAGCTTTCGAGATAATGCCATTTTAGAAAATATTTTATTCTGAGTGATTAGCGGTGCAGAGATTAATTCCAGTTGCATTCATTGCAAAGGCATTTCTTTGCCCCAGTCATTAAAGATTTTCGGATGCAAGGCTTACTGACAAAGTCGACTCGTTAGTCAGCAACTAAGCACCGAATTTTAAGAAGTTGGCGATGCTTAAAAACAGCTTCATCTTCAGCAGCGGCTGCGCCCCAGAGTTATTTCTGTAATTTTTTTTTCTTCAGCTGTTGTTGGAGTCATCATCGTGGTTAGCTATACTCGTAAAACATGTTTTTTCAATTAAAAATCCACGAAATGCAATAGTCCGCTAACACACAGAAAGCACTAACAACAACAACACATGCTTTTCTAAGTTTGCGTATTGTTAAGTGTTAGTAAAATCAAGAGCCTCAGACAGAGCCAGAGTCGGTGCTAGTGTCAGTGCTGGAGGCGAAGGCTCAGTTGAGGCAGTTATTCAACTTGGTTATGTTAGTCATTGGCTGCCATGGGGCCCCTGTGCTTTGTCATCATCATCAGCATGAGGATGATGATCATCATGATCGCCTCCTGGTGGGTATGGCGAGCGTGTGACTTTTTGTGGCAATTGTTAATATGACAAATTAATTTGTTACCCGGACTTACCATTGCACCTCGAGGGAGATCTGTAAATGGATATGGTGTTTCTGCAAGAGGCTGATTATAGAAAGGACTCAAGACGATAAATGGCTGACTTTTAGCGACATGGTGCTGATGAAGAAGAAAATTACATGATTCTAATTCATCTCACCCATTTTTAAATAGTTAAGATGAATTAAAATTTTTATATCAACGCAAAATTCAACAATGCAAACAAAATTAACAATATACAATTGGACAATTTTCGAAAGGCACTAAAATGTCTCGATAATAAATGATAATTTTAATAACATAAAAATACATTTTAAAATGAATGACAATTATTTACGTATTAAGAATTTTAAATTGTGTTTCAGTTATGATCGGTTCAACCGGAAATTTAATCATAAAAGCAAAAATTTTTTTCGTAGAAAAGAAGTATATACACACACAATACGTTTGTATTCTATTTTAAAGATCAAAACAACTATTCTTTTGATATCAGTCTCGCAAAATCACACATAACAAGATAAACCGTTGCAGTCGGACGTAACCGACAGCGGAATACTATTATACCTTAATTTGTGTACAGTTCAGAAATACTTGAATTGCGGGGGATATGGGCGTTTATCGGTTTTGGGGGCGGGAGTGGGCGTGTCCCAAAAAAATTCTGGAGTTCGATCTCAGTAATATACCTTCTAAGTTTGGTAAATGTAGCTCTTAAATTGCGGGAGATACAGGCATTTATCGTTTTTTGTGGGCGGGAGTGGGCGTGGTCCAAAATTTGTTATCCACATTTATGAATGGTGTTACTAGCAATATACCTTTAAAATTTGGTGACTTAAGTTTTCAAATTGCGTGAGATATATGGGTTTATCGATTTACACCAACAGGTGTATCAGTTTAGGTAGGTGGAGTGGGCGTGGCCATCCAATTTTTTTTATCGATCTTTGGGGGAGTTAGCAGAAACATACCTGCAAAATTCTGCGAGTCTAGCTTGCAAATTTCGACAGATATGCGCAATTTCTAGAGACGAAGTTCCTGGGGGCGGCGGATGTGAGCATGGTCCAAAAATTGGTATGCCAATCTTTGGAGAAGGTAGCCAGCAAATTACCTCCCAAGTTTGGTTACTCTATCTTTAAAATTTTAGAAGATATACGGAGTTATCGATTTACAATCGGAATTGTCGATTATAGGCGCAGTTGTGGGCGTGGCACCACAAATTTATTATCGGTTCTAAAAGGCGACTACCAGTAATATACCTACGACGTTCCCTACTCAAAAACTGCGGAAGATATAGCCATTTGAAAATTTTTGGGGCGGGGGTGATGTGGGCGTCGGAAGTGGGCGTGGCATCTGCCGATCTTTCAAGGACCTCGCCAACAACCTACCAACCAAAATTGGTGACTGTGTCCATTAAATTGTAAGAGATATGTGGACTTATCGATTTGCTAAAATCGATTTTCGCGATTTTCTAGCTCCGTAGTGGACGTAGGTCCAAACCCAAGACACTTTAACTTTTGCGGGTACTTTCCAATATACGTTCCAAGTTTCAAGTCTCTATCTCTAAGGGTGTCGGAGGAACGCGCGTTCATACAGACGGACAGACGGACGGACAGCATGACGGACATTGCACAAAACCAATATACTATTATACCTTTTTGGTATAATAGTATACAAATGTCTTTTAGTAATTCCCTCACAGAAATAATATTCAAACACTTTCTATCTCATAATTTCAGATCTTATTACAATTATTCTTATAAATGACGATAAGTTATTTTAAAACGTATTTCGATTACTTGGGATGCGAAATGTTGTTTTCTAATTTCATAACCGGCAGTTCCTTATTGTAATTCGATCTCTGGGTATATAGATAGCACATTTTTAGACAAGCTTCCTTAAAATGGAACACTCGTCATTCTATTCAAAATATTATAAATTTACCAAGCCAATTATGATTTGCTTGTATAAGAGACTAATACGCGTAAGACAGCAATAAACAAACAACAATTATTGCTGAACTGTATCAACATTTTCCGTTAGGCGCTCCAACGTTAAAGAAGCGAGGCAATAAATTCTCCTTATGAGCCCAAGCCACGTGTGGCAATAATTTTCGCACACTGAGCAACTGAAAAGACATAAAAGCACACAATGCACTACCTGCATAAACCAAAGAAAAAACAAAATTAAAAAAAAAAATAAAATAAAAAATGTTGTATGAGATGAAGACTAAGGACTGAGGACGGATGATTGGGGCTAAGATCGAAACGAAGCCGCCGCGATCCGCGCCCATCAGAAACGGAAGACCAAGTGACGGTGCCACCAATTGCTTTCAATCAAACACAAACTCTGTCATCGATCATTCAGCCGGTTGCCCTGACTGTATGACTGGCTGACTATCGTCAATGTCGGATTGGACTCAGCTCCTTTGGGGCCAATAAAGCAGGCCGCTGGACTCTGCTGCACACAGCCAGCCAGTTGGAGGATGGCAGCGTGATGACAATTTGATTTGCATGCAATGCAAGTGCAATTATTATGGCAAAGGTGACCAGGAAAGGCAGCCTGGCTCACCCCAGCTCACAACAAGAGCACCAACTCTGTTCATCCATCCGTCCCCCCGTCCGTTCGTCCGTCTCTCACTCTGTCAGTTGAAAACTTGCTGAGTATGCGGCTGCTTGGACGGCTATTTTGCATAAATGTCATTATTGTTGCCGCTGGCTCTCCAGACCTCCGCTATCTCAAACTGATTGACAGTTGAATTGAAAAGTTTGGCGACATTTTTCCTTATTTGATTTGTTGCTGTTGCATTTGCAGTTGTAGTTTCAGTTGCCGCCGTTACCGGTGACTTGTTGCAAATAAGTAGAAATTGGTGAAAATGTTTCTGGCACTTTGCGGGAGCACTGCTTTTACATATAGTTCATAACTTTTCTTCATTCCCACTTACCCCTGATTGCTTCAAGCTGTTGCCCGTCATGTTGCCAATGTATTTTGGTTAATTAATGTTTGTGCTTGTCGCCAAGTGTGACAACCCGTGTTTAGCTTCGTATCGTACATGAGCGGGAACAGGTCAATGAAGTGAGTACACGACAGGATATGTGGCTGGTACTCGGTCGCTAAGTCACCCAATCGCATAAGTTGTGTGTAGCCAAGAAGTAATGTCCAAGTTTGCCTTTCAGATTTCGGTAGATATAAGATAGTAACACTTCTTCGAAGTTTGGCAACTGTAATTCTTAAATTGTAGAAGAAAAGAGTTTTTCGATAGGGAGTTGGAGTGGTTGAAAAAAATTATAGAGAAGGTTTCTAATAATTATCCTTCCAAGTCTAGTAACTGTAGCTATTTAATTGCGGGAGAAATGGCCATTTATCAGTTTGGGAGTTGGCGTGGCACAACAATTTTTTGGAGTGCGCTCTTAGTAATTTACCTTTCAAGTTTGGTAGCTATAGCTCTAAAATTGCGGGAGATATGGGCATTTATCGGTTTTTGGGGGCGGGAGTGGGCGTGGTCAAAAATTTGTTTTTCCACATTTTTGAAGGGTGTTACTAGCAACATAACTTTAAAATTTTGTGACTTAAGCTTTCAAAATGCCTGTGATGTACGGTGTTTTCGGTTTTCACGAACAGAGGTATCGGTTTGGGTAGGCGGAGTGGGCGTGGCCATCCAATTTTTTATCGATCTCTTACCAGTACTTTCCAAATTTGGTGACTCTAGTTTACAAATTATGGAAGATATGCGCATTGTAAATTTCTAGGGACGATGGTCGTGTACGTATGTGGACTTTCATTATGTGTTCATTTACAAATGCATTTCATATTATAATTACTCGGAAGCTACGAATAGAAATATGTAAAAGGATATTTTGGAATTGCGTATAAACACAAGAAAATAAATCAAGGTAAAATACCTTTATAGGAGAGTAAAATATCTCTAAAGTTAATTGTGTTTTTCACCAGTCTTCCAATCTTAAAATAAATTAAACTTTTTCACACAACATCGCTGTTCACTTTTTTAATAAGCCAAGCGATGCTAAAATAATATAATATAATTAATTTTAAAAGTATGGCAATCTCAACTGTATACGAGGGTGGTTTGATGAGTACCTGACCTCTTCTTCACCAAATTGGGCCGTTTCTTCTTCAACTCGGCGTCAAATCTTCCCAATAGTTCGGCATAGTAGAGCCCTGTAATCGTTCTTCCCTTCTCTAGGTAATCTATGAGGATAATACCTTTCGAATCCCAGAAAACCGTGGCCATCACCTTTCCGGCCGATGGAACAGTTTTCGCCTTCTTCGGGGCAGATTCGCCAGGTGAAGTCCACTGTTTCGACTGTTCTTTGGTCTCTGGTGTGTACCAGTGAATCCATGTTTCGTCAACAGTCACGAATCGACGCAAAAATTCCTTCGGATTACGCTTTAACAGCGCCAAACCATGCTCCGAAGTGTCTGGTGTGAGCAAACGCGGCACCCATCGCGCCGATAGCTTTCTCATACCCAATATTTCATGATTGAAATTTTTTTTTTTGACTGAAATTTTCACTGTGGCTGTTTAGGTTTATGTACTATACGATAGTCACGTCATATTGCAATAGTGGCGCCATCTGGCGTCAAGGTCAGGTAATCATCAAACCACCCTCGTATACATAACATATACATATGTACATGCATATGGAAATGCATTAAAAAAAAATTATTAAAAAGCCTTCAAAAGAAGCAAAACCTATAGATTTTGGCTTACACACATAATTGACACAAAAAATATCAGTTTGCACATTTATATGCATTTCAAACGAATATTTCGAAGGCGTCCGCAAGCTAATGGTTCCAGTGTGCGATAAGGCGCAAGCCAAGTACGTATGTAGGTGAAAAAGTTAACTGATATTAACAGTTTTCTGATTACTTATATAGAAGGAATAGCATATGGTCATCCCTGAATTACTAGTATGGATCCAAGATTTGGTAAGCAGCTAGAGTAACTGCGGTATCCAAAGTGCAACTCAACATTTTTACCAATATGACAACAAAGAGTGGCACACATGCAAGCCGGCTTGGCTTCGAGCCAGGTCAACAACGATAACCACCCAAATAGCCAAACGGCAGCAATAGAAAAAGGAACCAATTGCCAGTCGGCCATTCCGCAAAGACTCCTCGACAGAAAATGAAAAAAGTTGACATGCATTGACGGCGGCTTTCAGGCGAGTGAGAAGAAGAAGAGAAATGCATGGTGAGGGGGTGCAAGACGGCAGGTATTTAGGTAAGGCCTAAATGGCAGTGGCTGGAAAAGCAATGGGCGACCGAAATGCATTTTCACATAATTACCAAATGAGCTGGAACGCAAATTACCAAACTGAAATTTGAATAGCCAGTCAGACTGTGACTCCCCGTCTGCATTTCTTTGAAAGCAAGCAGGCAGGCTTGGTAGTCAGGCTTGGCAGGCTGTCTGGCTATCTGGCAGGCAGTCAAGCTTGGCAGGCAGCCCATATGAATGGCATTTCATCGATGTGGCCGTTGTCCAAATTAATTGCCTACGCAGTTGCAGTCGCTGCGACGGTGGCGGTAGCCACTACTACCATTGCCATTGCTAGTGGCAGCAACATCGCCAACAGCAGCAACAGCTAACAACGCGTTCAGTCAGGCTCTTGGCTGTGTGCGGCATAATCATAAAAGCCTCGACTTTAATAAACATTTCCACAGAATCTTTAGCATCTCGACAGGGTTGACGTTGTTGGTTAACTCGTTTCTTTATTTCATGCCGTTTAACTCTGTGGCTTATGAGCTGCCGCCAATGCACTGGCCAGAACCGCATATCCAACTTCGTATTGGTCTCTTGGTTTTAGTTTTGCGATTTGGTCTGCTCAGCAGCGCAAAGAAATTTCTGAGGCTCTGCCCAGTCATTGACTCATTTACGACCGCTCCCGCTCCGTCTCCCCCATTTGCACATTTCTGGACTTGATTGTTTTGGCAATAAAATAGAAAAATTAAATTTTATGTTTCCTGAAAACAAAATCACTCCCACCAGTTGCAGCAATTACAATTTTTTGTTTTGACTGCTAATGAAAATATCTTCAAGTGTTTTCATTCTCAAATGCACATTTAGCTACGAGTTTGCAATGGACCAAATCAGACAATGTTTGTCAAGAGAGAATGGGGCTTTTCAAGCATAAATAGAATAGGTATGTAAGTAGCAATAGAAAATTTAGGTCAGCCCATGAACACAGTTAGTAAGGTTGCAAACTAGCAAGAAATGCTGTAGTCTCAGCGAGGAAAATTAAAACATGTTATATGGATTGTTAACATACCGCTGTCAAGGATCTGAAATGAATTAAAATCAATATTTTTTTTCAATTAAATTGTGATATAGTGAAATATTACATTTTATTTCTCTATGCTTTTAATCCAAATCTTGAGCTATTTTGCATAACCATTTGTTGACTAGTTCATACATTTTAAACTAATCTTTAATGTTAAATTTTGGTAATTTGTAAATTGTAGTTATTCAAATAATTGTAAAAATTATAGAAAAATATTGATTTTTAGACAAAATTTATACCTCAAATATTCATTATCTATTCCTAAGCAATATCATTTTCATTTACTTTATGAAACTATAGTTGTACAAAAATAATTCGATTTTTGTAGAAGCCGAATTGCAATAATTATTAGTGTTGTCGCTATCAGCTTTTTGATGGCTCTATTTTAAATAAATAAATACACAAATATAAATAAGTATTTGCACCAATAGTACTTGAGAGAGAGGGAGAGAGAAATAGAGAGAAAGCGCTGCACCAAGAGAGCGCGGTGCAAGAAGAGCACTGTTAACGCTAGCTGCTGCAGCTCAAACTACAGTTAACATAATGGGCATATTGATGATGCCGTAAAAATTAGTTCAATCTGATTAATATTTTTGCAATTTAAAATATTAATTAAATTAATTTATAAATATAAATTGATATTCGATATTGAACTAACTAATAGCTCTTACTTTTGTATTGTGAGATAAAATACATAAATTATATGACTTTTAGCTTAAATACATGAAGTGTTAATGTAAATTTGTCTTGCCGAAAGAACTTGTCAGCAAACTAATAGCCTGGCCTGCCAAACCAGATCAAAGCTGTACCCACAGCTCCTTGACATTTGGTGCCAAACATCCCGAGCCATACAGACAATGGGCGAGTGCACAAAGCACGCAAAGTTCAGAAGCATGCTCGATACATACATAAGTACAATGCACAACATAATGAATAGCGAAGTGACCCCCGTTAGCCGTAAATGTCAACTGCGCGGCTAATGACGTCACATGCGAATATTAACGAGTATGTCAAGTTGAAAAGCGAGCGCAATTAATAAACGTAGCTGCGACGAAATGTACTTACTCACTTACATGTATGCATCTATCAGATACTTCAGCGGGACAATGCAGCCGGCGCATGAACTTTGTACGTAATTAATAATAACAACAATACATCATCGAGAGATGCTAGTTCACCCGCAGTCAACTTAAGCATGATGACGCTACAGTGAAAATTTCGTCCACCTCGAAGGGGTTCCTCTCTCTGCTCCACAAGTGAATGCCAATAATGTTTTGATGTTGCTGCACTTGACATTTCGCCGGTACGTTTTATAGCCATTTTCCCTTTTCGCATGATAAGGCATTCTTCGCTTTGGCTTTCCGTTTTGTTTGTTCAGACCATGAAAGATGCATATAAAACAAAAAGAATAATAATAACAACAATCAGCGGCAGCAGAATACGAGTATAAGAAACACAAGCAACAGTTTAACTTCTGTCATAAAAATTAAGCATCAAATTTTCCTCAGCGCGCAATGCAAAAAACGAGATGCAAAACAGAAGATAGAAGATACTCAAAACACACGCATATATACATACATACATACATTAATATAAACACAATGACCGCACTGTCGGAAGCTGTAAAACCTGATGTAAAGTGACGACTCAAAAATGCAATTACGTCAGCGGTGTCTGTCTTTATAATGTGTTTACAAACTGTACATTAGAGTATCTAATTGTAGAGAATTGTCAAAGCTAAAAAAACAAGAGAGAACGTTTCAGTCGAACGTAACCGTCAGCGAAATACTATTATACCATAATTTGTGTGCAGTCAAGAAATACTGGCCAAGTTTGCCTTTTTGAATGGGAACACATTCTGTTAATTCTCTACTGTTAAATATGCATATGATTTGCATATAAGTGAGCATGGCTTTTAAAGACGGTGAGCAGAATTATGCGGGGAGAGCAGGCACAAAAAATTGCGTGGAATATGGGCATTTATCGGTTTTGGGGGTGGTAGTGGGCGTGGCCCAACATTTTTTTTCCACATTTATGAAGGCTGTTACTAGCAATATACCTTTAAAATTTGGCTTATCGATTTACACCAATAGGAGTATCGCTTCAGGTAGGTGGATTGGGCGTGGCCATCCAATTCTTTATCGATCTTTGGGGGACCAACAAACCTTCAACATTTTGCGACTCTAGCTTGCAAGTTACGGCAGATATGCGCATTTTTAATTTATAGGGACGAAGTTCCTGGGGGCGGTGGTTGTGGGCGTGGTCCAAAAATTGATATGACAATCCTTGGAGGAGGTTACCAGCAAATTACCTTCCAAGTTTGGTTACTCTATCTTTAAAATTTTCGGAGATATACGAAGTTATCGATTTACAATCGGAATTGTCGATTATAGGCGCAGGTGTGGGCGTGGCACCACAAATTTGTTATTGGTTCTTAATCTACCAGTAATTTATCTACCAAATTTGGTAGTTTTGCTAATATACTTTTACTCAGTTTACTTCAATCAAAGTGGTAGGCTGAGAAATAAATTCGATCAAGCTGCGGTAACAAACCATGTTAGCAAGTCCTTGATAAATCAGGCAATCCAAAAAAATTTATAATTTATATAATACGAAAACGAAAACCAAATAACGGCAATCAATAAACAAATAACTTTTTGGTTGCCACCATTTCCAAATGCAATCGGAACCCACATTTTGAAGGTGAGCCAGGAAACTGGCGAAAAAGACGCAATCGTAATACTGCATCATTGTTTATTGTGTGGGGGTTGCGGGATTGAGGGTTTTCCCACTATTGCTTGTCGCTTGCAACAATGACGTGACAAAACAAAGGCAACGTCAAAAGTTTTGGCGTGCTGATTTACAAGGATACAACAGCCTTGCCTGATGCAGACATGGGGGTCTGCCATTTACTATATGCACCGATATTCTATTTGGCGTACCGGCCAAAATGCAGGGTGCAGGGGTGGCTGCAAGTCCTTACCGAGTGCATGGGCTGGGCCACTTTGTTTGGTGCCGACACTTCCGTTTGGCTTGACTTGGAAATTCGTGCCATGACACGAATTCTATGGCGCTAAGCAGCCAACTTTATTGAGATTGAGACATTATGGACTTGGAGGCTACTCATAGAGACGAGTGGGTGGCTGACTGAATGGCTGACTGCTTGGCTGGCTGCTTGGCTGGCTGGTTAGCTGAATGGCTGGCTGGCAATTGGTGTCAAGCTGGGCATGTGACTGGTTGGTTCAAGTGACTGTTGGCCCAAGTAGAGCAGGTTAACGATGGCCCATAACAATCAATAGTTGCACAACATTTTAGCATAGCTGACAGTAATCGAGTTAAAGCCACGATTGTTTCGCATTTAATTGAACTGAATCTGTCCAGGACCAATGGATTTGATACAGGATTATGATGCATTAATTGCTGATGATTATGCAAACTTTTTCATGCCAAGGTTTGTCCTTTAAATTTCAAACACATTCTATTGGAGAATCACAAACGCAGGTTATGCACAATTTTGAAAGTGTTGTTTTAATGGGTGCCTTTTTTGTTTTTGTCACTTAAAATCTTTATTCAAAATATACTAAGATACTCAATATGTTGACCACAGACAACCGAAGGCGCCCATAAATTGTGCATTATCACTAGTTAGATTTACGTTCTTCCATTACAAATTTAAATGCTTTCTGTATCGTAGGTGGCAGTTAGTAAAATTGCCTAGTATAATTGCTTTCTTACTGCAAAGTACGTTCTGACATTTTTTTTTTACTTTTTTCACCCAAATTGTGTTTTGAATTTAAAGTTATGTAAAGTCTATAAATTATGTCATCTTAACTGATATGTAAGTGTTATGTACTTTCTGTAGTTTGGGAAAGCTAAAAATTTGATTACCTAAAAAACAATAGATTTAAAAATAACATTCCACTGATACCAAGAGTAGTTAAAGATTACTCATTACAATTGGATTTAAGACTGATGCAAACAAACAATATTTTATGAATAGACACATATATTGAAAATCCTTTATTCGTAATTTGATCGATCATGCGTATACAGGCGTTAATTTGCCACACTAAAATATTGAAACTAAGAGAAGCTGCTAACAAAACAAATCAAAATCAATTGGCCAGCAACAACCAAAAGCACTCAGCAAAACAATTAACAAATTAGAAACCGGCCTGAGCCAATGGACACCGCCTACAATCAAACAAATGTATAAAAAGAGACAACTCTTAACTGACTCGAGGGAGCGAGGTACGCTGATGTCTTTGTTTGTGAGTCCGGCTGGTTGGCTGGGTAAAGAACCTGTAACACGTATTGCTCGTTGGGCACTTGTCCATCTCATTATAGCCTTCCATGGCCATTGGCAAACACAATTAATGAAACCGCTATGGAATTTCGTTTCATTTTCTGTCTGTGATATTTCAACTGGGCCCGAAAAGGTGTTAATGAACAGCCCGAAGGCATTTTGTTTTAGCCTGACATCGTGTTGACACAAGTAACATTTTTAAGTGGCTAGCACAGACAAATAAACAATTGTTAGGCTGCCAAAATCTCTGAGTTGGAATGTTAAGTCTAGTTGGAATCTTCAATCGCATACTTGAATTAAAAAGGTCAGCACTGGCAAGGTTAGTATACTAATATGATCGGCATGCAATGGGTTCGTTCTGGAACCTCAACTGAAATCATGAATCTAATTAAAATGCAATTCATTGCAGCCCATCAGCGTGATGCGCATCAACTGGAATGCAAATCGAATATTACCCAATAGGAAGTGCATTGGAAAAATAATAAAATCATCAGCAACAATAACAACAGCAGCAGCAGATACGCGCCACTGGCAAAACAAACCCATAGCCATGCCATGAACACCCAAGCCTAAACCTAAGCCGAAAAGACTTGGAGCCATCAAACAGCAGCATCAGCATCAGCGTCAGCAGCACAACCGCCAACACCACCAACAACCACAGCAACAGTTGCCATCTCATGAAGCCAGTGGTGATGTCGATCCAACGAAGGCGTTGAAAATTGTCAAAAGAACGCGCCGCAACAGAGGCACCGTGGAACCAGGCTTCGATTATCTGTATGAATTTTTGCACTTGATATCCATCCAAAAGAATTAAATATGAAGGTTAAGTAAAGTTTCAAGCTGGAGTATAGATTTGGATATTATTTTTGAACATTGCAAATAACATAACTTACATGAAAATCAGTTTAAATTGGAAACTATAATATATATATATATATATAGTTATTGATTTTTGTAGTTTATAGATTTTTTAATAAACAAAGCTTTACAATTATTTTTAAACATGTCAGTGCAAGGAAGCATACATTGTAGGAAAGTCTGACTGTTAAAATCATAAGCGACATCATTATTTGTCAGAAAAGAAACTAAAACTAAAAAATATGTCTAGATTTTTAATACCCGAAAATTATTTTAATAATATCGAAATCGTCTGACAATCACAGTGCAATAGACGCCATTGATATTCGATTGTTGGCAGTCATGATTCAAAGCATTTGAAAACATCGACGTGGACGTTGCCCGTCTGTTGCATGCAACCTCATCTCTCAACGCGCAGCTACAGTAAATGCGGCTGCATCTGCAGCGGCAGCAAACGAAAACGGTAAACTAACAGGCGTTGCATTTGGAAAATCAGGAGGACCAACCTCAAAAGTGCGCACCTTAAAAATAATCTTTAGACGTGTTGGCTGGCCCACTCCAGCTGGCTGTGACTTGAGCTCAAATCGCAAACAGTCGTAACACAAAAATTGTTGCCAATCGATTTTGTATACAAGTACGAGTGCAACAAAAATGAAATAAAATAGGCGGCATCAATACCACCGTCATCGAGCAACTTGTTGACATTTGCAGCATTTGGATTTTAGCTGTTGCCGGCTCAATAAACTATATGTATAAAAAGACTAGAGCGTCTACACTTTGTGGGGCATCGCTCTAGGAACATGCAACAAGTGCAGCCGATTCCAAAGATACTTGCACCGCAGACAATCAGTTGTCGTCGACCGACTGCTGCCCGAGATGGCAACGCCAACGGGTTTGGCTAAGTGTGCAGCCGTGTATGCTCCCTCAAAGTAGGTTAGACTTTGGCTTACTCATAAGCGCATTAAATGGGAGAACAGTCAACGACCCTCTGCTTGCAGAGCTAAATCTGTGCGGAATTTCTAGCGAACTTATAGGAAATATTTTTTTAATGTGAGCATTTAAATTTATCTTATTCCGACGAATTCTTAAAAAGATGCAAGTGATGAATGGCTTAATTTAGTGAAGCATCTTAATATATGTATTTTATTTGTATGCCACAAATATAATATATTATTACGACATATATTCCATTAAGATTAATATTAAGAGTTGAGCTAAAAAATATCCATATATTAACATATATGAAACATAAAAATGGTAAACCAAATGAAATCATAAAACATCTACAAACGAATTTGCACTTAGCTAATAGAAAAGTAATTGAACAATTTAAATTAAATACAAGTTCTTCAGACTACAAGAATTCAAAAGAGTGAATTCAAAATATATATCGAAATGCTGACATTCAAGGAGCATATAAGCAGTTCTCATTTTCAGCTCAGGTAGCTAGGATAAGCATATCGAGCCAGTATTAATTACAAGCTCCGACTATCAATTACATGCTTATGGACATTCAGTGCTCAAAACAATAAATCAAGTATGTGCTAAAAAGAGGAAACAACAAGCTAGAATCACTGTCGGATGGGCGTTTCGACCAGCTCCAATAGGCGTTGTTTGGGCCAGCTGGCCTAGCTGGCTGCCAACTGGTTGAACGGAAAACAATTGGCCAATTTATTGCATGATTCGATTTTTTTTTTATTTTTTGGAGAGATTTCCAGCATTGAACGTCAAAAATCAATGAAAAGAATTTTTGCTACCCAACATAATTGAGCAAGCACAACAAACTGAAAAGTCAGATGCTGACTTAAATGATTTTGATGCTGAAAATGTTGGCGATGATGACCAAGTCGACTAGTTAGCGTACACGAAGCGATATTTGTTTTATGAAGCCGCTGTCGAGACTGCACAATGTGTTGATCTTGAGATTAACAGACGGCAGCTCGCACAGATTCAAATGAGCACACAACACCCGACGACGGCGATCACGATGACGACGCTGAAGACGATGACGATGATGGGGACGAGTTTAATCATACGTATTCAAACGGTCAGTCGTCTGGCAATGGCGACGGCGTTAGCGTTGGCGTTTTGTGAGAACAACGCCAAACTGCTTATTAGAAACAATTAACAAGACACACAGACGAGGGCCCGGTGTCGGAATCAGAATCACTCGGAATCGGAGGCGTAAAGCAGCTCCAAACTGAAGATTGGCAGCGGTATTTCGTTGCCAGTTGATCGTTTCGTTTTCGTCATCTTTTGTCGGCATTTGGCATTAGCTGGGTGTTAATTTTGTTGGAACCGCAGCTCGGTCAGCCATGGGCCATTTTGTTGATTAATAGGATTTTGATTTTTGAATTCAAAGTAAAGTCGTATGAATTATGTCCCTAATACAATCCCTAGCTCTATCCCACTGTCTCCATTTCGCTCTTAATTCAGCAGTTCCTTCGTGTATTTGACATAAGAGTTCACTTTCATCCATGATTACTGTATAATTAAGGGCTTAGCATCTAATGTAATAATTTTGCAGGCTTCCGGTATTTAATTGGTTGACGTTGAAATTGGATCGATCTCTAAGTCTGGGTGGTCGCCGTGAGTGTGGGTAATAATTAGGAGTTTGGTTTTAGCTCTAAGGTCAATAGACGTGTGAAGCATTTTAATATTCAAGGTTATTATAGTGTAATAACTGTGCTCTAAACTGTAGCAACTATAGCTACATGTGGGCAATGATAATTGTTAATAGGTAATAACCAATGTTCGCTGAGCGTTGATTTTAGTCAATTAGCAGTGCCAATATTAAATAATAATACTAATAAATACTTATGCCAATATTAAATAATAAGGTAGAGTATGTATATATTTATATGTAATGTACATATGTATATGTACATACAATAAATATGTATACATGTTCATGACATACTTTTAGGCAAAGCAGTATCTGCTATAAAGTTAAAATCTTTGGAAAATTAAATCTGCAAACAGGGTACAAAATATTAACTATATTATCAATTAGATGATGCTTGCGTCTCCTGATAGAAATGAGATCAATATTAGAATATATTGTCGACCATAACTTGCGTTTTACATAACCGATCTTGATGAAAATTAGGCATTTGATCCTTAATATGCATATGTATATTCTGTACAATTCTGCCTTTAATTGCAGCATTTATTGCTATCGGAAATAAAAATGTGTAGATACGAGAACCTATGATCCAAATTCTCACTACCTCTTATAGTCTCTGAGAATCGTGTGTTCATACGTGTTCAGACGGGCAGACGGACGTATGCATAGACAGACTACATCGCCTCGACTGTTGATTCTTATCAAGAACATTAATATACTTTGCGGTCGGACCACTATGCCATTTTTACCCAATTTTAATGGGTTCAGGGTATACAAATAAATGCTAAGTAATTTATGGTGTCACAAGGAAATAAAATGAATACTCGATACGGAAGATTCTGCATTCACATACTTGATTAAATGACATCAGAAGATTTAGTTTTATCTCATTTTAAGTTAGTTTAATTAATAAGCTTTTGTTTCAACACTTCTTGCTATGATCGAAAGTCATCGATCAGAACGCATTGCAGAATATTTCAAGGTTATCTGAGTATCTACTGAACTAGGCCTAGTCTTGAGGGCTTGCAACTGAGTAAGTTGCATATCATTGGCTTTCTTTGCCAGCTATTTCATGTTTAGCCGAGGTAGAGATTCAGTAAATGCTCATTATGAGCAACGACAAGCCACATAGAAAACCAGCCGGAAAAACTCAAACACAATTGATGGCACACCTAGGCACGATAAATGGGAAAACTTAGTCGGTGCACAAGCCAAAAGTAGACACAAATATTTTATCAAAAAACAAAAAGAAAAACTGTTAGCAAAAAAAATGTAAATCACGCCTAGCTAGCAAAAAACAAACACTACATAGCGACGAATGGTGCGGAGAGTCAAGACACACTCCAAAGATGACAAAAACCAAGCAATCAGGCTGAAGATGGTGATGATGCCGACGACGACGATTTCAATGAAAATCAAGTGCCACGAACAGCAAAGCGAAATAAGGTAGGGCAAAAAGCGCCCACAGATGTGGTGGATTCTACAGAGGTGACCGAGGGGAGGTGGGGGTCTAGTTGGGAGGGTTTCGCTGTGCAGCGATGCGCGCGATATGTCAGGAAGCGGTAGAGCAAATAAAATAAAAATAATAAACCAATTATGCACTTTGCCGCAACATTGACTAGAAATGCTGTTGCTGTTGTTGTTGGGAACTGCAACAGCAGAGAAGAGGAGAGCTTTGGTCTTGGGTTGGTCAGCTGCTTGATGGAATTGTTACCAGCGTTTGCAACATGAAAATTAAATCAACAAAATGTGTAACTCACAGATGCGACATCCAGATAGTCAAAGCAGAGAAGGTTACGGTAAGTAGCTGGCCGGGCTAATTCAACTAACGGCCCCCCCAATCCCGCCTGCTAACCAGGGACCAGATCACGGATCTGGGGTCTATGGGCCTGGCTAGATGAGCGGCAGATTGGGGAATCGGGCTCTTATCTGACGACTGCATGCTGTACTTACTTATGTTGCCACACATACATAGTTCGAGGAGTTGGGCGGGCGTTATAATCTGGGGTCAGACCGCGGAGGTCAACTTCAATCGCAGTCGCGGTTTCACTCTTTAAAAGGTTTCACTCGACTTGAGCGTCTCGTCTTGCTAATGAAGCTCCGGCTAAAGCTTCGATATTGTTATTGTTGATGAGACCACGTTGATAGCTCTGACTGCCTAACAGCCAGGCAGACTGCCTGTTTGCCATCCTCTGACGACAACATCTTTAGACCTAGTAGAGCTGCAGTCTTTGTTTATCGTGCATAAAGTGTTTTGAATTTAGTTGGTTGTTTCTTTGTTTTTTTTTTTATGCCTTACAAATTATCCGGCAACTATATGCGGCCTATTGCTATTTTGGAGGCTGGTCCCCGCTATGTAAATATGTGCTTTAAAATTTGTTTCGAGTACCCCACGTGTAATTAGTACCCCCGGCAACAACAGGTTGCTGTCTCTCGTTAATCGTTTGTGCAACTCGTTGCTGCTCGGCTTGTACTCAAAATACGACATTTTCTGTAATTTTGTTTAATGCTCTCTCAAAAACAATGTGGATAAGTATTGCCAAATGATGATTAAATATTTGCCAAAGGTGAAAGTTTGTAGGTTCATTTTGTCTTCTGTCACAAGTCGTTGTTTACGATTTGTCTACTTCATAGAAAACTCGTCAATCCAATGGCGAAACTGAAAGTTTTTGCAAATAGTTTCGCAGAACTAGCAATTAGCGATGCATTTGCCAAAATGATGGGCGGGACAACAATTCACCTAATGGATTGTGCCTCTTCCGAACTCTAGGCAATTTTCAAACAACGCCATAGGCAATGCATTGAGTACCTGCATAATTTAAATTGTTTAGTAGTAGTTCATCTATTTACAATATAATATATATAGGTTTTGTTAAAATTGAAATTGAGTGTCTCAAACGGCGGTTTCGATATACATACATATGTATGTAAATGTAAGAATCGGCATTACAAACTAATTTTAATTTTCAAATGGCTAGGATAAACTAATTTTAATGTTGTAATTCAAATATCCGTTCTTTTTACTATATGTACTATTTTGAAAGACAATAACGTCTTATAAGTTTTTTCTTAAATTATACTTATTATCATTAATAATCACAGCCATGCCTACAGCGGGATTCGAGCTCGCGAATCATTGTGTAAGCGATTCAAAGACTCAACGCTTCCGACCATCAAGCCGGCTGATATTGTAGTAATTAATAGAAAGAAGAAAACATTTTCAATTAAACAATTTTACAATATGCAGTAAGTGCCGCTGACTTTGATATCATTCATGCCAATTTTATTTAATATAAGCTTCGAAGAAATTTTACTTCGAATTTTTAGTGCAACTGAACTGCCTTATATGTTGTATTAAATGTAACTGATGTAACTGTAAATTTAAATAATTTTCGAAATTAATTATAGTTAATATAATCTACTTACTTATTTTTTTGCAGTTTTCGCTCAACTATCTTCAAGCACATATTATGTGTGCTGCTTAGTCAGTGCTTTGTTTATTTTTCTTGGCAAAAACAAAAAAACAATAACCAACCAGTTTGTGACTTCTACTTTCCATTTAATCCCTGACTGAGTCACAACATAATTAGCGCAAGTTTCTCATTGGCGGCGGCGCCTTTTTGAAGTCACCTAAAATAATTAAATAAATAAACTGTCATAATTAATTTGGCTGAAGCATCAGAAAGGCTCTTCAGCCACAAAACAGTAATCGGAGCAGAAAAATAAGAGAGAACTTTGCAGTCGGACTTAACCGACAGCGAAATACTATGATACCATAAGCTGTGTGCAGCTAAGAAATACTATACCAGTTCGACTTTTAGATTAAGGGAGATATAAGATAGTAACCCTTCTTCGAAGTTTACCAACTGATGCTCTTAAATTACGGAAGATATGCGATTTTCCAGATTTTGGTGGCGGGAGAGGGTTGATAAAAATTATAGAGAAGGTTCCCAATAATCTTTCTTGCAAGTTTGTTTCCTGTAGCTCTTAAATTACGGGAGATATGGCCATTTATCGGTTTTGGGGGCGGGAGCAGGCGTGGTCCACAATTTGTTCTTCAGATTTTTGAATGGTGTTACAAGCAATTTACCTTTCAAATTTGGTGACTTAAGCTTTAAAATTGCATGAGATATATGGTTTTATAGATTTGCAACAATAGGTGTTTTGGTCCAGGTAGGCGGAGTTGGAGTAGTTATCCAATCGATCACTTTGGGGAGTTACAAATTTGGTGACTCTAGCTTACAAATTATGGAAGATATGCGCATTGAGTTGGAGGTGGGCGTAGCATATGCCGATCTTAGAAGGACATCGCCAACAACCTACCAACCAAAATTGGTGACTGTATGCATAAAATTGTGGGAGATATTTGGCTTCATCGACTTGCGAATATTGATTTTATCAATTTTTTAGATCCTTAGCGGACGTAGGACTTCAATCTTGACACTTTATCTATTCGGAGCACTCTTAATTGTATGTTCCATTGAACTTGACTTGACCAAGCAAAGTAATTTGATGTTGACTTAAATTTTTTAATAAAATTTATATATGTAAAGCTATCCAAATATTGTGTATAAATAGAAAATATAGGATAAGACAGTGAAGCATAATATTATATTTAGGGATATTACATAGCTTTGCAACTGCTACACATTTTAATAGAGCAATAGCAAAACTAAGTGAAATGATTTTGTTTTGCTCTGCTCTACTCTGCTCTGCTCTGGCATTTGCAATAGCGATTGGAGTAGCAACAGCAGCAAATATCAATAATGTGTCTGTAGTTGTAGCAATAACATAAAAATAGAGAGCAGACTGCACAGCTACAGCTATCGCATATTAGATTTGCTCTTTTGTTCCTCGTAGCTGCCACCAGAGTTGCTACCCAAGCAGCCATTCAGTGTTTCACATTTCACTGCCAAGTCATAATACAAAAAAAAAAAAAATAAAAACAAGATAGAACGTTGCAGTCGGACGTAACCGACAGCGAAATACTATTATACATTAATTTGTGTACAGTTAAGAAATACTTGAATTGCGGGGGATATGGGCGTTTATCGGTTTTGGGGGCGGGAGTGGGCGTGTCCCAACAAAATTTTGGAGTTCGATCTCAGTAATATACCTTCTAAGTTTGGTAACAGTAGCTCTTAAATTGCGGGAGATACAGGCATTTATCATTTTTTGTGGGTGGAAGTGGGCGTGGTCCAAAATTTTGTTTCCACATTTATGAAGGGTGTTACTAGAAATATACCTTTAAAATTTGGTGACTTAAGTTTTCAAATTGCGCGAGATATATGGGTTTATCGATTTACACCAACAGGTGTATCGGTTTAGGTAGGTGGAGTGGGCGTGGCCATCCAATTTTTTTATCGATCCTTGGAGGAGTTACCAGTAACATTCCTGCAAAATTTTGCGACTCTAGCTTGCAAATTACCGCAGATATGCGCATTTTAAATTTCCAGGTACGAAGTTCCTGGGGGCGGCGGAAGTGGGCGTGGTCCAAAAATTGGTATGCCAATCTTTGGAGTAGGTTACCAGCAAATTACCGTTTTGCTAAAATCGATTTTCGCGGTTTTCTAGCTCCCTAGTGGACGTAGGACCAAACCCAAGACACTTTAACTTTTGAGGGTACTTTTCAATACACGTTCCAAGTTTCAAGTCTCTATCTCTAGGAAGAACGCGCGTTCATACAGACGGACAGACGGACAGACAGACAGACGGACAGACTGCATGACGGACATTGCACAAAACCAATATATTATTATACCTTTTTGGTATAATAGTATAAATAGGGTAGCATACTCACAAAATATTTATCGCTTCCGGATTTACAAATGTCGTTAAAGTCGCCGCGATCTGTTGAATATTATATGCATAAGTGTTCACTTTATAGATTTCGGATCGTTTATTTGTCCGCCGCTGCTTACGGTTGTCAACGGCTTTGAGTAGAAGTTTGATTTTCATTATTTGTTTTTCTGGTTTTCTTTTCTATGGATTTGATTGATATTCGTATCGATTGCGTTTGCGTTTGACAAGTTTTGCAATGCAACTGCGACAGTCACGAAACACGGCAGTAACCTGTTGCAGGCTTGTTGGTGGCTCGGTTTGGTTTAGGCCAACTCGAATTAAATACATATATTTAATGCATTTACAAAATATCGATGACGTGCGCGATTGCCTTTCGCTTTGAAATTTGCTTGGCTCTTTGGTGGGAAGCGTGGCCACTGCGCACCTGACTCCGGCTTCAAGTTGCAGATTGCAATGGAGCCTGTTACTGAGCTTCAAACTGGATGTCGAGCTTAGCTTTTGCTTGTCTTCGGCTCATTTTCTACGCCTGTATGACATATCACCATAGATTTACATTGAATTTCAATAACTGCAAGTTTTCGGTTTGCAGTTTGCTTGTGTATAAGATGAAGATGAAATGCAGGCATTAAGTTGATTTTAAATAACTTTGTCTCAAAGCTTTCACTTTTGAGTTTTGCCTTTAAAACGTTATGCGCTTATGGTGCTGACATAAATATTGAAATGCTTATAGACCATGTACAGTTGCGCGTCAGTTAATATGCGAAATACAAAACCAATTCTTCAATTATATTTGTAATTAAGCTGCCCTTACTATATTAATTTTGATTTAATAATAATAATAATAATAGTCAAACTAAAATTTGTAAATTATATTATATAATTTAGCAGGAAGTGCATATATATATGACGTTGATCGTCTAATTGTAACTTAATGTATTTAAGATAGTCATGGAAAACCTTGACCATTTCATTTTAAATTAATAGATGACTTGATGACTATGTTCATTTCCAACTACTATCGAAAACAAATAAATGCTTAAAGAAAGTCTACTTTATATAAGCGTATAATAATAATTGTTTTATAGTTGATAACAAATGAATTCAGCAAAGAAAAAACAGACGCCTCGCACACATAATTGAGTTAAGTTCCCAAAAGTTCTTATAAAAATAATTCCTTTCATCTCAACGTAGCGGCGACAGAAACAAGAACAAAAATGAAGTAAATTTAAAACCACAAAAAAAAGGTTAGCCAATGATAATTATGACGAGGCTTCTTGCAGATCGATGCAAGCCGTGGAGTCGGGACGGCAAACTGCGGATTGTGGACTCCTTCTCAATATAAAGACTCTCGATGCGGTCGCTGACTTTTTCAGCTCCGTTCGTTGATGATAGTGAGCACGATAACCATTAAGCTGTTGATTAATTTTGATTCTGCACCGGAAATGTAAAAGAAAAGTCGCAAAAACGTCGCTAAATGATAATGCAGATCGGGTATTGAATTGATGGACCGCACCAATAGAAATCACGCAAAAAAAGCGAGAAAAAAAGCAAAATCACACACGCCACGGAAGCAGTTTGTGCATGCGTCAAGCAGAACAAGATAGAACGTTGCAGTCGGACGTAACCGACAACGAAATACTATTATACCTAGATGGAGTGGGCGTGGCCATCCAATTTTTTCATCGATCCTTGGGGAAGTTACCAGTAACAGACCTGCAAAATTTCGCAACTCTAGCTTGCAAATTACGGCTGATATGCGCATTTTAAATTTCTAGGGACGATGTGGGCGTGGTCCAAAAATTATGCCAATCTTTGGAGGAGCAAATTACCTTCCAAGTTTGGTTACTCTATCTTTAAAATGTTCGGAGATATACGACGTTATCGAGTTACAATCGGAATTGTCGATTATAGGCGCAGATGTGGGCGTGGCACCACAAATTTGTTATCGGTTCTTAAAGGCGACTACCAGTAATATACCTACCAAATTTGACGTTCCCTACTCAAAAACTGCGGAAGATATTGCCGTTTGAAAATTCTAGGCGCGGGGGTGATGGGGGCGTCGGAGGTGGGCGTGGCACATGCCGATCTTTCAAGGACCTCGCCAACAACCTACCATCCAAAATTTGTGACTGTATTCATTAAATTGTAAGAGATATGGGTATTTATCGATTTGCTAAAATCGAATTTATCAATTTTCTAGCTCTTTAGTGGACGTAGGACCAAACCCAAGACACTTTAACTTTTGAGGGTACTTTCCAATATACGTTCCAAGTTTCAAGTCTCTATCTCTAAGGGTGTCGGAGGAACGCGTGTTCATACAGACGGACAGACAGCATGACGGACATTGCACAAAACCAATATACTATTATACCTTTTTGGTATAATAGTATAAAAATATTGTAGGCATTCAATTTTTGTTTTTTTTTTTTGCAAACATTTTGCCCTACAAAATTATAAAGTCAGCAATTTAAAGTTGCCCGTGCTTTTTTATTGCGCTGGCGAAATTTATGCCAATTTTGAATACTCATTCAAAAGTCTGTTGAACAATAAAGCCTAGTGTTTAAATGCCTTATGCTAATTGTCCTATAAAGCTTGTGAACATTTTGCATATGATAATAAAGGGTTTGCAATTTTCCATCTAACATTTTGCAAAAGTATCTGTATCAGAATCAACTGGTAAGGTGTAAGATTAATAAGCAACAATGTTTGTCTTATTTTGACCCGCTCTGCCAAACGGACTGTAGATATGCTCCAATTGTATCTGGCAGCGCAATACGTTTTTCAGCTAATTAGACTACAAGATGTCCAAACTGTGTTGCAAAGGGCATGGTTGAAGGGGGGTTGGGGGTGCTTAAAAAGCAAGAGATAAAGCCGCAGGCATCCAAAGTTTAGACGCTTTTTTGCTTTTGGGGCATTCGTTTTAAGCACATTGACCAAAAGTAAACGTTGGGTCAGGCCCTGGACCAAATTCTGACTTGTGTTTCTTAACCCTGTCCCTCTGACTTCATGACGATTGCGGTGCAAGCCTCACGAAGCTGCCTTCAAAAGCTGTCAAGTTAACAATCCAGACTACACTGTCCCAGCCAGTTTCATTTCCAGTCGCAGCCTCGGTCTCAGTCGCGGCCTCAGACACAGTTCAAGTCCAAGTCCCAATTCCAGTTGAAAACGTCTCTTATTTCGTGTCCCTGATGTTGTCGTCTTCTTCTTCTGTCGGTTAATGTCATTATCAAGATCGTTTGCATTTAATCTGCATAAACAAATCAAATAAGTAAAACCAAAACGTAGCCCCGTAAAAGTGGCGCAGAAGTCACTCGAGCACCGCCTCCACCACCACCGTAACCACCACCACCACCGTCACGACTCCCTCGTCGTCCTTCGTCTCCTACTGAGTCAGTCAGTCAACGACGCGTCGGTAATGCGGTAATTGTTGTTGCTTTTCTACGGCAGCCGCTGGTCAGCAGATGAGTCCCAATGCTACAGGTGAGACTGGACTGAGGGGAAAGGTGTCCCTCCTCTCACTGCCTCTGTCCCCCAGCCAGCGTTGGCGGTGGCTTGGTGCTGCATCCGCAGCCTCAGCCAACTCAGCAACGCACGCAGCGGCAAATTAAGTAGAACAACAGTTGAATATGCGGTTGGTCGCGGCTGCAGTTGCTACTTCTGCTACTGCTGCTGCTACAATTTTTGCCAGCAACAAGCACAACGAAAATTTTCTTTGTCTGTATGTATGTGTGGTTTGCACTACCAGATGACCAGTAATTTTTTTACAAATTTGCTTACTCAATGCATAAGTTAGTACATTTAATATTATTAATAAATATAATAAGACAATATTTTTATTTTACATTATGTACAATAAATAAGTTATCTAATGATATTTACATACAATTACAAAATAAATACAAAGAGCACTACCGACCTTGAGCACATTGGATAATTAATTTAGATTAGATTAAAAGAAATTGCCTTATATAAATATAAACATTTTGTTTTTGATGGAAATGTTACCTAAAATTTGAGTGTAAAAGATGTATTATATGTTTTAAAATATATAAGCCAGCCCTAGTGTAAAAGTAAGGTTGCACATACATAGTTATCGGGAAAAAGGCTGTATAATTGCAGCGTTTCATCATCCGAGCCATCTGCATCATAGTATGCAGCTCATTTAAGGCCCATAGGACCTGAAGTCGTGATAATGACCACCTATAGCGCACAAGCACACACCGCATACCAAAGGAGACAGTGTAAGCAGTATTTGAGCCAAAAAGAAACTGTGTACACGTGTATGTGTGTACACTCGCGCACACACATACACACATAAACATACACTACAACACTGTGGTTCTATTGTGCTCTGTAGCCCTTAAAAATCTCCAATAAACGGGCAGACCAGGACTGAACTTTGGGAAACGACAGCACATGCTGAGCATTGCACTCGGGTTATGGTTGCTTTGTTGGCGTCTCGGGGATGCTGAGATGCTGGGATGCTGGCACTGACTGCGTCGCAGATCGTCGCAGCCTGATTGGGAACTGGCTGCATTTGAGACTTTGAAGATGCAAGCGTACGCAACAGCGAGAGGGCACTTTCATAATCTTAGAAGTGGGCAGGCGAATGAATGCCTGCTTGGCTCGTTGGCTGGCTAGCTGGCTGGCCAAAAATTACAGCAGAGCTGCAATTTAACAGGGCCCAAGACCCATGCTGCGCCTCACGTTTGCTTATAACTTCTCATATATTTTGCCCAGTTGGCTGTTTTTTTTTTTTTTTTTTTTTGGGTTTGGGGCTTGCTCTGCTGCAGCAGGTTAATGAAATGCGTTTTAACAAAGTCTTCAATGCTGTTCGTCTCTCCTCACTCTCTGCATTCTTTGGTTCTCTTACTGCATCCTCGTGCTACCGCTGCTTTTAATGTATCAATATAAGTTAGTAAAGATTCCTCATGATCAATGATTGTGGGCATAGCGTGTGGCCATACAGCCATGTAATAAGTTGGATCAGAGAAACAATCTTATGGTCATGCTTAAGTTCCAAGACGGTTGTGCCCATAGAAATGGAGACCAAAAGAACTCTCCGATTAAGAAACCAAGAGAATAAATTAAATTTAGCTTTTTCATTGAGTTCAATTATTTTATCGAACGGGTATAGTTTTTACCTAGGCAGTAATTAGGAAGCTTTCTATTTTTAAATCTTTAACCAACTCCCAAAACGATAAAAATGTATATAACTTTTATGTAATGTTCACCTATTGGATACCATTAATACTATTCTTAAGCATTACATAGCTGTATTGCTTAAAATGTAAGCACGAAGCAATTTTAAAACATTTTTATTTTTAATTTTTAACTATAAAATAATAATCAAAACCAATTTAACCTACTTTAATTTCATCAGCATTGGTAAAAAATAAGATATTCATAAAATCTTTTGGAATATTAAAAAAAAATTATTTAAAAGAAATAAAACAATAAATGTAAACTTATTTGTTTTTATACTATTATACCAAAAAGGTATAATACTATATTGGTTTTGTGCAATGTCCGTCATGCTGTCTGTCCGTCTGTCCGTCCATATGAACGCGCGTTCCTCCGACACCCTTAGAGATAGAGACTTGAAACTTGGAACGTATACTGGAAAGTACCCTCAAAAGTTAAAGTGTCTTGGGTTTGGACCTACGTCCACTAGGGAGCTAGAAAATCGATAAATTCGATTTTAGCAAATCGATAAATCCCCATATCTCTTAGAATATAATGGATACAGTCACCAATTTTGGTTGGTGGGTTGTTGGCGAGGTCCTTGAAAGATCGGCATGTCTCACGCCCTCCTCCCTAAAATTTTCAAATGGCTATATCTTCCGCAGTTTTTGAGTAGGGAACAAATTTGGTAGGTATATTACTGGTAGTCGCCTTTAAGAACCGATAACAAATTTGTGGTGCCACGCCCACACCTGCGCCTATAATCGACAATTCTGATTGTAAATCGATAACTCCGTATATCTCCGAACATTTTAAGGATAGAGTAACCAAACTTGGAAGGTAATTTGCTGGTAACCTCCTCCAAAGATTGGCATACCCCCCAGGAACTTCCTCCCTAGAAATTTAAAATGCGCATATCTGCCGTAATTTGCAAGCTAGAGTTGCGAAATTTTGCAGGTCTGTTACTGGTAACTCCCCAAAGATCGATGAAAAAATTGGATGTCCACGCCCACTCCACCTACCTAAACCGATACACCTGTTGGTGTAAATCGATAAGCCCATATATCTCACGCAATTTGGAAACTTAAGTCACCAAATTTTAAAGGTTTATTGCTAGTAACACCCTTCATAAATGTGGAAAAAAAATTTTGGACCACGCCCACTTCCGCCCACAAAAAACGATAAATGCGTGTATCTCCCGCAATTTAAGAGCTACAGTTATCAAACTTAGAAGGAATATTACTAAGATCGAACTCCAACAATTTTTGGCCCACGCCCACTCCCGCCCCCAAAACCGATAAACGCCCATATCCCTCACAATTCAAGTATTTCTTAACTGTACAGAAATTAATGTATAATAGTATTTCGCTGTCGGTTACGTCCGACTGCACTGTTCTATCTTGTTTTTTTTTTATTTTTATCAATTCAGTGCTCTTTGAAGGTAAGACTTCAAATATTATTAAATATATTAAATATAATCAAATAATGGTATGAAAAGACAGATTATAAATATTTAATATATATTTATTTTGTATTTTGCAAACCAGAAAAAAATAAAATCGAATCAAGCAAAAGCTAGTTTAATTTATACAAATTTATTCGAAACATGAAAATTCAATTATATTTAAGATACTCCATTAACATATATATGTATTTGACAAATCAGCAAATACTGACATTAGTTCCCTTTATGCAATTTTGCTCCAAACTAAGTGCTAGTGAGGTCTATTCAATTACCCAACAACGGTCATATCACTGACTCATCAACACCAGTCAAGCCAAAACACAAATCCAAATACGCTGTGCAAAGACGACTTTTGGCCTCCGGGCAATCTGTCAACTGGCATCAGACGATCTAAGACAAGAGGCAGTTAAGCAGCCATCCAGCCTACCTACAACTCAACTGGCAAAAACTGAAGACTACTACAAACAGACCTAAGGCCTAAGGCACTCTGCACCGCGTTACGCGTTTTGTACGCTGGTGACGATGAACTTCGATTGGAGCTCTGCCTGTGCACGTTACTGGGACTGAGACTGAAACCGTGGCTTTAACTTTAGACAAAGTGTGGAGAAAGAGTTGTGGGTTGACTTCTGCTGCTGGCTGGCTGCACGGCTATCAGTTGTCCAAAAGCGTTGCACAAATTGAAACGTTTGACTATATTTGGGTCAGTTAAAGTGATCACATTAACAAGTCAATAGGAGTGCAACATCCTTTTAGGGCATCGCACGTCAACAGGAGTAACAGTTGGTGGTAACCGGTGCAGTTGTTGTCTACTGCTCCTAGACAGCGCCAACTGGCGAATGGCGATTGGCGTATGGTGGTTGGTGGATGTCGCCAGCCGGGGTGTTGACACTACGAGATTGATGTGTACTGGTTTCCAGTGGTCACCAAAGGTGACTAGACGCAGCGTGAGAACTGGTACTGGACGCAACTCTGCTGGGCTGGCTTTGTGTATTTTACTGCCCCAAGGGAGTCGCCCGAGAAACTACACAATCTGGCAGGTATATCAGAGTAGACTGGGCACAGCATAGAGATTTTTCATTGAGATATGTGAGTAAGCGGCATTAAAGTTAGCAAGTGAAACCAATGCTGAGAATGCTAAACAGAGGTCAGATTCGGATAGGGAAAGATAATTAAGGGACTAAAGTATTGCAAAGGAGATTACAGCAATAAATATATATTTTTATTCATTCTTCCTCTGGACAAGTTGAAACAAAATTTATTATATATTGTACAGAATGACATAGCCATTCAGTGAATTATTTCATAGCAACTTCGTCGCACTACATGTGATCGTGCCTGATTTAAACAGCAGCCATTACAGCACACAGATGTCCGGGAGGATACTACTGGATGTGTAACCTTTCAACCGTTTTATCTGACAAAGGAAATAAATAAAAGAATTAACATTTATTTTTAAGTATGCGCCCAAGTATTTGCTTCACCGAATCCCCGCCATATCACCAGCAGCAGTAAGAAACACGGCACGCCCAACCGAGAACCGAGTGCAAGTTGACGGCGACTATCAAAACTAAAACCAAAACTGCCCGATGTGGCTGCTGCAAGCCACCAAAAAACCACCAGCACCGCACCGAGACAAACAGAGGGCCATGTGCAAAGCATTTTTGAAACATGCGAATTGCTTGTACGTGACACGCAAAAGCAAAAGGAACAGACAAAAGGAGCTGGACGAGGATGATGATGTCGGAGAAATAGCTATGCACCCAAATACACACACATAAGAAAGAAGATGACCATGTCCAGTCAACCACTTAGCCATGAAAGCGGTAACTACATGCAACAGATGAAGCATGCACTGCGGCATGCAGCGCACTCAGCGCTTAAACCTTAAATGCCAAGGCAAAACTAAGCTAAACCTTAAGGTAAAAGCAAAGCTAAAGGCAAAGGCAATGGCATTGGCAATGGCAAAAGCAGAGGTAAATGTTCAAGCAAAAGGTAGAAGGTAAAGTAAATGGAATGTACCCCAGCACAAGGAGGTTTCGGCTACAGCATAAGCAGCGCATCGCCATGGATCACACAGAGAGTTCTGTTGCAACAACAAAAACTCTGATCCATGCACTGTGGGCCAAAACTACATTAATCATTCCAATAATTCAAATTATATTCTCACTTGAACCCATGTATATTATAATTAATTATTAAATCAATTTTTTGGAAAATAAGTCATAACGAAATTATTTGTTCGTATTATTTTAATTTTTATGAAAATAATTTCTGGGCAATTTGAATTTTCTGATTTTTTTAATAACTGAGTTGTGAAAACAGTAATTAATTTTAAGAAAATAAATAAATAAAATATTGAAAATATAGCGAACGGATATGTTTATATCTATTTCAACTGTTGCTGTTTGTTTAGAAGGAGTTTTCTAAATGGGTCACAAAACAAACTAACGCTGAACTTATTTCCAAAGAAATCTGTACCTGTTCCACTATGCAGGGACGCTCAATGAAATTTATTTGGTGATGCTTGAGCGAAGCGTGAAGTTGACTGCCGCAGAAGCCTCAAACTGCAGCCAAGAACCGACACAGACACAGTAGGAGTCACAGTCCCTGACATTAAAAGCCTGAAGGAGACCAGGCCCAACCGGACCAATAGGGCAGCCGCGATCAATTTAATCGCGCAAATAATATGCTTGGGTCTGCGTCTGGGTCTGTGACTGTGACTGAGCTTGAGCTTGGTCGAGGCTGTGCTTAGTCAGAGGCATGAGTCCTGGGACCCAGCAATAAGTGTGTACACACAATAAGTAAATATGGAATAATCGTTTGTGTACCATATGCGCAAAGGGGTCGAGCCTTCTTATCGCCATGCAAAGATCAGAAAGTGTGTGACCGGCCAAAAGACCAACAGTCGGCTAACCAATCGACTGTGAATGCTTTGCATTTCTCAAGAATTGCAACCTGTGCGAGAATTCGACTCTTTCACTTTGACACTTGTCCGCCTGGTCCAGTTGTTGTTGTCTCTTGTCTGCTGCGTTGGCGGTGCTTGAAAATTACGCTAATTTTGTGTCTGCCACTTATATACAGTAAATAGCCTGTTGCCGGACACAGCAGCTGGGATAATCGGCAGAGTTGAAACGGGCCTTCTTCAATGCAATTACATGCTCCTGGGCCATAATTCAGACAGTCGCCACACAGTGTTCCAATTATCTACCAATATAATTGGCTTTTACACCAAACTGCTGCTGCTACAGTTGCTGCTGCTGCTGCAGATCCAGATCCACGAGAGCAGCTCATGACACGTTGCGCGAATCACTCAAATGTCACCATAAATTCCGCGCATGCGCACACATTGGCATGCCTATTTTTGGGATCTCGTACACTCGCTGCACATGAGTATCGCTCTTTGTTAGCTGCAAGGAGCGCAGCTCTGCGCTTTTGTTACCATTTCCCATCTTGGCCATAAACTGAACTGTGCTCCTTTCCCTCCTGCTGCTACAACTCTGTCTGAGCTGGTTTGCGTTGTGCGCTTGTGTATTTACCTGTTGGCGCTTACCAGTTGCCTATTTTGGGAGTGGCGCTTTTTCTTTAGCTCATTTACGCCGCCCCAAATGTGTAAAAGTGTGAATATCCAATTAGCGTTTCCACACCAAAATGTTCAATGGGCAATGCTCTAAAGTGCGGTCTCCGAACAACTCTCTTAAGTAGATTTACGATTGCCTCATATTTTATATAAATTCGCACTAACTCAATAGTGTGCGCTGTCTTCATGTCTTACAGAATGTCAAACTTAGCACTAGAGGTTAAATAGATATTTGTACTCAGACTTATTATATTGCCGAATAGCTCACCGCAAAAAAAAAAAAAAACAAAACAAATCATTATTCAACCGATCGCTTATATGCCAACTTTGCTTCAATTTTGTTTATAATCAATTAAAGAAGTGCTAAGTTTTATTTAAACGTTTCTATAAAAATAAGATTTTTGTTCAGTTTTTGGTGACTGCTTTTTATTATTTCAAAATGTCTTTCGCTGGCTCCAAGTTAAGGTTTTTATTTATTATACTTGGATATATTTGACTGTATGCAGACAAAGGCAAATTTAAAATAAGCTTTTTAATCAAACCAAATTAATGTCTTATGAAATTCTTTATTTCCCTTATTAAATTTACTTTTTAACTTTTTTTTACATGCGGCTCAGGGGATTTTTAATTATTTAAATTATTTATTTAAATTTGAACATGAAACTTATGATTCCAAATAAATAGCTCAAAAGCAACGAGTATACATTTTGTACATGAATTAGAAGCAATTAAAGTCAACTTTATATCCATTTTGCTTATTGGTAGCTATCAAAACACGCTACATGACTTTATTAAAGCTTTAGAAATTAAATTTGGACCACCAGCCAGAGCAAATGGCATCTATTTTTTATTTTCTTTTTTGCACATAGCACGATTTGAGGGAACACGCCTCCCCAAAAGCGATTGTATCATACAAATTAATAACGAAGCTGGAACTGGACATGAACATAGACTCGAAATGCACGTACTTTTTGCCGATCGTGGTTTGCCATATAAATTGTGAATCAGAGTTGATGTGTGAACGATGGTGACGGTAATTGGAAAACTGAAAGTAAACTTAACAAATTTCCACGCAACGCGATGCAGGTGCAAAAAACTTTGCAGGCTATTAATTAGATCAGAGCTATATGGACATACATTTTTCTTGACCGACTGACTGAGTGCCTGAGTGAGTGAATGAGTGTTTGCGTGCCAAATGTTGCAACTTCTCCCAACTCCCAACTGATAATTATGATTACAGGCAGAGCCAGAGCTCTGATGCTGTCATTTCAAAACATGTTTACTATTGGCCAATTTGGATGGGACATAAGACAAGATGACTAAGCCGTGATTGCGCGCCAGCATCACCATCATCAGCACCAGACTCAGCTGCAGCATCAGTAACAGACTTAATTCTCCTTACCGCTTCCCGTCTTATCAATAGCTGTGTTTGATCTTTGGCAGCTTGTCCCGCAGACATCGCAGCCAGTGTGTCCACACAATCGCACGCAGCGCCTCCTTGCTTGAGGTGACTCCAGCTCTAGCTCCATCTATAGTTCCAACAAATGGCCTGCTCAAGCTATGCATGCATATTCTACATTACACACACATTTATGATCTATTTACTAAATTCATTTTCGATAAAAAAAAAAATTTAAGTTTAAGGTTTCAAAAATAGATTGGACGATTAAGAAATGTAATTCAAAGAAATTAAATTAACAAGAGAGAACGTTGCAGTCGGACGTAACCGACAGCGAAATACTATTATACCATAATTTGTGTGCAGTCAAGAAATAATGTCCAAGTTTGCCTTTTTGAATTGGAAAACATTCTGTTAATTCTCTACTAATAAAGACAGTGAGCAGAATTACACGGGGAGAGCAGACAAAAAAAATTGTAACAGCTACTTTCACTCTTAAATTCCGGAGTTAGGGGCAGGAGTAGGCGTTGCGCAAAAAAATTATAGAGAATTTTCCTAATAATCTTCCTACCCAGTTTGGTAACTAACTAACTTAAATTGCGTGGGATATGGGAATTTATCGGTTTTGTGGGCGGGAGTGGGCGTGGCCCAAAAAATTTTGGAGTTCGATCTTGGTAATTTACCTTCCAAGTTTGGTAACTGTAGCTCTTAAATTGCGGTAGATACAGGCATTTATTGTTTTTTTGTGGGCGGGAGTGGGCGTGGTTCAGAATATTTGTACACACTTATGAAGGGTGTTACTAGCAATATACCTTTAAAATTTTGTGGCTTAAGTTTTCAGATTGCGTGAGATATATAGTCTTATCGATTTACACCAACAGGTGTATCGGTTTAGGTGGGTGGAGTGGGCGTGGCCATCCAATTTTTATTATCGATCTTTGGGTGAGTTACCATACCATCAATTTTGCGACTCTAGCTTGCAAATTACGGCAAATATGCGCATTTTAAATTTACAGGGAGGAAGCGGTCTGTCCGTCCGTCCGTCTGTCCGTCTGTATGAACACGCGGATCTCAGAGACTATAAGAGCTAGCGACTTTAAATTTGGAATATAAGTTTCCGTGTACCAGGCGCAGATCAAGTTTGCTTTATTTTATCGATAACTGCCTCAGTTTCTGAAATAACGATTCATTTCGATTTCCGACAATTTAAAAGGCAGAAGCTTCTAAATTATACATAAAATGCTTATACATATTATTGATCAACTGCCGACATTTCGTTAAGATCGAAAGAAACTCCAAAGTTATAACTGAAAATATATTCTCATATTGATCTTATTTCTGTCAGCAGCTGCAAGCATTTTCTGTATGCATAAATAGGCGAGCGCATGTGTGAGAAAGAGATGGCATGATAATCGACGCTAGCGTCAATATATTTGTGTGTATTTTGCAGATTCCCGATAACTACTATGTCTGTATGTATATATGTATGTATATACACGAATTTGTAGCCAGCCAGCTTGGGTCAGTTCGGGCTTGTGAGTAAAAATACTCTGTAAGAAATTCACTTGCAAATAATCTTAAAGGAAAACTGGCCAATAAAACTAGAATATATTTAACAACTTGGTTAAGTGTATATCGTAGTCGAGCCAACTCGACTACAGCATCTTACTTGTTTATTGTAGTATTTTACCATTGCATTTATACAAATATTTTCCAAAAATAAAAATTGTATATCATTTATTTAAAAAAAAAATTTACGATATAACGCGGTTCGAATTCGATTATTTTTCAATTTATTGCGTTTTATTTTGAGTGTAATGTCGTGCAAGGCCAAGTTTTCTTCATATGCACTTTCACTTATGTTGAGTTTGCGAAGCTGAACTGGAATGTGACATTGCAAATTTAAGATGGTTTCGTTGTTGAAAAGATTGTGTAGAGGCCGAATTCTACCTGCTAATTACATTATAATTGTATTGTATGCGCATTCCATGCTGCTCTAAATTTAGTAACTAATAATGCACAAACCCAGAATTGCAATTGACATTTTATCTGAAAGCAGGTCGATTATATAGATGCTTTTAAAATATCGTAGGTCAAATACCAATTTTGCTAATTATTTATATTATCGTTCTTATTGACTTAATATCAGATTTACTTTCAAATGCATTATTGAGATTACGAAGAAATTCTCGTGAATTCGAAAATGGAATTAATGCATTATTGCAACGCACAGAATGCCAATTACGTGTAATTTTGCAGCAACCGGAGTTAAAAATAAATTAATAACATTATAATGTTTCGTCAAATTCCAAGCACATATGTGAACTGCAGGAGAGTCAGGAGTGGAGGAAGATCCACTATGCATGAGGCATAATTTTAAAGATCAGCAATTTTCAATTTAGATTCATGGAATTTCCAATTGATATTTGTCTGCGCGCCAACGCAATGCAACAAACAGAGAGACAAACTGTCTGTCAGTCAGAGGCAGCCGCTCTGTAAAGGGAAATTTGGGGGGCTTCAAGCCTGATGGCCATACGGACAACATCTTCAGCAAGCTATACGTGGGTCATAAATTGAAAAAATAATATTTACACAAAGTAAACGCATTGAAAACAGTTTAAACAATAATCGGTACGCGGCGATCAATAAATGCAACATTTTTGTTATTGTTGTTGTTGGTGTTGCTGAGGACCCTCATTCGTTTAAGCCAATGCATAAAGCAGCCGCAAAAGAAAAACAAAAAACCCAATACTAAAACATTGACTCCGCGTTGCAACTTCAGCTTCGACTGCTGCGCTGCTTAACCTCGCATTGCGACGCGGCGGCGACTTCTCACGCAGTTGTGTGGAATTTTTAACTCATTTCAGTTTTTCTTAATTTTTTCCGACCACGACGATGTTTGTCGATATTTACTTCTGGCTTATTTCTTCTTTTTCGAAAGTTTACGTTTACAAATCTTTCAAGAAATCAGCCTGCGCTCGGCTAAGTCGTCTTTCACCTACTTGGCCCGTTCTCGACATCCACTCTATGGTCTACCATGTCTGCCTATTCCCAGGCAAGGCCTGGCCCGGTCCGGGACAAGTTTGCGTTTTAATTACACGCAGTGTTGTTGGGGCAGCAGCCGATCATCCGACCGCCGCCTGCTGGCAAAGGGCCTTCAGTTTTAGCCCCGAAGCCCATCAAATGCAACGTCCCGATGCACTTGCAACACAGCCTGCTTTTGGCCGGCTTGAGAAGCCAGCGGAGGCAGTTTCAACAACTGTCGTTGTCATCTTCACAGTGTGCACAAGTTTTTGTTGTTGCTGTTATTTCTGTTTGCGTTTAGCAATTAGAGTCCAATGATGCGTATTCCTTATTTTTATGCATTATCGAATTAATGTTATCGGACCAGAGCGTTGATGACGAGCCTCCTCTTCGGCGAAGATAATGAGCTAGGGACAATGAGGATAAGAAAGACACTAGGAGACGTCATACTTATTTAAAACAAGAGAAGGTGCCCCTGGGGTGTTACACATGAAGAAAATAGTTGCTGCTTTCAAATTATGTTGCCAGTAGCTGTTGCTTACTTTTAAGCTCAAAGTGTTCCCCTATTAAATTTAAGCTACTTTATTTGTATACCCTTAACCCATTAAAAAAACGGTAAAAACGGAATAATGGTTTTGTGCAAATGTATATAACAGGCACAAGGAAGCATCTCCGACCCCATAAAGTATATATATTCTTGATCAGGCTCAACAGCCGAGTCGATTTTGTCATGTCCGTCTGTCTGTATGAACACGCGTACCTCGCAGAATATAAGTTCTCGTGTACCAGGCGGGATCAAGTTTGCTTTATTTGATCGATAACTGCTTCAGTTTCTCAATTATCGATAAATTTCGATTTCCGATAGCAATAAATTCGACAATTTAAGAGGGAGAGGCATCTTACTGATCATTTTTATTGCACGTACATATTATTAATCAATTGCCGACATTTCATTAAGATCGGATAAGAAACACCAAGGTTATAGTCGAAAATATATTCTCATACTGATCTCATTTCTATCAGCAGCCGCAAGCATTTTCTGTATGCATAAATAGGCGAGCGCATGTGTGAGAATGAGATGGCATGATAATCGTCGCTAGCGTCAATATATTTGTGTGTATTCTACAGATCTAAGATAACTACTATGTCTGTATGTATGTATGTATGTATGTATGTATGTATATGCACGAGTTTGTAGCCAGCCAGTTCGGGTCAGTTCGGGCTTGTGAGTAAAAATACTCTGTAAGAAAGGCACTTGCAGAACTGAACATTTGAGTGCAAATCATCTTAAAGGAAAATTTGCCAATAAAACTAGAATATATTTAACAACTTGGCTTAGGGTATATCGTATTTATACCAACTCGACTACAGCATCTTACTTGTTTATATAGATATTACCTTTTTTGCAGTGCATTTTTGGCGCTTAAATTACGGTTCACTTTGAGCCGATCTTTCCGGTTGCAGGCATTGGCAGTTGATAGCAAACATTGATCACCTGCACGCCAGCTATGCTGATTACTGGCAACTGCAAGTTCATCATCAGCACGCAAAACGGCATTCTAGCATCCTCTGGAACCCCGTGCATCCCACAGAATCGCAGCGCAAATTTACCCAAAAACTTGTTGACATTATTGTCGATAATTTTAACTGGCGAATCGCCGCCGCAAGCCACTCATCAGCGACTTGTAGTCCTATAAGCAAATGAAAAGAAATAAACACATAAAGAAAACAACTACAAAGTGAAAGAGGAAAGACAACGGCAATGGTACTGGCAATCAGTCCGTCTGACGATGCGCCCAATTCAGTGCCCCTCTCTCGCTTACCACCGATTCCAATTCAGATTCCCATCCTCATGACTTGTTGACTGTCGGCGGGTGTTGCGTTTCCCGCGTCCCTTGGCCTCCTTCTGTTCCTGTACATTTGAGCAAATGTTAATTTTGCCTTTTGCCAGTTTAGCGTGTCGATTTTTTAATTAGTCGGTTCGTCGTCACTGTGATTTATGGCCAGCCACTCAGCCAGGCAACCAGTCAGCCAGTCAACCAGTAAGCCTTCTAGTCAACCAAGGTCTACACTTTGAAGTACATGCGTATATTGGCTTAGCTAATAGGCTCTCAGAGCCGGCACAGCGCTTATGAGAATAATGTCGCATATGGAATTTCTGCATAGTTGAGTTTGTTGATAGAGTCAGCCTTTCCGCCAGATAAATTGTTGTTTATGGCCATGTCTTAAGCATGTGCATCGGCACTTGTTCGAGTTAATGAGTTGGCCGTAACTTACAAGCAGATACAGAAAAGTCCAGCTTTGGGAATTTCGATGTCAACGCTGAAATAAGCCACATTCTCAATCTAAAGGTCAAAAATGCGTGGATGGCTCAAGAAACATTAGATAAGCTTAGCTGGCAGAAGGTATAGGGTTATTAAAGTATGCAGTATGATTTGTATCCATTTAGTTAAATACATTATAAATTGTGAATGATATTTTAGATCCAAATAATAAAAAATGCTATTTTAACTGCAGTATATATAATGGGATATGTATACACATAATACTTAATACATTTTTGTGAACAGAAACAAACATACAAGGGCTAAGCCTGTATACCTTGCACATAGCTGTTTTTGTTAATATGTTATAAAAACATTAGTTAACTTCACATTTTAAAGAAGATCTCTTTGAATAATGATTTGCCACACACTGACACAAAATTATGAACAAAACAACATTTCCATATTAAATTTGAAAGCTTTTAAATATTGTATGATCAACGTACTATTGACCTACTCCGATCTAACGGATTTAGCTAAACTCTTATCAAGAAAGTTGAATTTATTTATAAATATACTTCAGGTCTGCTTAGGCGCTACTTAACTCGCAACATTGCTGTACTCTCTGCTAGAGTAAACAAAAAGTCCATTGACAAACAGTAATTACTTACTTTAAATTTTTAATAATTATGTACAATTAAGACACATATATTTCCAAGTAGCATGGTACTTATTATACAAATATGCTGTTTGTAAATAAAATCCCATTCCAATCAATGTTCTAATTACGCAACTTTTGGAGAGGTATTTGAACATGCCACATGCGACAGGTTCTATTGCAGATACATACCTGCTTGAAGTTTCAGAAACTTGGCTGAAGCATGTTGACGCATATATGATAGGCGACAAGCTGCTAAAACCGAAACAGAGCCAACTGTCGCTTTAGCCATATTTGCCGAATTTAACGATTGCATCAAGTTGTCTGCCCCTCGGTCCGACTTTCTGCAATTCAGACATTTTTGTAGCTCAATTATTACGGTTGCTTATGACAATGGTTGGGGGAATACATACTTTGAATGCACTCACGCCGCTTGTTGCTATTTTAATGCAGTGAAAACATAGTTGGAATGCCCAGTTGCATGTAACTGCCAAATGAGATAGACACCTACATCGGAGTTAGCACGTCGTAAAAAAACACACACTCCACACAACTGGTCGAGACATTAATCAATGCGACCACAGCATTTGGCAGCTGATGACACCAAATCGAGACCTTTACTCTCACTTTCCTCGAATAACGCCCAAAGTTTTCCAACAAGTAAGCGAACTACCAGAAAGGCAGAAACAAGAAGCGGGGGCGTAAGCAGCATTTACATGCAAATCGACGACAAATCATAAAAACAAAATTGAGAAGCACATGAAACAGCTTTAAAAACACACACTCCAATATGTGTCAGCAGGTCAAAATGCGTGTGTGTGACTGGAAATAAGTAGAAGCCGTCTAAGGATGGGTTCGTGATATGAGCATTTTAGTTAGAGATCAACTTTCCCACGATAATTACGAAAACAAAAAATAATACGTTGCATAAGAAATTTATTTCAGTTTTACTTCCTTGCGATAATCTTTATTTTTGGTTGGTTGGTTGGTTTTATATTTAAACATTAATCAACTTGATCAAAATAAATTAAACATTGTACTCACATAAACAGAAAATTGTACATAATATTTTACATTTTTGTCACAAGAGACACGCAATTAACTTGTTATTAAGTAACCCCAATTTTGCCAAGAACATATGAAAGATCTCGGGAATTAGGGCGTGCTCCAATATGCGAAAATGTACAAGCTTTTCATTTTTATTTTCGAAGCGAGCATCTGGATGCTCCGATTTGCGATTCTGTATTTTACTCAATATGTATTAAGTACGGAAACAGAAAACTTTTGAGTAAATTAAAGAACGCCTAACAGTATACCGTCGCTTTAAGAATAAAGCGAACACTCAATGTGCTGAGAGCCGTGTCTGCTTTACAAAACATAAATTACAAATATAGTTGGCCACTGCTGCAGTTGGTCTAACGTGATTAACGTAATAACGCAGAGTGTCACGAGTCCATCTTTAGGTTGGGCTTGCTAACGACAGAATACAAAGCGGACCGAAACCAAAGTAAGCTCGCAAACTCCATACTGAACTGTCCCATCAGCGACAACATCTTACGCTCATTTGTCAAATAAAATTCATATATGTAATTTACTTGACAACCAAAAGTGGACGTCACGCATTGCCGCAGCAAACGCCTCCATATTGGTGTCGGTAACAGAGACACATGCGCATGATGCCTCTCAGCTCTGAGCAAACAGCTCTCAACTCGACTCCGGTCCAGGCGAAGGTCTCATTGATGTTGGAGTCGGAGCTGGTAATGGTGTTGCGTTGACCAAGCATTTCCTTAAATTAGCCTCACTTCGGCTGGTGCTGTATGCTTGACGGAACGGGACTGGTTGGCACCAGACTGGACTGAATGGTTTGGTCTTCTGATAGACGTCAGCATCATCATAATCATCGTCGCATGGCCTTTTTTGGGTGGGCACTTAACATTAAGTGCTGAGATTTTGATGGAGTGCTGATGCAGCTGAGGTCATATAGTACACTTATCCATGTCCATGCTTGCTTGATGATGCATGAGCCTCACTTTGAGGTGGGCGCGTTTTATTCAAGCCCATAATCAAAACTGCAGAGAAATTATCAACAACTGTGCTTCGCTAACGCCTTTTTTTTTGTTTTTCTTCTCAATTCTTAAAATATTTATCTTCAGTTTCATTTCAGTTTCGTTTCATTAGAGTAACACTAATCAAGTATTAATTAAAAATCGTATTACTAGTAAACATTAAAATGCAACTTAGTAAATAATCTTAAATGGAATATAAAAAATAAAAAATATATACATAAATAAAGTAATAATCGTTAAGCAATAATCGGTAATTAAGACAAACACAAAAATAGCTCAGGACTTAAAGTATTATTGTTTTCTAATGTGAGTTGTAGACTATAAGTTAGGGCATAAGGGCATATTAGAGCTGAGAATTTTACTTTAAAGAAAACACGCATTAAGCATAATTGACTTTAAATTTGTGCTCAAAACTACATAAAATATAAAACTGACGCATATTTCTTAAGATTCACTCCATCAACCGTTAAGTGGGTAAGCGAACTCTCTAAACTCTCGATGCTTCCGTGGCATTCACACCTATGTTCAAGCATGCATATATATGTAGCAGTTAGTCAATGGCCAAGTCTTTCACATCCGGTTCTCAGCATTGAAATGGTAAATATGTTCAGTTGAAGACCGTTTAAGAAATCCATTTAAGCAACGAAACACTTCAAAGTGAACTCCACTTGCTGCAGCGTTTTCACATGCGCCGAGGCTGATGCTGATGCTGATGCAACTGCTTACTGCTGTGTGTGTGCTGGTATCTGAGAGTAAAGCCCTTTACAGCTTAGGCAAACATTGCAATTACAATTTTAGCATATAATTGCAAACATGATAAACAATTTTATCGCCGTTCGCTTCACGCTGCCCAGAACAATGCGACAACAGATGCGCCGATGCTGGAAGCTGAGACATGCCGCGAACGACTATAGGATGGAGCTGAGGATGCGACTGAGGCAAAGACTGGCACTGAGACTGAGACTGGGACTAAGATTGGGACTGGGGCTGCAACTCACGCAGCCGTCGACAGGTTTCGCTGCCAAGAAGAAGCGTGTCGCCAATTGATCTTGAGGTTTACCTAGAAAAATGTCGCGACAATTGTTAGCAATGGAAAAAAAACGCAACGAAACAAAACGAAACGTACAAACCCGCTGGTAGACAGACCCAAGCAGATACAGAAGAACCCCATGCTGGAGCCGGAGCTGGTCTTGCGCAGTATGCAATTGAAATTGAAGAATTACGTGAAGAATGTCAGCGAACATAGTAAATGTTGTACATAAGACGACTACTGGCTGGCTCTTCGGGCCATGCATTATGCCAAGTTTTTGTGCGCGGTTGCAGTGGTTGTATTGATACTACTTGACACGAACTACAACAACGACAAAACAAAGCAAGAAATTGTCACACAGCTGATCGGCCGATGGCTGATCAGAATCGTGGAGGGCCAGAGCAGCCCCCGCTATGTGTGCTCTGTGGCGGCATCTAAATGAACTGAAGATCAACTTCAGTTTAGTAGCCTGCGCCTCATTACGAATGGAAATGATGATGGACAATAACGACGCGACAACAGGAAGTCCAAGTCGACGCCGCCAGCTCTACTCTTCAAGCCTTTGCCAGACTATCACACCGTCATTTTACCAGTCGGATGATAATGAATGAACAGTGATTCCGATTGATGTTGATGTTGCCCAGCCTCGAACCTGATCTGAACTAACCAAACTACAACTCCGGCTCGAACTGGGCTAGTGCATCGTTAAATTGATTTGTGTGTGTCGTCTGCAAATAACTAGTTTTCAATGTCTGAGAAAGAAATTGTCCCTCCCATGTATGAAACTAAACATTTCAGTTATATTTTATCTCTTTCGATATTCGAAAAATGTTACCTATGCTGAAAACCACTTTGTTTCGGTCGCCTTTGATGAGCTTTGGCTTCCGTTTATGGAGTACGACTTTCAGTTTTGGCATCATAGCTAGACATAAGAGATCTGTAAGTTGTAAATCTTAGGATATCACGTATTGAGCATTGTAATGTTATCTGTATTCCAATAAATTATTTTCAACTTAAATTAATTGGTTTATAGATATGCATTTTTACGTGTTTTTTTCATTTACCAATTTGCCATATAATTTCCAATGTATACTTCACATGTATTCTACACATGAAAATGTATTCATGTAGTCTTATCTAATACAGTCCAATTCATAACTTGGTATAATCGATCTCATAACAAGTATGAATAAACTCATATCAAATAAAAAATAGTTGTGTTCATTATACTATTATACCAAAAAGGTATAATAGTATATTGGTTTTGTGCAATGTCCGTCATGCTGTCCGTCCGTCTGTCCGTCTGTATGAACGCGCGTTCCTCCGACACCCTTAGAAATATAGACTTGAAACTTATAAAGTAAATTGGAAAGTACCCTCAAAAGTTAAAGTGTCTTGGGGTTGGTCCTACGTCCACTAGGGAGCTAGAATACCGCGAAAATTGATTTTAGCAAAACGATAAGTCCCCATATCTCTCCGACGCCCACATCACCCCCGCCCCTAAAATTTTCAAATGGCTATATCTTCCGCAGTTTTTGAGTAGGGAACGTCAAATTTGGTAGGTATATTACTGGTAGTCGCCTTTAAGAACCGATAATAAATTTGTGATGCCACGCCCACATCTGCGCCTATTATCGACAATTCCGATTGTAAATCGATAACTCCGTATATCTCCGAACATTTTAAAGATAGAGTAACCAAACTTGGAAGGTAATTTGCTGGTAACCTCCTCCAAAGATTGGCAATTTTTTTACCACGCCCACATCCGCCGCCCCAGGAACTTCATCCCTAGAAATTTAAAATGCACAAAGATCGATAAAAAAAAATTGGATGGCCACGCCCGCTCCACCTTCCTAAACCGATACACCTGTTGGTGTAAATCGATAAACCCATATATCTCGCGCAATTTGAAAACTTAAGTCACCAAATTTTAAAGGTATATTGCTAGTAACACCCTTCATAAATGTGGAAAAAGAATTTTGGACCACGCCCACTCCCGCCCACAAAAAACGATAAATGCCTGTATCTCCCACAATTTTAGATCTACAGTTACCAAACTAAGAAGGTATATTACTGATATCGAACTCCAATTTTTTTTTGGGTCACGCCCACTCCCGCCCCCAAGTATTTCTTAACTGTACACAAATTAAGGTATAATAGTATTCCGCTGTCGGTTACGTCCGACGTTCTATCTTGTTTTTAACTAACTACGAGATTTCTAAAATTGTAATGCTAAAAGAGGATGTAATCATTTGATGTTAAGAATTATATTGACAACAATTGACAGCCAAAAGCAAATGAAAGAATAATTTATAATGAATTTAAATTTTGTTATTATTTTATATTTTTATATCTATAAAAGATTTCAAGCAGTATATTTTTATATTTACTACTAACAATCATAAAAAATATGTTTCGATAAAAGTTAATAATTACCCCACGCCCACGCCAAATCTGCATTAAAGAACCCTGCGGATTGACCGATTATTTTCAACAACAAGAAAACCTGATATCCCAACTAATACCTAAATGGCAAAATTCGATTCGGCAGAAGCTGTCGAACAAGTTGACAAACAAATTTACGGCAACTGCAAATGGCAGCAGAGAACCGTTAAAGCTATTGCCAGGATTGTCATAATTTCGATTAGCTAACCAATAAAAGACATCAACAACAACAACAACAACAACATCGACAACAGGACCGTTGAGCATTGAATGGAAATGGCACAACGCCCGCGAGTTTCATTTGTTTCTTTGCTAAAATCATCCGCGAGCAACATTTTGTTTTATTTTTTTTTGAGCAATGCACAGACCGCTTTCGGCCGGCCTGTCCAAATGCAGCAGAAATTAAAGTTAACAAATTTCGGACAATGTTTGGACATTTTCTAAAGCGAACAGCAACAACAACAAGAACAACAGCAGCAAAAACAAAACGAGGCGTATAGCGGTCACACGGACTGGGAATGATCTGAGTACGAGTACCGTAATTGTTCGACATGTTCTCGGTTCTATTGTGCGCGCATTCAAATGTTGTCAGAGGACCGTTCAAGAGTACCTAGTAAGTAAGTAAGTACGTACATGTATACATACGTTCTATTGTGGATCGCTGACAAAGCAGCAAGTAGCGATCCAGCTTCCTTCCATCAGACGCCCAAAGGCCAGCTTCTTGTTCAATTGTTCACATTTTCTGTGTTCGCTGTTTACTTTTTTTTTAGGCTTTGGCAATTAGAGACACCGACGAAAAGAGAGAGAGAGAGATGGAGAGAGTCGTTGAAAGGTACACACATAGTTAGAGGAGGGGTTGTAAGAGTACTTGGCGCTTCTACGCCTGTGCAGATTTGCGACTCAATGTGTGTTAAGTTAAGTTGTTGTCATTGTTGTGATCAAAGCCGTTGCTGTTGTATTCCAAATGCTTCGTTTTTTTGGACTGGATTTTCAGCAAGTCGTGATACTCAATTGAGGTTCACATTTTCGTGCCTAACTGTTGTTTTGGCATTGTGTGGCATAATTGGCTTAGATTACAAATATGGAAAGTGCGAGTTTATGTGTTTGGAATCAATATTATAATCAGGTACAGCATCACGGAATCTTATATTTTGTTTTCACATTTTAATCTAATCAATCTGGCTCAATTTTTGGACGTCATAGAACTGAAGCTCTATCTAAAGTTCATTTTAAATACATACATATGTAAATTCATTCACACTATACCTCCTTGGTTAGTAAATACTCTGGTTGAAGATTCCCGTAGTTCCCCAGCCACTTGTTTCTTAAAAAGAGTCCTTAAACCGCAAAATAAATATAATTCTTGCCCAAATATTCAGCGATTAACCAAATTCAAGCTTTTGAATTTATTTTCTTCATTTCTAATTTAATTTTAAATTTGTTCATAGCTTAAAAATAAATATACTGGATAATAGGGGCACATTAACCCTTAAGCCAATATAAAAGTCCTTGAGTTAATTATAATAAGTCAGTTTATCCTCTATAGAAATTTTAGAGTTCGGTCTTAGTAATACACCCTTTAAGTTTGGCAACTACAGCTCTTAAATTGCGGGAGATGTGAGCATTTATCGGTTTTTGGGGGCACGAGTGGGCGTGGTCCGAAATATTTTTTGCAAATTTTCGATACCTTTAGCAAATATACCTTTCAAATTTTGTGACTTAAGCTTTCAAATTATCGATTTACACCAACAATTGTATAGGTTTAGGTAGGCGGAGTGGGCGTGGCCATCCAATTTTTTATCCATCAGTAACATTCTTTCAAAATTTGGTGACTCTAGCTTACATTATGGAAGATTTCTAGGGCCGAAGTTCCTGGGGACGGCGATTGTGTGCGTGGTCCAAGTTTGGTCATTCTATCTTAAAATTGTGGGAGAAATATCGGCATTGTCGATTATGGGCGCAACACAAATTAATTACCGGCTCTTAAAGGTGACTACCAATAACATACATACCTACCAACTCAAAAACTGTGTAATATATGGCCATTGGCCATGTGGGCGGGCGTTGCATATGCAACGTATTGCATAACCTACCACCCAAGTTTGGTGTCTGCAGTCATAAAATTGTGGGAGATATGTATAAAGCCATTTATCTTATCACTTTATCTATTCGAAGCATTTTCAAGTATAAGCTCCAAGTGTCAAGTCTCTATCTCTTACGGTGTCGAAAAAAGTTGCGTTCATACAGACGGGCAGACATCATGACGGACATTGCACAAAACCAGTGTACTATGAGACATTCAGTATCATAGTATAAATACCTGGTTTTTGTATTCAGAATCTAAATTAATAAAATTTTGTTTATGACAATAAACAAAGTATAAACACTTTTTGCAACATTAAAACTTTCTAAAAAACGTTTATAAAATTGTGTTGAAATTTTAAAAGTGCAAATTGATTCGAAACATTTTTATAGTCACATACATACGTGAAAATATATTCAAAACAAAACTTGATATTTGATAACAAGCAGCTCATTAAAGCCCCGTAAATCGCTTCCGAAACTGAAACTATTGGCATGGACCGACGAAAATCAATAGGTAGTAGTCGATAACACAGAATATTGACATATTCAGTTTGAGTGGCAAACACTCTCACACTCACACTGCACCATTTGGTGATAATTGGCAACTCGTTGAAGAGTTCACGCAGCAGCCTCGCTTGGGCAACACATGATGGGTAAATAAATGATTGAGCGGGGAACGAGGTAAAGATCTTAGGCAAAGACAAAGTTCTCACAATTTAATTAGTATGCATTTCCATTATTTATATAGGATGGCCTCAATGACCACATCGTTAACAACTGGCAGTTAGCAGTCACTCACACTCGACTCCGGCATTGTTTTCGTGCATCCACATGGGAAGGCGAAGACTCAAACTCGGTACGCATGTCAATCTTGTTGGATGCTCTTGCAGTTGCAGGTAAGACTCTACACAAAAACAACAACAATAGCAACAGAAACAGCAACAACAACAACAACCAGCAACACGCAATTACAACACAAAACACACTTATAACTCATTTGGTTTGTCACTCTTGAAGTTGCTGTTGGTATCGCGGTAATGTTTTACAGCCGTGTACTTCCACAAACTATTGTAACACATCAATTTGAATATGAGCGCTAGCGCTTAGAGCAAAGTTCCCATTTCCCTCTATGCATTCTCTGCCTCATGTGGCATGTGCTTGATTTATTTGAAGATTTAAATGTGTGCTATTTTTGGATACCTTTTCTTGGTTCTGTTTGTCCAATGTAAGTAAACCAAATTGAAAATCGGTTTTTGTTTAAGGTATATTTTCTTTTTCGTTTTCTCTGAATAAGTAAACTCTGCATCGAGTGCGAGCATACATTTTGACATTTTATGATGTGTCGAAATTACCAGTCTGTCATATTTTAATGCAATTACTTACAAATTACTTCTTCTTTTAAAGTACAACTACTAAGCAGGAGATAAATTTCAATGTGAAAGTTGGTCATTGAACAATCATACAAACTTCGATACATGATAATTTCTAGATTGTCAACGTTTTATTTCGACACCAAGCATAAATCCGGAATAGTACAGTATTGCCTTATTTGGAACTGCCCTCACATGATATTTTCACCGTCCCAGTCTCCAGATTTAAATGTTATTGAAAATTTGTGTGCTCTGCTATAAAATAAAATCCAGAATCACAGCATATCCATCATCCATATGCTCTGCTGGATGAGTGGAGCAAGATCAGCCCAGAAACTATCCGAATGCTGGTATCTTCCATGAATAATAGGTTAAACGACGTTGTTAAGGCTAAAGGATATCATACTTAGCATTAACATCCAACATTTAAGCTTTTATGCGCCAAATCTGTTCATTTTTTAAGACTGTTCACATGTATTTTTGATGTGTTTTCAGTTTTTACTAATTATAATTAATTAATTAATATTTCAATAAGAACTAAAGTTTATTTTTCAAATGTTTTATAACATTAAACAAATTGGCATTTAACCATTTTGAATTTGTTTCCTTGTTTAAACTTTATAGCACTTTAAATTTTCAGCTTGACACTGCTCCAAATAAACGGTGACAGTGTATTTATAATTATTACTACATTATTAAACCCTTACAATTTATATATTAACTGGCTTTTTGATTTAATGTCAAATTCAACAAATCGGGTAATAGTGCAAAAATTAATTATCCACCAAGCAGGATGCTTGTAGAGCTAAAAAGTGAGAGTTGAGGCTGAGTTGTGTATGATATTAATGAAAGTACTGACCATAATTAATGAAATCTAAGTGGGAGCATTGCAAGGAAACGCAGACAGCATTCACAAAACACAAATCAGCGTCGACTCAAAGAAGCTTAGCGAACAGAAGTTCCCACATCATAAATAAAATGAAATGAAGACCAACCACAGATCAGAAGCAGCAGCAGAGGCAGTAAAGTTCGAGAGACACACACGATGATCCCGTGCTGGCGCTGGCCAACGAAATTCAAACGAATTGAAGCAACTCCAGCTTACAAATGTATCTACACGATACATGATCAACAACAAAGCTCAAACAAAAAATTAAATAAAGAAACAAAAAAAAAATTAAAAAAATATATACCAAACAAGACGGTACCGACTGCAAAATACTCTGTTATCAGAATACAAATTCATAATCTTTCTTTTCAAAATTTAAAACTGTAAGCTTATCTAATTTAAACCCAAACGGACGTGTTTCAATTTACGTGATACTACTTCATTTTCGCAAATTGCCTGAATATTGCCACTTGAATTTGCTATCAATTTAACAAATTTAATCTGGCAAATTGCTTGTGCATCTATTAATCATGTTAATGAGTGTCCTGAAGGCATTTCTCTAATCAAAGTCAATTAGTTGGCCCAAGAATGCCTTTTTGATGACTGCAAACATTTGACAAGAAAATACTTTTAAAATATCGATTAGAAAAGTTATAGACTACTAAAAATAAATTTTGGTTTAACTGTATACATATGATAAATCTATTTAATTGTTAACATAAATATTTATAAATTATGTATAAATATTGTTATCGAATACATAAAATGCGACGCTATTCCAACGATACAGGACCAAATAAAGAGAAAAAGAATACAAAACAAGCTACATTCTTAAATGATCGAAATGAATACTGTCAAGTTTTGTGTTTCACAACTCACTTTAATAGCCAACAAGGAAAATAACGCAATATAATTTTTGTTTTTTGTTGCTATATGAAATCGAATCTGGTTAATGTTTGTATTAATATTGCTTCCAGCATGCCCGTTAAAACTATCCAAAATATTATAAATTTCTGAACAGAGGATTTTTGCAATTTCTTTCAGCTAATTAAACGGCAAGACAATATCTATCCGGTAATAAGCCAAATCGGCAACACTGATGTCAATAATCGACGTTATCGTTGGTTACTAACAAACATTAATGTATTAGTTTAGCCACTTGGTTGTGCACAAAGTGCTGCACATACCAGCGCAGATGTCAAAAACTCAAGAAAATCTACTAAAATCCCATTCCAGATGGGTAGGGTGCAGAAGCGCATAAAGATGCACTGTGGCAACAGGCAACAGCCGCCGCAGGGATCTTGACTAAATTGATATCGTTATGCGCGTACGTAGAACCGAGCTAATCAATCAGAATGTGGATCTAGACATGCCGTAATCTGGGCAGTAATACTGTGTTGAGACAGTCATGCAGGCGCATTTCCATACACCTGAAGGGGCTCGAGTTGGAACCCTACAGCATCGATGGGTCGGAACGATGTAAGGTCAAGCAGCGAGTCCTTGAGACGCATGAAACTCGAGCAGAACGATACATAAAAGCCCACAACTTCCGCAAGAGTGAAAGAGAACCAAATAAGGACATATGTATGATCAATTGTGAAAGGTTTTACTTAATATTTTAATAATAATTTAAAAATTTTATTATTAATTGTTTAAATGACATATAGTAAATAATTTAGATAATCAATCAATTTATTATAGATGTCTTTATGTATACATTTTTCATTACACTAAATAAGTCATTTGTTTTTTAACGATATTAATAGATGTGTGAATGTATGATGTTGATAATTATTGGTCGATACACGCTTTTCTCGATTAACACTATCGGTTTTCTCGCGAGCACAGATCCATATGTGTTTCAAATTTTAAGAGACTGTCACGCGGACAGTCACCTCAAAATCCAATGAACTCTGTTATACTTTTGGTAACAGAGTATAAAAACACAAGCGACGACAAATTATGCAGCGACAACAACGAAGACAAAGTCAAAGCGCAGTGACCAGCAGCATAAGGAGAGTTTCGAAGACTTGGACTTGGACTTGGACCATAAGAAGGAAGCTGCAAGCTTATCTGAAATGGACTTGTATTTGGATTTGGTTTGCTTTGCTTTGGTTTTTGCTGCTATGTGAAATAAATTATAACAGTAGAAATTAAGCTGAACGTTTTGTCTGCTGTCCGTTTTTTTAAATTTATTGGCCTTAAATGGCTGCGGCGCTACCTGAACCAAATGGGAGCCTAATCCCGCAATGTACAATCTACAAGTTTGGCTGATAATCTGATCATCTGTTGAGCTGAGACTCAACGCTCTCACAACCTTTTCACACTCAATTAGATCGGAGTTGGTCGCTTTCATCGCTGCATCTGTAAAATGTTTACTTTAATATTTTATCGATCTCATTTGCATGGGACGACTAGATAACAAAATGCTTATATTCGTATAGTTTGCTACTTCAGTTGCAAAGCTGCTACCAGCTACCAGCTTCTAGCTTCCAGCTACCAGTTACCAGCTGGTTAATACTCAACACACTCGCCGCATTTGTCTCCCATGGCATTGAAGGCAGTTTGAAAATGTTCTCAGCTCATAAAATTCCATAGTGAATCATTTTTCTCTTGTTTTTTGCGCTTTTTGTCTGGCGTCTTTCCGTGCCGTGTCTGTCTGTCTGTCTCTGTGTCTGTCTATTTGTCTGTCTGCCTGCTCAGACAGTGCGCTCCATTGGTCTGCATTTCATTTATTGTGTAATTCTCCACAATGTACTTTTGGCCACGGATTTGTTGTATTGCCTGCCCGACTGCCTCAGTTTGGGTTGTCTTCGCTTTGAATTTGATTCTTGATTTTATGTCAGTTTATTTATGATAAGATGACCTTTTTTCTTCTCCTCATTTTCGGTTTGTCGTCGTCTTTAATAGAATTTGAGCTGTGTGTGTCTCTCCTTAGAAAAATGAATGAATGAAGCTCATTAAATTATGGGGCACTTATGGGTTAGCGGTGTGTATGTTTTATTAAGGCACATTTTGAAATACGAGTAGCGTACACTGATCGAAAGGGTATGTTTGTTTTGAAAGAAACATCAGGGTTTATTGGAAAGGACGGCTTAGAAGCAAGGCAACAATAATAATTTCAGCAGATTGCCTTGAAAACAATATAAAATTCATTTGTCATCTGATGCTCTGCATGTACAAATATGTTCAAATCTTCAAAATATTTTGCCTTCTTATCAATTAATACTCGAAAACTTAACCCGGCTCTCGATAATTGGTTTTGATTTAAGAAGTTCTAAAAAAAAAAAAGAAAGTTGTTTTTAAAAATAATTTCTAAACATACGGACAAAAATTCATTGAAATAAGAAAGGTTTTTTATATTTTTTTAGAAATATATTTTAAAATAGTATACCAATATTTAAAACAAAGATCCATTCTTATTTTCAGAATATATTATAAAAATTAGCTCTCTCAACTGCTACGCTAGACCTTGAAATTATTATTCTGGCTTTGAAATTAACTTTCTGAATAATAGGCAGTGTTACTCTTAGTGCCAAATTATGGTGTGTGTTTACTGTGATTTTCTCTCAGCGTTCACAGCGCAATGCTTCAACAGCAGCTACAATTTCCGATCATGTGCACTGACCACATTTAAGACCAACAATCCGATTGCTCAGTTCACTATTTTGATTTCGAACCTGGCAGCTGTTTTTGTTGTTGCTGTTATTGTTTGTGCTCGTTTGGAGCAAATTTTCAAGATCAACAACGCAGTTGCGCGTCACGAAGATGAAAAGCGAGATCTCTTATAGCGATTAGGCGCGGACAATGAATGCACGATGGATTCAAAAAACAACAATAAAAAAAACAGAGAACAACCAAAAAACGCGACTACAGAACTTTTTATTCGAGACAAGCTAGAGAGACAAGAATGAGAACAAGAACACATAGTTATTGTTGATCTTTTTCTTAAATGCTGCAGTTATTGGAATTTTTTTTTTATACCCTTAACCCATTAAAAATGGGTAAAAAGGGTATAATGGTTTTGTGCAAATGTATGTAACAGGCAGAAGGAAGCATCTCCGACCCCATAAAGTATATATATTCTTGATCAGGATCAACAGCCGAGTCGATATAGCCCTGTCCGTCTGTCCGTCCGTCTGTCCGTCCGTCCGTCCGTCTGTATGAACACGCGGATCTCAGAGACTATAAGAGCTAGAGACTTCATTTGGAATGTAAGTTCTAGTGTACCAGGCGCAGATCAAGTTTGCATTATTTTATCGATAACTGCCTCAGTTTCTGAATTATCGATACATTTAGATTTCCGATAGCAATAAATTTCAACATTTAAGAGGCAGAGGCTTCTTATTTATACATAATATGCATATACATATTATTGATCAATTGCCGAAATTTCATTAAGATCGGATAAGAAACACCAAAGTTATAGTCGAAAATATAATCTCATATGGATCTCATTTCTATCAGCAGCCGCAAGCATTTTCTGTATGCATATAAATAGGCGAGCGCATATGTGAGAAAGAGATGACATGATAATCGACGCTAGCGTCAATATATTTGTGTGTATTTTGCAGAGCCCTGATAACTACTATTTCGTGTACGTGCGTATGTGTGTATGCATGTACGTATGTATATGCACGTGTTTAAAGCCATTCAGTTCGGGCATTTGAGTGCGAATCATCTTAAAGGGAAATTTGCCAAGAAAACTAGAATATATTTAATAACTGGGTTAAGGGTATATAGTAGTCGAGTTAACTCGACTACAGCCTCTTACTTGTTTTGGTTTTGATTGGTGCTATGAGAGTTGAGGCAAACATTTTTCAACTGGTTTATCGAGACGCAGACAAAGGCATAAAATACGAAATGTGTCAGCGATTTTTTTGGCCGTTGACAGACGGTGCATTATTACTGTCAACCCTGTGCCAATTGCGGTTGTTTGTCTAAACAAAATTGAAACGCTCTTTCAATAAGTTAATTTGGAGTTTGAACTGGCACTTCATAAAGGATCAAACCAGATCGGAGAGTACCGGACGCCTACGTAAACACAATTAGGTGCCTACGGCTAGAGGCCATGAAACGACAAAGTGTGGAGTAAACCAACTTGGTGAACAAATAAAATAAAGGGCATGGTCTCCACAAATGTTGAATGAGCAGTGTCACGGTTCAACTCCACTCTGCGCGCTCCCTCTTTTGCTCTCTGTCCGCCGAGAGTGTCCAGTGTCCACAATCTAAAATAATATTTTCATATCGCATTTGAATGGGTTAGTCTTCAAGTGGACTGCTCGCTGATGCAAATTGCCGCCTTAGCGTATGCTTAATTGTTTTGTAAGTTAAATGCGTGTGACTGCACACACACACACAGTCGTATGAGGCCACTGATATGACACGGGGATGACACTACTCGGATAAGTATCTCGCTAGCGAAAAGATCTTGATCATCATTAACATGGTAATGAACAAGTCGATTCTTGTCCTGAGTAGTGCTAACAGTTCGTGACTTGCGCCAGTAAGCCTGGAATATCCCGGATAGCTGTTAGGCACCCGCGAAGTGGCCAAACACTACGAGAAGGCGACTAAGACAGAGTCCAGTTATGTCTTGGGATACAAATACGAGAACCTCCTTTTTCGAATGTGTTGAATCCTGGGCTTAAGGTAGCAGTATTCTAGCATCTCAGTAAGCGAAGTGTCTTGTCGAAATGACGCCTAGGGTAATGCTTCTACCACGTCCGTCCGATTGGGTTGTGTGTGTGTGAGGATGAGTTTAGTACGTATGCATTGATGTTTTCACACACAAACATACACAACACAACACACCCACTTTCCAATATTTATGCGTACTGCCCATCGTCCAAATGACTGGCTACTTTGTGTAGCCAAGTTTAAAGTTGCTTAATTTGGCGGCTTGACGAGTCTCAAGTCTCAGGTCTCGAGTCGCTCATCTCTATGAATATGGCAATGGCTATGGCCATGGCAATAGCTATGATATTTGTGGCCCATGTTGACAGGCCACAAAGCGATATATAAAGCTGCTCCCAGCCAAAAGGCAAATGCATACGCATATGGATACGCACTCCTGAGCAACTTCATTAACAGCACAAATGGCGTCGTTTACGAAGTAAAAATAAAGTATTATTTATGATTATTGTGAGAATTTCACAATGGCCTGCGAGAATTTATTGTTAATGCTTTGTTGCTGCAGCGACTGCAGCAGCCAAGACCCAACCATTCGGTCTCTGTAATGCTGGCAACAGATACCATGGGACACATCTGCATTTCTGCGTGCACAAATTGCCAGCTTGTTTGTCAAATTACATTTAGTGTCAAAAACTCCAATGGTGTAAGTAAATATTTCTTATTTTTATACCCATAAATTGTGCAACGCAATGTTGTAAAGTTCTCTGACTTGATAAAGTGTATATAAATCCTTCTACAGCATCAATGTGTCTGAAAATATCCTCTATTTTGTTTCTACCCCAAAACTGTCTGAAACAATATTAAAAAAAAAAACTAAAACGTAATAATATTTTCAATTTTGAGAGCTGTTCTTTCCTATTATACAAGAAAAGATTATGTACTATTGATGGTCGGAATGGCCATGTATTTTTATTCGGGGTTTGATATATTACTATATTTTAGTTCAGTTCGTTGGTTTTCCTTAAGCAAAATTTATTTTCTTTTGTACATTTTAACTTGTAAGAAATATTATTAACAAATAGTTTTCTTATGATTCCATTCTGGTCTTGCTTTGAATTGTGAATATTTCATATATCCCATATATGTCTTCGCCTGTGAAAATGTGATTCATTCCACAAAGCTTTGTTCCACGGTGCTTATCTCATAGATCCTCACACACAAAACGCATGGCAAGTAGATAGAACGAACTCCGTCCACACAACAGCTTTTGATGTTCTCTGAATTGTACATACATACATATGCTGAATACATGTATACATATGCATATATACATATAGATATACATACATATTTATACAATTGCTCATGTAAATATGTACAGTTTGTCCACAAAGTGTTTGGACAAAGAGAAATATTAATATTTTCTAACTTCTTTGCAAAAAAAGAAAATGTTATTGAATCTTAATTATTTTTTTTTTTATTTTTCTAATATTAAATGGATTTCTCTAAGCTATCTAACGTCAAAATTAAAAAAAAAAAAACAAAATTATCAATGCTTTCGATTGTCCAGAAACTATTTGGACAATGGTGATTTCATATGGCATTTTGTACATTTTAGCCACCAGATTGGGTAAATTGGCATATTATCAAACATTGAAAGGTAATCTAAAAAATTTTGAGCAGATCCATTACTGGATAACTTAAGGAACATAACGGTATAAATAAAGTTACATTATATGAGCCACTTGGACAATTAATATAAGCGTACCTCTGATCTGCTCCTCAGGGCAAACGAAAGCCGCTTTTCAGTACTAATTTTGAAACTTTTTATTTTTCCGTAACACCCCATATGTCAACAGAGCAGGTGGCTCATTATATATGACTAATTGGCACTGTTATGTTCCTTAAGCTATACTCTAATGGATCTGATCCAAATTCGGTTTCACAATGTGGGGGCTATAATATATCAGAGCTGATTTCAATAGCTTATGTTTTTATACCCTTAACCCATTAAAAATCGGTGAAAAGGATATAATGGCTTTGTGCAAATGTATGCAACAGGCAGAAGGAAGCACCACCGACCCCATAAAGTATATATATTTTTGATCAGGATCAACAGCCGAGTCGTTATAGCCCTGTCCGTCTGTCCGCCCGTCCGTTCGTCATTTTCTGAATGCATAAATAGGCGAGCTCATGTGTGAGAAAGAGATGGCATGATAATCGACGCTAGCGTCAATATATTTGTGTGTATTCTGCAGATCCCCGATAACTACTATTTCGTGAACGTATTTATGTGTGTATGTATGTACAGTGAGTACAAGCTTATTTCGGGCAGTATCTAGCAAAAATTTTAAAGTACTATAAAGTTTAAACAAGGAAAAAAACGCAAAATGTTTAATGTATGTACATGCACGTGTTTGTAGCCATCCAATTCGGGCATTTCAGTGCAAATCATTTTAAAGGGAAATTTGCCAATAAATCTTGAATATATTTTTAACAACTGGGTTAAGGGTATATCATAGTCGAGCCAACTCGACTACAGCATCTTACTTGTTGTAATTAAAAGTGTATTTAAACGTTAAGCCAACGACATTTGCATAGACTAATGCATATATTTACATGTCTCGTTTGTTCTTTGTTTTATTGCCCGTCTGCTTCTTCCTCTTCCGACTAAAACCTTTTTTCGATGTTGTCGTTAGTGTTAACGTTTATTAGTCAATATTTGCTGGAAGCCTTTTAAGCACTTCCTTATTGTTGCCGTTATACAACATTTAAAATGCGTTTAATTTTCAATCTTCGCGGCATCTTGGGTGCTGCACAGTGAGGCCACCTCCCAAATTAGCCACAGTGGGGAATTTGGCACGAGTTCAGTTCGAAATAAGAAAGCCATGTTTTTTTAGAATTCATTCATACAAATTTTTATTGTTTTTTTTTTCATATTTTTTCTTTTGCATTTTGTTTGTTCGTTTTTCGTAGCTTGTTTTTTTTTCTTGCAGTTTTCAATTCATTTTTTATTACTAAAATTTCATAAAATTGTTTAGACTAAATTGTAAGTACAACACTAAATTACAATTGTATGTATCTAACTCCTATTATTTATATACTTCATGTTGTATAAATATATGTTTTTAAGGTCTTATATACTTTATACAATCTGACGTGTGTTTTTGTGTGAGTGTCTATTTTTTTATAGTTTCTTGTTTGCAATAAAAATATAAATTACTAAAAACGACTATTTAAAAAATTAAATATTTATAAAAAATATATATATATATAGATGTATATAGGCGGTCCTATATATATAGTATGAGCGTAGATAACAAAATGTATTTGAGAGAGCTTTAAGTTTAATATGTACAAAGTTAGTTGAGATAAATATTGATGAGCGCTGATCTTTCTGTGTAGATTTTACGGTATCTGTTTCAATTTAAGTAGCAAATGCATTAAAAATATATATTTATAGTAAGCTATAGTATTCAACATTAATTTGCCGCATTTTTAGCACTTTTACAACTAGTTAGTTTTAGACTAATGAGGAACCATTTGCAATTTAACTGTAAGTTGGAGTTGAGTTCGTTTTGTGAAGATTTAATTTTGATAATTTATAATTTCGCAAACAGTGGTTGCTTCTTACTTTCATACTACACATTGTTTGTTTAATAGTTTTGAGATCAAAATTAAATGTAAACAATTTGTTGTTTTGTATTAATAACAAACGGTATTAATAAGACTATGCTGTTCTAAAGACTTTCAAACGTAAATGATTGTGTTTTTTGTTTTTGTTTTTGTATTTTTGTATTATTATTTTTTTTTTATTTTGTATTTTTCATTTAATTTTGTTTGTTGGTAAATTTTCAAATAAATGTATGCTTAAGATTTATAAATTCAATACACGTATCGTTTAAAGTTAGTTTTTAACTATAAATAATGTTGACTTCTTTTTTTATATACTTGCTCCAAATTAAAAAAAAAAAAATGCCAAAAATTATACAAAAAGTAAAAAAGAAAGAAATAAAAGGTGTATAAAGATATAGTGTGTAAATATTAAGCGCTTATAATAGAATCACTAAAAGTTTTTGTTTGTCTTCGCTTGTTTGTCTGTGTGTTTGTGTGTAGATTATATAATTAAGCTAGAGTTAAATTTAGTCATATTTTATGCATATACTTTAGACACTAAAAGTAGAGCGCGAGATAGTCAATTTTTTTTGTTTTTGTTTTTGCGTTGAATGTTTTTTGTATGTTTGTCGTTTATCAGAGTTGATTACCTATAATTAGTATGTACAAAATGCTTGCGCACTACTTTGCATAGACAAAGAGTCGACATGCAGCGTCAATGAGGAATAGTATTTTTTTGTTTTTTCATTTGTTTTGTTTAGTGGCTAAAATTAAATGCTAATTATGTTTAGAGTTCTTTGCGTTAAGTAATATTTACAATCGATCGCAACTAAGCACAATTATAATAATAATAATTGAAGCAGATTTTTCAGTAACATGCAAAACGTCAGTAGAAATGTGTTCGTTTAGTTTCTTTTTTTTTCTAGATTTTCTAATTTTGTGACAACCTAGTCTAGTTTTTGAAAAGTTTAAGTCAAAACCATGAATTTTTTTGAATTTCTTAATTGCTTTCATTTAGCTTTTTAGTATGTACAAATGAGAATTTTATACTTAAGTCAGACCAAGCGCAACTAAAGTTTTTAATTATTAATTAGGCAAAATTTGGAAAATTGTTTTGTGTGTGTTAAGCCTGTTACAATTTTGACGACTGCACTGCTTCAATCAACAACAAAGCCAACAAATGGCTCATAATTTGGCGTCTCTCTCTCCCTCTCCCTCTCTCTACGTCTTTCTCCCTCTCTTTCTCTGTGCAGTCTTTGTTTACATGTGCGGCGTGCCACAGACTACTGTGCGCTGCGTCGTCGGCGCACCGCTACCCGTCGCCGCTGCCGCCGCCATCAGCTGGGAGGAGCAGGCACCTGCCACACCTGCCGCTGCAAGGGATGGCCAACGCTGGCTGCAATAGGATCCCTCGCCCAGCACCGAAATGCGCTTGCCCCCACCACCGCTCCCCTTGCCACCACCACCGCCCTGCTCGCTGTGTACTGAGTTCGTCGCGGCTGTTGCAACACTCACTGCTGCGCTGTACTCTTTGGTTGCGCCACTGGCCGCTGCTGCTGCTGCCGCAGCTGCTGCAGCGACACCTGCTCCGGCTGTGAGCAGCTGCGAGGCACGATGTTGCATCAACGTGGGATCCGTGTTTAGTTGCTTTTGCGATTTGGCGCGTTGCAGCGGCGCCAACTGCCCAACACCACAAAACTCCGAATTGGCATTGTTGTCCGCCGTTGCCGTTGACACAGCGTAATTAGTCATGGCGCCGGAATACATGCGGCACTCATCGGCGGCTGCAGCTGCCGCAGCCGCAGCCGCGGCAGAAGCGCAAATGTTATTCACCGATTTGTCCCACGTGTTCTTGATGATGTTGGGGTTGCTGTTGTCAAAGGTGAGGCCACCGCTGCTGCCACGCTTGACTCCCAGCGTTGTGCCACCCGGTGGCAGGCCGAGACCGACACCGACACCGACGCCAACGCCGCTGCCATTGTGATGCAACGTGGCAACCGCATTCTGTTCGTTCTGTTTGCGTGCCTCGGCATCGTCCTTTTCCTGGGCACGTTTCCGTTTTCGCTTCATGCAGAAGACGACGCAGGCAGCGATCACTGCCACAAGGGGCATGGCCACCGAGAAGATGGCAATAAGCACCACTTGGGCATTGGTGAGGCCATCGGCACGTGCTTGCGTTGTTGCTCCATATTGATGCGCGTCGAAAGTGACCGAATCGTACGACTCCTCATCGCATTGCCTGCCACGGAATCCATTGGCGCAGACGCATTCGAAGCTGTTGACCCGATTCATGCAGGTGCCGCCGTTGTGGCAAGGTGTGCTGCCACACTCATCGATATCGATGGAACAATCCTTACCCGTGAATCCAGCGCGGCAAGCGCATTGGTAATCATTGTTGAGATTGGTGCAAGTGCCACCGTTGGCGCAAGGTTTGGTCAGGCACAGATCCACTTTACTGCTGCAGCGCGGTCCGTGAAAACCGGGCACGCATTGGCAGCGATATTGGTTGACCATGTCGATGCATGTGCCACCATTTTGGCACTTGTGACCCACACAATCATCGATGTTCTGTTCGCATCTGCCGCCTGTGTATCCCTCGGGGCAGTTGCATTTACCATTCGGCTGGCAGGTGGCGCCATTCTGGCAGGGATTCGGATTGCAGTTGTCCAAATGTAGATCGCAGGTGTGTCCACTATATCCGCTGGGGCAGTCGCATTGAAACCCCTGCTGTTTGCTGTTGTTGTTGTTGCCATTTGGACTCGTGTTACGGCATCTACCCTGGTGGCAGGGTTTGTCGGCGCAGGTGAGCAGCTTCTCCTCGCACATTCGTCCATTCCAGCCCTTAGGGCAGAGGCACTTGTAACCGCGCTGTGTCACCTCGTCGACGCACGTGCCTCCATTTTGGCAAGGATTCACATCCGAGTCACATGAGCTGATCTCCGTCTGGCAATCGTTGCCATTGTAGCCGGGTGCACATTTGCAAGTGTAGAGTCCCTGGCCGGTGTTAAAACAGGTGCCGCCATTCAAGCACGGACGATGGTTGGTGCAGTAGTTTAGATCCTGATTGCAGAACAGACCTCCCCAGCCCTCGTTACAAATACAGTCCCAAGGCTTGTTGCAAGTTCCGTGCACGCAACTCGGATAAGGAGCGCACTCGTCGCACAACGGGCCGCGCCAGCCCTTCTGACATCTACAAATAGATAGGAATAAAGAATATTAATAAATTGTAAGTTGGCTAACCAATTTATTTTATTTATTTAATCTATTTCTTTTATTTATTATATTTATTTTTTTTTTTTTCGCTTGTCGATAACAAGAGCATATCGCTAAAAACTCAATTTATTTACTGGAAGGCATCAGGAATATGTTGCATAGGGTAAAAACAGCATTAATAATAACAGATTGCATATTTATCATTGCACTTAAACTAATCCCAAGATAATAATTAATTTTATTTCAAATTCAATTTATTAATTATTTCACAGTAAACAAACTGGCAATAAAAAGGCAGCATCGGCACTGTGCAATTGTTTCGCCTATCGATAACAATGTAATCGAATAATCGCTTATCGTAAAAAACTAAATCTATTTCCAGCAAAGCAGATCGAATACGTTGCACAAAGTAAAGACAGCTATAAAATCATCAATGAAATAAGCAAATGCAAATAGAAATGCAAAAAGTGAATAAAAAAATCGACGCTGATTGCTGGACATGACGGACACGGCTGATGCGCTCGGGGTGATGGTTTACATTTGAAGTTTTTGAGCAAAGTGCGAAAGCACGAAGAGCTGAAAGGAAAGAGGAAGACAGACAGCGCATCACCTGTTTAGCAAATCGATCACACAGACATAAATCAAAACACAGCATGCATATGCATATGTATGTATGTAATTGGCTGTGTGGGTTCAGCCACGCTTGGCTGATTTTGGGACACACATACACACACATGCGTATCTATGTATGTATGAAGAAAATAATTAAAGAAAAGGGCAACGACTATTTTGGTGCAGATCTGATCTGCACTTTTACTCCGAACTACTTAATGTGCTCGATGACCCCCTACAAATGGGGGACATCAACTTGACAGGAGAAGTAGAAGGAAAACGCATGTCAACTTTAAAGTCAAAACAAAACAAAAAAAAACAATCAGAGATGCGATGTAATTTTTTTTCCGTTTTTTGTTCAAGTGCACATATCCGCACATAGCGAGAGTGAGAGAGAGAGAGAGAGACAGAGAGACAGAAATATATACAATTTTGCATTTCTCACGATCCGGAAAGCACTAAATTAATTTATTTTACTTGCAGCGCGTTCTACTTTGCGTTGCCAAACAAAAGCAAACACACAACGCACGCACGCGCATCGCATTGTGGCCACAGAGATGCATTATCGATAAATATATGCAAAATGATACAACAAAGAAATCCTTCACCCACAAACTGGCAATTGGCAATAATTCAAAGCAGACGCTTGACACATAATGATGGGGGAGGGGAATGGAGTGTGGTACACGACATGTGGTAATTGATATGCGTTAGTGTCTACGCAACACAGGCAGAAATGTCAAAATCGTTGGCGACGGCGACGGTCAATACACAACACACAGCGTTGCCAACCTGTCCGATGAGTGCGTATGTACGTACATACATACATATGCATATGTATGGGTGTGTGTTCGGTTGCTTGTTTTGTATTTGTTGATATTGCGCGCGCGCATAGAATTATTAAAATGTTCCCACACACCAAAAAACAGCATTTTAATTTTCAATGGTATTGGTTTGCTTTACTTGAGAGCTTAACGTTCGTTTTGCGCTTTTTACTACGAATAAACAACAAGTCGTCGGGCCCTATTTATAAAACAAACATTTTATCCCGAATCACATCAATAACATTTGAGGTGTGTGTGTGTGTTTAATATTTGGTTTTTGGCACAATTATTGAACCACAAAATGTTTGATTTCCGCTTGGCTCACTGGGAACTGGTACAAAGCTGGGAGTTGGTGGAGGGGAGGTGGCGTAGGCACTTTATTGGCCAGCAATGCATAAATAATGAGCAACATCCTGTTCAAAATCAAAAAGAAGAAATCTTAACAACAACGGCGCAATTAGCTTTCTGCACTCCAAACTGGCAACGCTAGCCAGCCAGCAACAGCTGCTTGCTTATAGGGTGATGAAGGGTGAGGGGTGGCTACTGCTCTATGAGATTTGAGCTTGAAATTTCATGCATTAAATATTTGCGAGCGTCGTCAAAAGTGTTGGCTTACACCTTGCTGTGTCATTGTTGTTGCTGTTGTTTTTGTTGCTGTTGTTTTTGCCTTTGCCCTATGAAAAATGTGGGAAAACTTTGTAACTCAATTTGATTCGCCAGTGTATATATTGCTTTTACTTGATTATTTTCAGCAGCCACTTCGAACATAATTGTAATGCAAAACCTCGACAATCAAATGACAGCCAATGCACTCCCAGACAGACAGACGGACAAAAAGACAGACAGACAGAAGAATTTCTTGTGGTCGCACAAAACGTGCACTAAACGGCTGAAAAGCAAACAGAGTTTTTTTTAGTTGTTTCTTTTTCTGTTGCTGCTTTTGCCCTTTACCAAAGTTGGTAGCACTCGGCAAACAAAACCAGCCAACAACTAGTCAAATAACACTGCAAAGGTGTGTCCAATAACAATTGTTGTTATTGTTTTCGTTGTTGCTGTTGGCAAGTATTTAAAAAAAAAAGAAGAAATATAAAGGCAGCAAACAAAAAGCAACAAACACGAAAATAGCTAATCTTGCCAAAAACAAAAATTAGCGCCAAAAGCTCAGCTTAATTAGCCAGAACAATTTTGTGTGTGTGGTCTTCTTAAACTGTTTTTACTTATATTGGTTTTTCAGTTTTTTTCTGTTAATACTTACATGCATTGATTCGGCTTATCGCACTGGCCATGAACACAGCCCTTGGCGCATTTGGCTGCAAGTAGATAGAAATCAAAGACAAATAATGTTAATTGATATGCTGATGAGTTTCTATTTATTTAAATATAAATAAGGGAACAAAAGAGTTGCATTTAAAATAGTAATAATATCATCACTTTCTCAGGTTAAGTGGCCAGTTGACATCACCAAGCATGCCACCTGCCACCTGCCACAATGCGTAGCAGTTACACCCACACGCAGCCACAGCCCACATTGACAAAGCCAACGAAAACAAAGAAAGAAATAAACCAAACACAAGATTTGTGGCAATTTTAAGGAGAGGAATACAAAACAAAAACTTTCTTTTTCACGCGTTTCGGCGCTATCAAAAAAAAAACACCTTAAAAAAAAGACACATAAAAAAAAGAAGAAAAATCATTTAACGCTCGAGAGATAGACGAAAATGTTTAAGATGTTTACTTCTTTTACAACTTCTCATTTTTTTTTTTTAATTTTTTGGCGAAAATGAATCATGGCCAAAAAATAAAACGGCAATGACGCTCAAACTGTGCGGCAGCAGGAATAACTTGTTTCTAATATGCGCGCCAGGCCAAAAGGAAACACCACAAAGTGAAATAATCCCATGGTCGCAAAGAGTTGCAACAGCAACAGCAACAGCAGCAGCAGCATCACAAAGCAGCAACAAGAAAACAGCGGCCCGAAAACCAATTCCCAAGCTCCAAAAGGTTCGACGAAAACTTCGATTGTGAATTGCACACAGAGAGAAAGAAGAGAAGAAAAAGAAGACCTGAGACTGAGGCTGTCGTTGGTATCTGAAGCTGGGCCAAGAATGTGGCAAACATGTTTCTCGCGGGCCTGGGCCTGTGCCAGGAAGTAGGGGAGTTTTGCTGCTGCCCGCCCGCCTTATCCGCAAGGGTCTCTAGGTGGACAAACAAAAAAAAAAACTAAATCGTGAACATTGCGAAGCTCCTCCTCAATACTGGCCAACAGTAACAACAAACAGCAGCTTGAAAAAATGCGCCTGCAACAGTTTCTTCTTTTCATTCAAGCAGGAAAATTGCCTAGAAAATCGTGTTCTCTCTCTGCGGTTGCAGCTCCTGCTGCGGCTGCTGGTGCTTTTAATTCCCCCGCACGCAGCTAATATATATAAGCCGTAATATTGGCAATTGGCAATGATTTTTATTACATGCCCACAGACGGGGCAGTTGAAAGTGAGTTTTTTGTTGTTGTTGTTATTGCTAGTGGTTGTTAGTTGTTAGCTGGTAGACTGGTCTGAGGCATCGTTTCGTGGCTAGTTTAAATTTTGTTATACATATTCTTCTTGGCTTGTTCACACGCCCGCAAGCTCAGGCCGAGTGGTTGATTCTGTTGCCGTATCTAAGCCTTGCTTATTTACTTTCACTTTAGTCTACATTAAAACTAACTAATTTGTATCTATTACTTTAGCAAAAGCAATAGCTCACAAATGTTGCATAGCCACAAGTTGCCAATGCAGCTGGGCTTATTCATGAAAAAAGGCAACAAAGTCTAAATAGCTCATTTCCTTGAAATTAAAACCCAAACACAAACTACACACACACACACACACACACACACACAAATACATACACACACACGCACGCACAACGCAGAGTTCATTCAGAAAAAACAAAAAGCAAGTTGCAAACCTTTTTTGGGCCAATTTAATAAAGGCAGCACTCACTTCCACATGAGCAACTTATTTTTTGCACGTTGCACGTTTTGACTTTTTATTTGTTGCTGCTGGAAAATAATTTTCGCTTGTGTGTGTGCCTTAATTTAAGCTCATTTTTGCGCATTTAACTTGGAAATAAAGTATAGCAGAAGCAACAGCAACAACAAGAGCGGAAGAGGCAGCTGCTGTTTTGCCAACTTGCTCAACGACCGTCAGCAGAAGGACACCAAAAATTATGTGGCCGAAAAAAAGCAAGCTGGACGAGCCACATTTAAGGTGTAATCAGCCGTGGCCGTAGCCCCAAAGGAAGTTATTCTTGCTGGTCGCGTCCTCAGCAATGTGCGGCATGCAGACGACGACGGCTGCGACGTCAACGTCGTGGCGGACAAAGAAGATACTCAAAAACGACATCAACCACGAGAAGGAACATCATGATGATCAAGAGGCTGTCTTTTGTCTGTATAGCTGTGTATGTCCGCGTGTGTATGTGTGTGCGTGTGTCCACACCACACCTCAAATATATTTGTATATATGAAACCTGGGGCCGCTTGCACTTGGCGTGGGAAGATTTTTGTGATCTTCGTCAGTCTTAGTGCTCTGATTCACAGTCTCTACAATAGGTGTGTGTGTGTGTTGTGTATGTGCGAGGTGTGTGTTAGCCTCCCGAAAAATGCTGCATAGGTAGCTGGCTGCTGGGCTACTACTACAAAAAGGGCCTGTTTGAGATTTGTTGTTTTCGTTTTGCTTCTTCTGCTGCTTCTGGTACTCTTGCCACATATGGCTGCGGTTTCCTCACTGATTTCTTTTAGTTTTCAGTTCGTTAGACGTTTTGTTGCGCCTGTTTGTTCTGCCCCAAGCCAAATGACAAATGATTTTCCCCCCATCACAACAACAACAACAAAGAACGGGTATAAAAAATATAAATTCATTGATTTTTAATTTATTTGTTTGACTTTATGATTTTTTCCACATTTGGCTTTTTTTACTTTTTGTTTCTTTGTCGATATTTGAATTTCGGTATTCAAATATTTGTTGTTTGGCATTTTCGTCAAATCATTGCCAGCTACGCATTGAAAATAATTACACTTTTAATTCGTTAGCAGCTCCTTGTCTCGCTCCGCTCCTCCCCCTCCCCGAACACCCTTCTCCTGCTCACATTTTATTTATTTTCCATTTTTTTGTTTTGTGTACAATCATCTCATTTGATTTGACAAGCAAGTGATTTTCAATAATAATGAGAGTTGCCCGCGTGAAGTGCGGCACAAGAAACGCGGCACGTTGTGCCCACTTGACAAAGCAGCGGCAGCAACAACAACAACAACAACAATAATAATAATAATAATAATAATAATACCAACAAGCAACAACAAACATGAGCCCAGAGCTTCAGCTCGAAGAATGCTAGAATCGTTTTGCGGCACAAACGAAAAATCGAACTGAAGCTTTTTTGGTTTTTGGTTGGTGCTGATATTATTTTGCCCTCTCACACATTCCTCAAACCCAAACCGAATCCCAATCCCAATTCTTATATCTTGAGAGATACTTACGTTTCTCGCAGTAGGTGCCCTGCCAGCCGGTGAGGCAGATGATTTCACCCGTTTCGGAACATGTGTAATGGCCAAATTGATCGTCACGAGGTCGACAGAGATTCGCACAGCCGGATCCGTAATAATGCGGATCGCAGGTGACACGAAAATCGTATTCGAGCGATGTGTGCTGTGATTCCGACTTATTTGTCTTCCACTCGGAGGAGACCTCAAGAACTTGCTGCACCGAGAGCCGTTGGATGAGCAGATCTAAAACAGAAAGATGAAGAAAAACACCAAAAAGATAAGTAAATTGTGCGTGAGAAAATTACAAGAAAATATGGAGAAGTAGAAGAAGTGTGAGTAGATATCCCTAATGAAGATTAATTAGATTCAAGTTACAGTTGAACTTGGGAGGCGCTGCTGGCGCTGGTCTTCTCCTCATTGGAATTTTGAGAGATTACAAATCCTAAGCCGAAAAAACTCAATACCAGCAAACTCGAAAAGTTGCAACTTGCGCTTGTCACAAGTGCCACGTTGTAGCAAGGTATGCGGGGCAAGTACTGGCAAGTATTTGCGGGCGGCAACAGGCAGGCCGTCAGTCAGCCAGGCAGCCAGCCATGCAACACACGACCAACTGAGCGTCAGTTGCATTTTCAGCTGTTTGCCTGAGCCAAGCGAGACCGGTCTTAAATTTTTTTCGTTTTTTTTTTTCAGAAACCATTGGATGGCAACTTGTTTATGTGTGTGTATGTGTGTTTGTGTGCGTGTGTCTACACACAGAGCTGTTTTATATAGCCACATTATGCCATGGTCTATAAAGTAAATTGCAGGTGCATGACTATTTGAATTGCAGGCAGCCAAGTCGAACCTAAGCCCGAGAAGTTGAAGCAGGCCGAAAGAGAGAAGACAACAAGAAGCAAAAAAAAAAATACAAAAAAAAACCGATGCATAAATCTCTTGCAATACCAAAACGGCAATATGCTTGATGCTTGATACTAAATATTCAGCTTGGCCATAAACCAAAAAAAAAAAAAATGCGAAGAACTCAGTGAAAATATACAAGCAAGAGTTTGTGCAAAAAAATAAAAGCGATCAACATAAAAATAAAAGAATACTAGCCAGTGAAAGTGGCATGGGATAAGTAGTTAAAAAGTGGCACGGAATAAGAAGTAAAATTAATCGGTAGTAAGTGACAGGGTATTATAACAAAATTTCAAAGTTATTTATTCTTTTAATTTTTTCTAAAAACTAAAAATTTTAAAATGGTTTTAACAAAAACAAATTAAAACAAAACCTACAAATCAAATTGTTAAATAAAAAAGTGGATAATTAAATTAATATTAAAAATGAAATAAAACTAAGGATATAATAAATCTGGGGATGTTAAAATGTAAAATTGCTTTTAATTTTTAGTAAGGTTGGCGGAAAAAACGCAAAGCCAAAAAAAAAATTAACGACAGCCAGCTACCAATATGGTCAGAAATGTTGTTGGGCCAATAAATTGCAAGCTGCAGTTGACAAGTGCACCAACTGGTTGCCCAAAATTTTGAGCAAAATATCCGTACTCCAATATCAACTAATTAATTATAAAGCGACCAAAAATGTGCACATATAGTCAGATATATGTATACATGTGTGTGTTACACAAACAAAAATTCTAACGAGTTGCAAGCTGCATTTTTATTTATATATTTTTTTATTAGCCCAGTCGTGTGCTTCACCTGACGTGGCAACATGGAAAAACGCTCAATGCAAAACTCGCGCCAAGCAACAACATTCCCCAAAAAAGCGCAGCTTAAGGCAACAAACTAAAATTAACAAACGAATGAAAAAAAGAATTGAACATTGTGTGTTGTTGTATGTTTATTTACATTTGCAACACACACACAGACGTGCAGCAGGCGGATTTGTGGCATGACAGGTTATTAGGCGACTTACCGGCAACGCTTCAAGCGAGACGCACAAATTGACTGCAAGTTTTTGGCGTCCAGTTTGGCCAGTTGGCCAATGTGGCAGCAAATAAATATATAAATTTTTGTTGCAAATGCATACGCATAAAACGGCATTTTTTAATTACCTATATAAGTGATGAAAAAAAACACAGATGACATTGCTCAGTAAAAAGTTGCGTGCCACAACTTTCGCAACAATTGCCGCTAATCACATGATTAATGAACTAATTTCGCTTTAGTGGCGGAAATAAATTCAAGTGGGAATCATTTTGAAAACAAAATACACACAAGGAGTATTTTGTACAAATTGTTTGTCTTTTAACAAATGAGTCGCAATTTGTGTGTGCAACAAATTTAGCAAAACGGGCAACAGCATTTTCAACTTGACGCCGACAAGGGGCAAGGTTTCTCCAACATACAACACACAACTGCAAACTGCAAATATTTAGTCACAGTCGCACCAACAACGCGCTGACTTCTGCCAAAGGAATTTATAAAATACCATTTTATCAAGACACACGACGACGACAAAGAAGAAGGAGACGTGGACGGCGTTGGAGGCAACGAGTTTTGTATGGCAAGAGGGTTCCTCTCTCTGTGCTACTGCGACTGCGACTGTTGCTGGGGTGCTGCTGCTTGATCCAATGAGTTAAAATTAAAAGATAAGCATTTTAACAACATCGGCAAGAGCAACAACAACTACAACGTGCAACTAACAACTTTGGCATTGGCAGAGATTAATTGGTAGGTAGGGATAGGAGAAAAAAAAAACAACAACAAAAAGCGAAATGAAGAAGAGGAAGGAGAGTAGAAGTAGAAAACCAGCGAAAATCTTAAGAGCATGAGTTGAAAGATTTCGACGCATCAAGCCAAGAATCACCTTGCAGCACGATGCTGCGAAGCCGGTCAAGCAATGTGTGTGTGCGTGTGTGGCTGGCAGGCATACAACTGTTGGCCTCTTGCCTGCAGGCAAACACTGCCGAAAAGGTCGAGGACACCCTTCCCCCCCCCACCCCACAAACCCCAACGCGGCTGCTGCAGGTTTCTTTCGCTGTTTTATTGCGCCTTTTTTTTTCCTTTTTTGTATGTAATTTATGTTAAATGAATATAACAAAAAAAAAAAAATAAATAAAGAGCTGCTAAACTTGTTGGCCATCGAGACAGGCGTAAACTTGCTACGCAGCCGTGCCACAAGTATGCGGGAGATCGTTCAAGAACAGCAACAACTTTTAAATAATGAAATTAATCCTTGACAAGCGCTTACAGCGACTTGCAAAATCTCCGCAAAATTGAAATGGTTATGTTGGGAGGGGCATTGGGGAAGGGGAGGACAGCAACCCAGTCGATAAAGATCTATTGCGTCTGGGCCGAATACGCCTAGTACTTAAAAATGAGACTCCTCTCTAGGATATCAGCAGGATGCCAGTCGAAACAAAGAGCTAAACAATTAAAATTCCCTTAACGAACCGAGTATTAATAGAAAATGTTGAACAAAACAGTGCTTAGCACAACAAACAAATTTCTTTGAAATGTTCATAAATCTTGAAGTAAAAGAAATGTCTACATAAATTGTGCAGGTATCAGCAGATGTGGTAAATCCGAACAGGTAGCCAAACATTGTGTGGGAAAACTATCTCCCTAAAAAAAAAAAACCAAGAAAATCGAGAGAAAATGTGTTGCAAGTGTCCTTGATGCTGCATGGACCACACAGATTTTAATTCGATTGCCAGCAATCTGTTTTTGTTTGTGTGGTCCTTTTATCGGGCGGCTGAATCAGCAATCATGTCGCATTGTTCCAAGATGAATTACACTACGTACACGATCGCTAAATTCCTTACAAAACAAAAAAAAAACAACAAAAAAATCCTTTGACTAGAACTAAAAGTTCGTGATTAAAAAAAGAACAAAAACAAGCAGACGCAAGGCAAGCTAAAAAAGCTAAATTGCATTCAGTAAGCAAACGACGGGCGGCAGACGACAGAGACTGACAGACAGACAGGCCGACCTCAGCACACTTCCGTTCCGAAGGCGAGCAGACAACAAAGGCGACAACAAAGTCTGCGGTGGTTTATCCCTGACTAAAAAAGGGAACCATGCCTGACGTACACAGACCTGTGTTGTGTTGGCTGTTGTTATTTAAAACCACTCAATGTGCCGGAAATCTTATACACACACACATTCGCTCACACACATCACAAGTGTTGAACTTTAGTTAGTTGCGCAGTTAGTGTGCAACTAGAAATTTGAGTTTGAGTATCAGGTGTCTCTTCCTTTCTGTCTCCCTTTTTCTCTCTCTCTCTCTCTATTTCACTTACTACTACTCTCTTTCAAGGATCCTCGCGAGCGGCTATTTTTGGAAACAGCTTTTGAACGCACAGGAAGCAGGATGCAAGTTATGAAATAAAGGAAATGCATTTCACGTTTCACATTTTATATTATTTAATTTGAAACTTTCATTTTTGGGTTGAGTATCAGTAGTTCACCATCGCTCACTCTCTCTTGCTTTCAGGGATCTTCGCTCTTAAGAGCACAGGAAGTAGGATACAAGTTATGCATTCAAAATTGAGTAAGGCAGCACAAATAGAAAACAGGATGTCTTGTTTTTTCGGTGTACTTACTGTTTAAGCGCGCATTGGCGCTGTTATTCGTATCGTGCCAGGCCTCAACGATTAGCGTGAAGGTGCCCTGCAATGTAGGAAAAAAATTAAAGTTAAGCAATTGTTACAAAACAGCTAAGAATAAATTTATAACTCATATTTTATTGTTAATAAGAAAAAAATTAAGAAGTGGAAGCAAATATTTATAACACAATTTGTATATTGTGTATTGTCGATCAAGGCGCAATTAAAAATAATAAAAAACAAGATAGAACGTTGCAGTCGGAAGTAACCGACAGCGAAATACTATTATACATTAATTTGTGTACAGTTAAGAAATACTGTCCAAGTTTGCCTTTTTGAATGGGAACACATTCTGTTAATTCTCTAATAACTATGTATATGATTTGCATATAAGTGAGCGTGGCTTTTAAAGACGGTGAGCAGAATTACACGGGAATTAAATTCCGGAGATACGGCCTTTTCCAGATTTTAGGGGCGGGAGTAGGCGTTGCCCAAAAAAATTATAGAGAAGTTTCCTAATAATCTTCCTAACCTAACTTGAATTGCGGGGGACATGGGCGTTTATCCTTTTTGGGGGCGGGAGTGGGCATGGCCCAAACAATTTTTGAGTTCGATCTTAGTATTATACCTTCTAAGTTTGGTAACTGTAGCTCTTAAATTGCGGGAGATACAGGCATTTATCGTTTTTTGTGGGCGGGAGTGGACGTGGTCCAAAATTTTTTTTCCACATTTATGAAGGTTGTTACTAGCAATATACCTTTAAAATTTGGTGACTTAAGTTTTTAAATTGCGTGAGATATAAGCGCTTATCGATTTACACCAACAGGTGTATCGGTTTAGGTAGGTGGACTGGGCGTGGCCATCCAATTTTTTTTATCGATTTTTGGGAGAGTTACCAGTAACATACCTGCAAAATTTCGCGACTCTAGCTTGCAAATTACGGCAGATATGAGCATTTTAAATTTATAGGGACGAAGTTCCTGTGGGCGGCGAATGTGGGCGTGGTCCAAAAATTGGTATGCCAATCTATCTTTAAAAATTTCGGGGGGATTGATGGGGGCGTCGGAGTTGGGCGTGGCACATGCCGATCTTTCAAAGACTTTGCCAACAACCCACGAACCAAAATTGGTGACTGTATCCATTAAATTGTAAGAGATATGGGGATTTATCGATTTGCTTAAATCGAATTTATCGATTTTCTAGCTCCCTAGTTGACGTAGGACCAAACCCAAGACACTTTAACTTTTGAGGGTACTTTACAGTATACGTTCCAAGTTTCAAGTCTCTATCTCTAAGGGTGTCGGAGGAACGCGCGTTCATACGGACGGACAGAAGGACGGACAGCATGACGGACATTGCACAAAACCAATATACTATTATACCTTTTTGGTATAATAGTATAACTATAAGATAAAAATATATTTTAAAAAAACATGTTTTTATTGTTTATTGAAACACAATAAATAAAAAACAAAATAAAATAACAATTTTAGAAGTAGAAGCAGCTAACAAAAGATTTTTAACAAAAATGTTACATGTTTAATTAAAGCACAATACAAAAATTTAAAAAAAAAACACATAAATTTAATAAAAAGCAGCAGCAGCAATTAAGTTAAGTCGTTATCAAAACGGGAAGTGAATCATTTGGTGCGTCTTCTTTTCGTTTTTTGGCTTAAACGCAAACTCGCACTTATATTGCGATATGATCTAATCTGGATCCCCATAACCAAGTTAAGACTAATAGCTTGAAAGCTCTTACAAATGCCACAGCAGCCCACAGCCCACAGTGTGCCTCATTATAGACAGATTATGACAACAGCGCAGCACCAACCAAAAGAAGAAAAAAAATATGCTCAAAGACGCCCACATGCCACATACAGACAGACAACAAGCCAATGAGGCAAACACTAATGCAATGAGAGAAACTGCAGGTAACACACATACACACACAAGTAGTGTGCAACTGGCAGCGCCCTCAATTCACACTTGATTACAAATGCAAGAAGGAGGCAGGGGTACGATGGGGGCATACAAAAACCGGCAGAGATGACACAAAATGTTGTATACATGCGTGTGTATATTATTGGCAATAGGCCGTTTGCAGAGGTGGCTTAAAACTCTAACGCTTCCTCGGCTGCTTGGGCTGGGCGTGTTTTTTGATTGCGTATTTGAGTTTAAATTTGAATTCGAGTTTGAGTTCGGATTGCATTACATGTAAATGACTAATTTTTGACAAACTTTCGATTGTTGTTGTTATTTGATGTGTGTGTGGGCGGCAGATGTAGAATCAATTTAGCTGATAAGCCGCAGAGTGCCGATTGATTGCATAAGCAGCTGGTTGAAGCGAATTGCCTTTGTGGTATGGCCAGACATTGAATAGTGCATTTGCCAATAAACAAGCTGATGGGCTCGACAGGAAACAAATCAGACATCTGTACTTATATACATCCATACATATATATATATATATATATATATATATATATATATATATATATATATATATACATATATAACTATTTGCATAGACCATCGGCAGTTTACAATGACAACTCAATTGAATCGATGTAAATGTTTATTGCTAAATTAAGCAGTTTTTAATGCATTCAATCACTTTGTCCTGCTTACAATAGACGTCAGTTAATCATTTAAAAATCCACTATTGCTAACATTATATATATATGCTAACTCTTTTTGAATCTATTTATTTTATTTATAAATATTAGCTATAATACATGTATTAACAAATCTAATTATAATTTATAATTAATTTTTGCTCTGCTTGCTTTTCGTTTCTTTTTCCTTTTTTACATCGACTAAAACAATTGGAGATTATTAAAATAAATAAATGAACTGCTCAAAATAATAATAATAAAAAATATTTAAAAAGCATACATTTTAAATGTTACTTTTAATTAAATTTATTTGTGTTCCGATTAATATTAGTCGAAATCAAATAAATAAACTACAAAAACAAACTGAAAAATAATTTATGAGTTAATACAGGGCACACATTAACTATAAATATACATATATAAATATATATATAAATATCTATATGTCTATATACATATGTATGAGCTCCAAAAATAAATGAGCCTCATATATATATGCACATATATATGTGTATATATATATGTATATATATATATATATATATATATATTTACAGATGCACACGCGAACGTGTATCGCGTGCAACGGCGCTGTATATCAACGTCAATATCTGCTGCTGCATAGGGTGAAGTGCATGCCAAATGCTTAGGGCGCAAGAGAGTAGGAGTGGCAGCCAATGCAAGACAAGACAAGGCAACTCAGGAGAGGCATAGAGAGAGAGGGAACCAGACAGACAGACATACAAAGCCAAAAGTAACAAAGTTCAATAAACAACAAGCAGCAACTGCAGAAGCAGCAGCAACAGACAACGTTCAGCATCAAACTTGTCGTTGACTATTTTTAGCAGCAATAGCTGAAGGGAAGGGAGGGCTGAAGGGGGATGAGGGCGACCGATCTCCGGCAACCCCCAAGAACATCTTTACACGGAATGCGTATGCATTGTCCCCTTCCCCATCCCTCTTCCTATAGCCCGTGCCACACGATTTTAATTAAGTGCAACATTAAATTAGTTGATGCCATGACTCGACTCTGCCACGTCTAGTCGCTTACTATAATTAAGTATTTGGTTTGACCTAGAAATATTTAATGTTGCTCTAAAATAGAGCATAGCTCAAGATTCGCTTTTTGGATTATTCGACTTATACTATCTTAATATATATAATATATTTACTTTATTTGCCTTTTAACAGTAGCTCTGTAGTTTGGATAGTTATATTATCTTAAACCCTATCTTTTGGTTTATTTGAATAACTCTATCTTAATTCTCATTTGCGGCACGTGCTGCATATTTTTGCATATGTTATATGTACGCTAATTGCATGTGTTGCAAATTCGCATTTTGCATAATTTTTTCATTTGGTTCCGCTGCCGCAGCTGCTTACACATTTCACGTGCCAATAAGTCTAGCTAGATATTAGTGTGTGTTTGAACACCTCACCCTCACCCTCAGCCTCAGCCTGCCCGGCTTAGCATGACTTTACCACTTTGGTCAGGGCTTACGATAACAGTAGTGACGCTGCACATGCGCAAACAATTAGGAAGTAAAGTGTACACAGAGAGAGAGATATAGAGAGAGAAAGAGGGAGAGAGAGAGAGAAGGAGAGAAACAGATAAAGAGAAAGAGGGGCCAAACCCACCCCTTAAATTAGACGCGCACAATACACGCTGCGTGAAGAAGCAGAAGAAGCAAATACGTTACAAAATAGAAGCGGGTTCTTCAACGTGGGGTGAAGAGCACAACCATCCAACCAGTCCGTCAGTCAGTCAGCCAGTCAGTCAGTAGCCGTTAGCAGTAAAAAAAAAAACGCGAGCCTTCTTTACTTGAAAAATAGCTAATGTGCTCGTAATACTGGCTAAAATAATTAAGAAATGTGTGGTATGCCCCGTGTCTTGGCCGCTGGAGCATAAAAGAAGTGGCAGGCAGCAACAGCGAGCAGCACTGGTAACATAGAATTCGACTAGAGTGCAAGTATTTCAAATTGTTAGCAATTTATTAGGCAAACACATCAGCCAACGACTTGTTTCATACACATACACAGAAAAATTTACAAAACCTACATAAAATGAAAATCTGAAAATCACAATAAAAAAAATACTGTACAAAATCATACGAAAAAAAAAATTAGTAGCTCAAAGCCTGCCGGTTTAGTATAAATTTCAGGCTGTTTGTTTTCCGTGTGTAGGAAATAAAAGCTGTGGCTTATATCTGCACAAATCTGCAGAAGGTGATCAAGAGTTAAAAAGCGAGTCGTACTAAAAAACAGAAGGAAACTCAAAAGAACGTTACTTTTTTTCAGGGGTTGATAATAAAGTCGGAAGTGGATGTAGAGGAAGAAGCAGAAACAGAAAATAAAAACCCGTAGTCAGCGAGCTGGAAAGTGTCGCTGGTGGTGCTGCATGCGTGGCGCGGCACGCTTTTTCAGTGCATATATATATATATATATATATTTTAATAGTCGACAGATGTTTGCGGCAACAACCCTTGACAAGGACACAGAGAGCAGATCGCAGAGAGCGTTGCAACTACGGGCGGAAGTAAGTACGCCGCACAGTCGCCGCCACGTTGCAACTGCAACTGCAACGGCAACGGCAGCTATAAAAAGCACCCAAACACACAAATTGCCAACAAAAATAAAAAAGCGTTTAAATCATTTAAGAGACAACACTGAATATTATTTTTATTGAATCACTGACTGACTGAGTGACTGACTGAACAAAACTGACTCACCCACTGCACTGGGGGAAATAATCTAAATATAGTTTTATATATATATATATATATATATGATAAAATGATGAAGTTGCAAGTGTATTTTACTCACCGGCCAGGCAAAATTGAAGGCAAACTGTATAGGATTGGTGAAGCCCTTGGCTTGAAGACTCTGCGCATCAGAGAGATTGAAGGAATTCTCGCCGAGAATTGGCGTCACCACATCCCCGTATGTGCACTGCGACGTTGTGTCTATCGTCGCCTGATAGTGTTTGAGGCACACACGAAATCTCGTTTTGCATGTACCAATGCATTTGCCCGTCGTCGTATCCGTTGCCCCGCTGCAACAGTGACCCTCATTGTCCCGGCCATGCTCGTTGCTAAAATATTTCAATCGCAATTCAAAATTGCCGGAACTGTGAACCTGCAGGGGAAAAAAGAGAAAGAGTTTTAGTATAATCAAATTAAAAAGTAATTCATTTAAGTTGACGCTGCAAATCAAGAATTCAGCAGCAGCATCCCAAGTAACATAGCCATAAATCTTTCAATATGGTATTTAACCGAAAGGAAACTAAGTAAAAAATACAAAAATCAACTGTGGAATTTTGCCACAAACACAAACCAAAATACCAAATCGAGTAGCAGTCGTTAAAAATAAGAGACCCATGCAAAGGACGGCAAAATGGGCTTATGAAATATTTAGAGTCAAAAGAACAGCAAGCTGTCGATTTTTGCAGTTTGTTTTTTTAGTTCGGTTTCGGTTTTTATTTTAAGCCGAGTCCAATTTATTGTTACGTTTCTGTTTTTGAAGCGCCGACTTCGTCTTTATGGTCGTTGTCTTTGCATTTGCATATTTGGATTTGCGAATTTGTGTGATTTTTGATAGTCGATAAATTTATAAATAAGTTCGCTTGCGCGCTTAACGACTTAAGGTGTGAATTATACAAAAAAATATATCTAAATATTTAAAGCTAATTTAAAAAAAATAGGTCAGCGCATGCTGATAACTTAATTAAAAAATAGAAAGAACATATCCCTAATAGGAACTGTTTTTAGGGATATTGTTATACATTGTGCGCTTATATGGTATCTAGATGCTGTTGCACTTAAGATTTAATTATGGCGCCATAAATGAGCGCTCGAACAACCCCCACAAGAAGCTGAGAAAAACTCTCAAGCACAAACAACAAGGCAATGCCCAAAAATAGTTGCTCGAGTGTTATTGCTTTTATTGTTGTCCATTTTCTATAACTGTTCGGCAATTAACATTTTAAGAACAACAACAGTAACAACAAGTGAAGCTTGTTAAAATGACAATTTAATTGTTAACAAGACATGAACGCAAAGTGCAGACAGAGATAGAGATAGAGACTGCTCCACATGTGTTGTCTTGGGAAGCATTTTATTGTTGACGTTGTTGTTTGTGTATATGAACATGGGTGTTTAATTGCTCAATTAAGACGAAGTGCGTCTGATTTTGCCTCTTCCCTTTTCCTATGTTTTTTTCAGATGCTGTGTAAGCTAAGCACAGGTGTAGTAATCCGTTGTGAGCCAAACAAACAACAAAAAAATATATAAAAAAAATAAAGCGTGGCAAAATGCGAGCAACAATGAGCGAGCAACGATGATGCGGCTGATGGTAAAAAATTGTAGCAAAGCTGCTTAACTAGCATTTAATGGGGCTTGGCAATTGAGGCGCTCTTTCTCTGGCGCTAACATTTGCCGCACGCCGTTGTAATTGTAATTGCGATTGTGTGGCACAACAAAGCAAGCATTTAAATGGAAAGAGAAATAAAAAAATTATTGATTTTTCTAGCAGTTGTAAATGCAACTTGCACAAAACCAAAAAATTCCATAAAGCTAGCAGAAATCAAACAAACTAACTCAACTAATGAAATAGGAAGGCGCAATAACACAGATGAAAAACGCCCAAGATACACGCAAAACGAAAGACTTAAGCAACGAACTCGCAGCAGAGCAATGCAAGCAGCAGACGTCAACAACGACGGCGACAGCGACGCTGCTGCGCTACGTACAACAATACGAGTATTAATAAAGCAGCGGGCCAACAACAGCAGCAAAAAAAAAGAAAAGAAAAAATAAAAACAAAACAACACACGACGGCAAAACGGACGCAAAAGAGCAGCACAAAAAGAAGCAGCAACATCAACGACGACGTCGGCAACAGGCAGGCAAAAAAGAAAAAAGAGTTGAAAAAATTAAAAAAAAAAATTTTCAAGTAAAACCGAATTGTTTCCCACGGCATACGATTTTGCCGGTCAACATTGATGGTTAAAACGAACAAGCGAACGAAGGAACGATCGAGCGACGAAGTGACGGCCCGACGTCGCAACGTTCAGTCAAAAGGTGTAAGCAGCAACAACAAGAACAACAGCAACGAGCGCCAGGTGAAGAAGCAGCAGTGCTGCATTGCCAATGCACAACCAGCCATATTGAAAAGAGCGAGAGAGCGGGAGAGAGCAGCAGCAGAATCGCTCTCTCAGAGAGAGCGCAGCAAAAGCCCCATAGCTATAACAGTGTTTAGTATCTGTTGTTGTCAGCTGGTGTTTTTGGGGAGCTACTGCTGCAGACGTAGCAGAGCAGCTAACGAAAGAGCAGCGCCAAAGCGCAAAAAGAGCAAAACGTGACTTAAAAGTGAATTGGATGGCGAATCGTTGTTGTTAGGTTTATAAAGTGCAGCTGGCGGCTGCTGCTGCTGCTGCTGTAAGAGAGAGAGAGAGAGACAGAGCGACTAAGAGCGAAAACTTGTTTTCAACGGCGTTTTCAAGAAGAGTAGTGCAAAAAAAAAAATTGTGTAGAAAAAAGAATTAATAGATGATCAGCATTGATGCGTTGCTGATGCGACAGAGACAAAGATAGACGGAATCTGAAGCTGAATTAATAATAAAGAAAAATCTCGAACAAAAGAAATGTTGGAAAAAGCGCAATAAGCGGAAGGCGAAGAGGCAAGTGCAAAGCAGGAAAGAATGCATATACAGCTATTAAGCACACACACACAGCAAATGTTAAAGACGGGGGAGGAGAAGAAGCAAACAAAGGTGCAGGCGCAGTTGTCAAAATATGTACAAAAAACAAATCAATTTGCATAACAGCGAAACATTTACCTACACACAAACACTTATACACACACAATGAGAGACACATTGTTGGTGGGAAGCAAAACAAAGCTTTGCAAAGCGATTTAAGCTGAAACCACAACAAATAGTTTTCTACAACAATTTGACACCATTTTAATGCACAAATACAAAATACGATTTTCTCACATTTATATTCTACTCATGCAAATAGTAAATAGTAATAGTGCATAGCTTAAAATACTCCCCACTTTAGTAAAAAATAATAAATAAAATATAATTTTATACACTTGTTATAGTTCTTTTGTATATATATATTTTTTTTTGTCTTGTTTTGCCGTCAACTATGAACTTTATTACGCTTGAAGACCTTTTGGGAACACACACACATAAATAGAGAGAAAAAACAAAACAAAAAAAAAACAGAACTTGAAAGCTAAAATGTTAAGTTAACTATGTGGGGACGGGGTTCGGGAGTGGGGGACAGGCACTTGTTAAAAGTGCTGGAAAATAGTGCGTTGCATTGTTTACCTTTTGCTTGACTCAGTTTGCGTTTTTACGAGCCACTCTAAATTTATAAAGTATAAATGAATGTTTTTCTTTTTCTGCTTCGTCTTTTTCTTTCTTTTACCTTTACCGTGATCACTCAGGCTTGACTCGACTAGTTAGATCAAGCCCCCCCCCCCCCCCCTTCTCTTTCCGACCACCAATATAACTTTTTTTGCAATTCTTCCACGTCAACTTACGTTGACTGCCTGACTGACTGACAATTTGAATGTTGTGGGTTACAACAGAAACACACACACACACAAACACACAAACATTTTTTATTTTTTAATATATTTTTTTTCTGTCTTACAGGTGTTTGCTCAAGTTTAGCAGTTATTAAATGTGTGTGTGTGTGTGTGTGAGTGAAGAGAGTGGGAGAGAGAGATAAATACTTGCCCTTTGGCTTTGCTACGTTGTTTATTAATCATTTAAATTCATCAACATCATCGTCATCACAATCAACCGTTAAAAGCAACGGTCTTGGGAAACAGTTATAAGCGCAAGTGAAATGTTTTATGTGTGTGGGAGCAGTTTGCTTGCTGCTCCCCCTAACACCTCTCTTTAGGTTTCTAAATTGCAATTAATTATGTTATAAAGTGTGCAAGTGCAGAGAGAGAGAGATCGAAACAGAGAGAGAAGATGATGGAAGCGTCATTCATCCAATCTTTTGCTCACTCATTCATTCATTCATTTATTCGACGTGCCGTCGTCTTATGTTAATATGAAAATTGCACGAAATGCAAAACAGAAGCGGAGAAGGAGAAGAATTTGAAGAACAGGAGGAGAATAGGAACAGGCGCAAGCGCAACTGCAACTGCTGCAAGTCGAGTGTAAATTATAAATAGAGAACGGTTACCCGATAGGCAAGTAGAAACAAACGAATAATGAGCTACACAAAATGCTAAGAGTGAAACAGGTAGCGGCATAGGGAGAGCTTTCGATGGTAATTTCTAACACACCTAAAAAAAAAGGGAAAAGATAATTTTTAGTGCTGCCAGATTGGATGAACTTGCAATGCAAATTAACAGCGACGAACAACAACAGCTGCATTTCATAATATTTTAGCTGGTCGACAAAACTAAAGACAGCAGGAGGTTTATCAAGCTAAATTTTCGAGTGCTCTTAAAATTAGCAACTAACTGAAGGAACGAAAAAGAGAGAGCGCAAAAGTAAAGCACGCAACGGAGGACTGCGGCAAGCACAAGAAGATATGGAGCAGAGCCACATGCAATGCTCAAGAAGCAAGGGATGCTGGATGCGTAAAGATCAATGAAAGAAGCAGAGGCAACAAAAAAACGTGAAGAAGAGCTGCGCATGTGTCGACGACGTTGACCTACGCAAAGTGTAGCCAAAAACGCCCATGTAAGAAAAAAAAAATTATGCGCATGCAAAAAAAACAGGCAGATGTTGCCGATTTGCGCATGTGTTTTTTTTTGCTTTCGAGCTTCACATATTGAAATCAAGCAGCTTCTCGATTATATTTTTTAAGCATGCGCCGTTGGTGGTAAATTCATTTGAGACTCTCTGCATACGGCTGAATTTTCGACATGGACCTGTTTTGTGATCAATGAAAACCCAAAAACTAGTTTTTATCTATCTACGGGTTCAAAGGGTGCGAACAAAAACTACCCCTGCTCATCTGGTTTCTTTACAAGAATCAAGAATCTAAACATATCATATTACAATCAATTTTGGAAATATAGAATAAATTATTGAACATAGATATTTGCATTAAAGTATGCTTTATTTAAAAAAAAAAAAAATGGTACTTTAATTTTTATATTTTATTTGCACGTTTTGACTACAATTTCCATTATACTGCTTTCAGTAAGTGCCACTTATCTATATACAAATTAATAATTAATTTTATTTAATTTTAACCATTAATCCCGATTTTGAAGCGCTTTTGTAAAAAACTAAATTAAAATATATCAAAATTAATTATTTACTTTAAGTTATTTTAATGATGTTCATATTTCACAAATTTCAAAGCAGTTTTCTAAACAACTAAGTAAAAAAAAGCAAAAACTGTAAGCGATGATTTGAATTTTTTGCATTTTATATTTTCTAACAAGTGATTTGACGAAATTAGTAATTTCTAAGTGACTTTAAGGAAAACCCTCTAGCTGGATTAAAAACAAAAACCGCTATTAGTTGCTCGTTGCTCAGCACTGGATTGTCAACAGGCTGGTCACGCTTTAAGCTGGCCTCGCTTCGCCATTACACATACTCTTGTACACATGTAAAGGCGACAGCTGCAAAATACGCACGCATTCTGCGCATGTGTGCAGCGAGAATCACCAAAAAATAAATAAGAAAAAATGTGAAACGGAGAAAGAAAAACGAGCAGCACAACAAGTTGCTGGCGTGCAAGGATAAGAGGGGAAAGCTTACCTGCACAACGATTGTGAAGCAAATGAATGCGGTTAATAAACATTTAATCCAATGCATGTTTATTGTTGTTGTTATTGCTTTTGTTGTAATAAACAAAATTGTTGGTCTTGTGTGTTATTTAAGTGAAATAATCCTGGTAGCTGCTCTCGTTGTTGTTGCTGCTGCTTTTTAACACATACACACTCAATTTACAACATATACAAATTAGTCGTTTATTGTATTTTTCGGCAATTTTCTGCTTCTCTACTTTTGCAGCTAGCTGCGGAAAATGCTTTGGCAATTTGTTGTTGTTTTGTGCATTTTGTTGTTTTTCTTTTCTTCTTTTTTTACACGTGCACGCGCCACATTTTTTTATTTTGCGTATTTTCTGCCAGCTCCTTTCACACGCACGACGAACGGAGGGCGTAGGCGAGGGGCAGGTGCGGGGGGTGGCAACAAAATGCCGCTCGTTGATTTTCAACAAATAAAAACCGCACTTAACATTTACACAAACAAACACACACATGCAAAAATTGTATTTGCCTTGACTTGATGCTTGTTGCCTTAAAAAACATTTGAAAAACACATTTGGTTCATGCACATTTTTATTCTTTTTCTTTTTGGCTACCAAAAATATTTGATTTAATTTTATTTTGACAATTTTAATATTGGCAGCTCTTCATCATCACACACTGAACAACATGCTTTAATTCATTTGCACATTAAAATTTAAACAAATTTTAAATTTTAATGTTGAATGTTGTATGTTGTTTTTTTTTTTGAGAGAGCGACGCGCGACACCACGCAAGCCACAATGCGACAATTGGCGACAAGACAACGACGAAGCAGCCGCAACGAACCGCACTGCGCAAGAATCCAAAACAGAATGAAAGCAGCAAAATGTTTTATTTTTCAAATTTGTTTTTAGCCATCCAACCACGCTGAGAGATTGAGCGAGAGACATGGAGAGAGAGAGCGTTCGCGCGTGAGAGAGCACAGCAGCATTTCGTGGTCATCCCTGTTATTACACTGCCGTACGCTGAGCGGTAAGCTGGGTACGCTTGCGCGCTAGAACGGGACAACTGCTGTGTCAGCTGCTGAGCGAAACGCGTTTTGTGTGCATATTTAGCGAGTCTCTCGTGAATGTTGCAAGCTGAGCGAAATGTTGCTGCAACATTGTTGCCAAAGCGATTGGCTTTAATGCAAATACAAAAATAATATGTATTAAAAATGTATATTAAAGAACCTATCCAATTTGCAAATTAAGTTTCTTTGCTTATTTACATTATTTGCATATAGATTTTTATCCGCGCATTTCGGCAACGTACGAGTTTTTCAATCGCTTTGTCTATAGAAGGGTTGTTTCTTTTAAATTTTCGTTTTTGGTCTGTTTTTTGTATAGAAGCAGGATAGATAAATCACAGGACCTCCGCATAGGGGGATTTTGGGTCAATGTGCCACAGGATTTGCATGTGAAAGGGTTTTGGCCAGTTTTTTGGCGGTCAAACTTATTTCTAACAAAATAATGGATTGGCAAATTAAATCTATAGTACTATTTTTTGTATTTCTTTAGAGTTCAGAGCTTTGAAATAAAAATTAAGTCTGTGAATATGATAACTACTATTGACATTAAATAGCAAAAGGTAATTAAATATAACAAATTTAAAAACAATGTAATAAAAAAGAAAAAGAGTTTAAGTGATCAAATGTCAAATCTTTGATATAGAAATTAAATAAAAATCTGCATCGGTTAATTTTGGCATTCAATAAAAAAAATTAGTTAAACATTTTTTAAATACAATTTCTATCTATATTTAAGTTAAATATAATTACTTTGTTCAGAAAATCTGCAAGAAGTTAAATATAAGTTATTTTAAAATTTAATTCCATATTTGTTCCCAAATGTCTTCTAAAATAGATGAAATAAGTTAATAAATTACTTTTTCTTTAAATTAAGTGACTGAATAACTAAAAAACGGATTAATGAAATTAAACAGTTTAAGGATCTAAGGGTGTTTTTAAAATTATGATTTTTATCTTAACAATATTTTATAATGTATAAATAAATAAACTAAAATATTATAAAGGCTCATATGTAAAATGTTTAAAATATGTTGTTTTTTTTTTTTAAATAATATTAATATATGTTTTCATTATTTGGTAAATATTTTTCTACTTTAGTTTATAAAAGAAGTTCATATAAATTAGATTTGAAAATAAATTAACGATAAATGGTATTATTATCTATATCCGTTAATTAGTATTTAGTATAATAATATAAATAATATTAAATATAACCCTAAGGTATTCTAAACACATTCACAAATAGAAGAAGAATATAATATTTTTGTTACATTTTGCATTTATTTAATTACTTTTATTATTTATACATATCTATAACGTCTGAAACAAAATAAAAATATAATTTTGTAATAATTTTTCCTGTATTTCTGATGAAAGAAATTTATAATTTTTTGATAATACTCGAATAGCATAAAATTGAAATATATTAATTCCATTTTCGATTTGCATTAGCTAACATTATAAATCATTTTGGCGATAATTGAGAAATAAAGGAAAATGATAAATGTCCAAAAATCTGTGCACAGCCACCTGTATTCAAATAATAAAGCTGTTGAAATTTGTAGATAAAAATTGCTTTTCATTAATTTAATATTTGCATATGCGCGAGAAGAAAGAGGACACTTAAAAACAGACAAAAATAAGAGAGAAAGAAAATACAATCAAGTCAACATAAAATCTTACAAGAGCCAAAAAAAATAATTTCACCTTACTTTCAAGTGGAAAAATATGAACGATCGGGAGGATTGCTGGATATGGATATGAATGTGAATATCGATGTGGATGTGGATGTCTCTACTGCTCCTGGCAAGTTAAACATTTAAGCAAACACTTTTTTTTTGCCATAAATTACGCTGTTCAAAAAATGCGAGCGAAGAGTGAAAAGTTGTTAAATTAAACACAAATTTATGGCCGCCAAAAGCTGCGGGCTGTGGGGCAATCAAAAGGCCCAGTTGCTGGACCAACGGAGCCGGAGAGACAAAGAGCCAAGTTAGCACCTGTAAACCGGTTTTAGGTATTTTTTTTTTATTGGCCACGCCAACAAGCGCAGGTAGCCAAGTTAGCCGCTGGCCAAAAACAGATGTCCTGCTGCTCCAAATTGAAAGCACAACATACATCATCCTTTCCAAAGGGTCTACCCCACAACCACTCCCTACCTCAACTCCTTCCCCCGCAATCTCATGCCTTTTCTTTCTAAAAGGGCGCCTTGCCGTTTTGAATATTAAGCAGCAAACAACAACAACTAAAAACTCAAAATTGGGGTCATGTACTCCACACGCATTGGCGATCTGGCAGCAGACTCCAGTACCCTCTTCCCCTCCCTTTGCACGACATGTGGTATGCAACATCTTTCACTTTGCGAGTGTACTTTATGTTTATATTTTATTTAATTTTTTTTTTATTTTTTTTTTTAGTTTTGCGCACTTGCTTCGGTGCTTGCAACTCTGGAAACTTGAATATTAGGCGCGTGGCTCTGAGACTGTGTGGAATGGGGAGGGGTGCATGTAAGATGTAGGGGCAGGTTGCAGTTGCTACTCATGATACGTTTATAGTACTGATATTGCTGACGAAAATGCAGGCGCTTTTTATGCCATTTTTGTTGCTTGAGTCTTGCAACCTGTTATTGTTTTTGCTGTTTTATGTATAAAAGAGAGTGATGACAGCTTGCGTTCATTGTGGAGTATATAGACAATATAGACATTCAATTTATAAACGATATTGCAGAACTCATTAAATAAGCAATTGCTGTTTATACTATTATACCAAAAAGGTATAATAGTATATTGGTTTTGTTCAATGCCCGTCATGCTATCCGTCTGTCCGTCTGTATGCTCGCGCGTTTCTCCGACACCCTTAGAGATAGAGACTTGAAACTTGGAACGTATACTGGAAAGAGCCCTCAAAAGTTAAAGTGTCAAGGTTTTGGTCCTACGTCCACTAGGGAGCTAGAAAATCGATAAATTCGATTTTAGCAAATCGATAAGTCCCCATATCTCTTACAATTAAATGAATACAGTCACCAATTTTGGTTGGTAAGTTGTTGGCGAGGTCCTTGAAAGATAGGCATGTGCCACGCCCACATCCGACGCCCCCATCACCCCCGCCCGTACAATTTTCAAATGGCTATACCTTCCGCAGTTTTTGAGTAGGGAACGTCAAATTTGGTAGTTATATTACTGGTAGTCGCCTTTAAGAACCGATAACAAATTTGTGTTGCCACGCCCACACCCACATTGTAAATCGATAACTCCATATATTTCCGAAAATTTGAAAGATAGAGTAATCAAACTTGGAAGGTAATTTACTGGTAACCTCCTCCAAGGATTGTCATATCAATTTTTGAACCACGCCCACATCCACCGCCCCCAGGAACTTCGTCCCTGTTAATTTAAAATGCGCATATCTGCCGTAATTCGCAAGCTAGAGTCGCAAAATGTTGCAGGTATGTTACTGGTAACTTCCCCAACGATCGATAAAAAAAGTTGGATGGCCACGCCCATTCCACCTACCTAAACCGATACACCTGTTGGTGTAAATCGATAACCTCATATATCTCACGCAATTTGAAAACTTAAGTCATAAATGTGTACAATTTTGGACCACGCCCACTCCCGCCCACAAAAACCGATAAGTGCCTGTATCTCCTGCAATTTAAGAGCTACAGTTACCAAACTTAGAAGGTATATTACTAAGATCGAACTCCAACATTTTTTGGGCCACGCCCACTCCGGCCCATAAAACCGATAAACGCCCATATCCCCCGCAATTCAAATATTTCTTAACTGTACACAAATTAAGGTATAATAGTATTTCGCTGTCGGTTACGTCCGACTGGAACGTTCTATCTTGTTATTACTCTCTCAGCAATATCCTTTCTTAAGTATGTATTTTAGGACATATTTGTATTATATATTGTTAAACTATGTATGTATTTAATATATTGAAAATGTTGTTATGAAATGATATTCATTTAACAATTTTAAAATCAATTTTGAAATTTATATTTTTTTTTGTTTATTTATCTTGGAAGAAATTGATTAGACTTATAATATAAATATTTGTATTCTTACTATAATCCTTTGAGTAGGATTCGGTTAATTAGGCGATCATTGAAGAAGTTTTCAGCTTTGGTTCTAGGAATTTCTGCGAATTATGTGTACGCTATTCAAATGATTCCAAGAACTCGGGCACATAATGTCGTTGTCCGAACCGAGATGAGAGGAGACGAGACAGCTGATGGCTGTTTTGGGGATACCAGTAAACATCCTGTTTTGACACCGCTTAACCCGCTTGACGTTTCATTCATCAAAAAATGCTTGCAAGGCGAATGCGTAAAAATTCGCGTAAACAACAACTGAACTCGACTCGTAAACCGGAAGCGATCTGTAGTACCTTCGAGAGGAGAGAGAGACAGAGGGATAGAGAAAGAGAGAGAGAGAAGAGCTGCGTTCTCAGTTCGTGGGAATTTCGTGGTTCACTTCCTTCCGCCTCTGTGTTGAAAGCGCGGGTGAAATCAACAGTTCCTTTTCGCTCTTTTTTTTGAATTTGTATGGATTTGTAAGTCTATGAGCGCGAATCAAATTACGCGTGAGTCCTCCTGGAATACTGGAGTCCTTGAGTTATTTGTCCCTGGCACAGGCTCGCTCTCTGTGCATCCATCATCCACATGCTGCTTGTTGGTTTGCACCTTGGGCCTTGACTACTTCCGGTTTAGCGCGAAGGATAACAACAACATCAGATACGGCATTGACAACGGCAGCAGCAGCAGGTAGTTGTTGCAATTGTTGTTGTCGTGGCTAGTTTTTTTTGCAGTTGCGTTAGCGGACATTTCCTGCGCTTTGCCCACGCCATGCAAATAAGGATGTCGGATGTCGCCAGCGGGACATGCAGGACCAAAGGAAAACAACAAGTGCCCATCCGCTCCTCCCGCCCGAGTCATAGCCGGATGTTTTTAAAAAATCGATTTGAAATACAAATGGGATTACAGTCAAGTGCTTCAAGTGCTTTAAAATAACCAACGAAAAGTTGTGGATTATAAGGAAAATCTTGCAATTACTGGTAGTCGCCAAGCCCACTCCCGCCCCCTAAAATCTCGAAAAGCCCCGTGTAATTCTGCTCACAGTCTTTAAAAGCCACGCTCACTTATATGCAAATCGTATACATATTTATTAGTAGAGAAATAACAGAATGTGCTCCCATTAAAAAAGGAAAACTTGGACAGTATTTCTTGACTGCACACACTTTATGGAATAATAGTATTTCGCTGTCGGTTATGTCCGACTGCAACGTTCTATCTTGTTCAAATATGTTTTTATAAAATTAGAAAAATTTCAGGATTTTAACTGGATTTTATTTGCGCTGAAAATAATTTTCCTTTTACAAAAATCTAGTAGGACCACGCCGAAAATGTTTATTGAATACGTTCTCTATCTTTGCTAGAAATTTCCATCTAATCAAATCTATTTGCCTGTAGCAGGTGGACACCAACAAATTTTCACAGGCCCAACAGACTGAAGTAATCTTGTGCAACTGGCAACGTTTCCCACAGGATGCAAATGTAACAAAACACAAGAAACGAAAAATAAAATTTTATGTTTAATTTCATGCAAAACAAAAACCCAAAACCGAACACGAAATCACTGGAAGGCAGTAGCTGAAAAGAGCAGAGCTGCGAAGAGAATTACTAAGAACACGTGTGCTTCCCACACACACACAGATTCACACACTCACACAGACACACATCGAATGCAGCAGGTACTTTTGACTGGGATATGAGTGTCTGTAGAAACACCAGCACTTCCCAGGCAGCTCATCTCGAAGTGGAGTCTGCAGCAGCTGCTCTTCTCGAGGTATCGGGACTTTGAGATTTGTTTTCACTGATGATTGTTGTTTGGCGTTTACTTCCGTGTGAATTTTCCATGTCTTTCCCATTGGTAACAGCTGGGTAAGCGCCAACTTCTAGTCGCTAATCCTTTTGCTGGCATTTGATAGAAACTGCAAACGTTTTTTTTTATGCGAGTTCTTAATTGGCAGCAGTCGTAGCGAATTTCATCAGATATCTCCCTTCGGCCTACGAGCGGAAGCGACGCATCCTTCATCCTTTAATTAGTTAGGGACACCCTCGTCTCCAATCTGAGGACTTGCCAAAAACCAAACAACGACTGCGGGGGTGTATCAGGTGAATTGCATAATCCTCGCTGGCTGTATTTAAGTGCGATTGTGTGTGTGGGAATCTTTTCGATTTTGTTCTTGAGCAAACGGAAGTGGTTTCGTGGGAAGTAACGACATGCCGAAGGAATCGAACTTAGATAACGTTAGTTCTGTGACTGCAATAAGTCTGCAGCATTATGAATGAACTAACAAGTTTATAAAAAGGCTCTATTCTTGAAATCTTGAATAAGAGTATGCACTTATTTTGTCCTGAATCTTATGTCATTGTGCATTCAGTTAGTTGATGAACTGTTGTCTACTTTTATATTTTACTCATATATACAGTGTCTACCAGCCGGCTCGGCACAGTGCCAAGCAAAAATTTCAATTGCTTGACATAAACTCATTATTATTTATTTTTCAAAAATTCCAAAGACTGATGGCAGGTACATTTAGTAACCACCAAAATGAATATATGACCCTGTAAACTGGGATTTCCCCACCCGCTAGGTCGGGTTATGTAAATAAGTACCTAAGAATGTGTTTCCAGCCGTTTTGGAACATATACATTATGGACACCTGGGTGCTATAAAACCAGGATTTTTTTCGTCAGGTTGAATATTTTCGGTTTTAATAGACCAATCCTCCGTAGTGAGTTTAATTTTTTCTTGCAATTCGGGTGCAACAAGTTATCATACGAGCAAGTCTATCTTTTTTTGTCTAATAATGCTTTGACAACTTGCAAAACCAACTATAAATATTCTACCATAATCCATACCTTCTATCTCTAAACAAAAATGTGAGGTTTTCCTATGTGTAAGGCTAATTGATTTTACAGCACATTTTGCTTTAAGGCTCTGTTCAAGAGGACCAAATGCTATTTCAATTGCATACATCTTATCGTGTCATGGATATGACCATTTGTATCTTATGTAAAACACATGTCGCGGAAAGTACTCAGTGCTCTACTTGGACTGACTGTACTCTCGAGCCTAATGAATTTCCCAAACACATTGCGGGAATTACCTAAATAGCTAACTAAAAATGTCGATGAAAAACCCGAGACAGCTCGTTGACCAATTCAATTCGCCTCACGTATTCCGGGTTCAGATCGAAGACAGCCTGCTGAGTTTAAGCATGCAGATGCCACGCCGACAAAGTGAATACCGCTCGGAAGATTTGTTGGTGCAACCACTCTGCACAATCATTTTGGGTTGCAATACCCAACTTCTGGTTGCAATTTTCGATTCAATGGTGGGCGTTAAAGGTAAACTCCTGCCCCACGACCAAAATGCGGCCAGTGTTTTCTAGAATGATTAATTTTTAGGGCGCTGCAGGTGCAGTCGCTTAAAATAACAATAATAAAAAAAGTTAAATTTCATTGTGTTTATTCTGACCCTGACTCTGAACCGACATGTCTAGACACCGCCGTCATATCAGCCAATCGGCCTTTGCTGATGATGTTTGCTTAAGTTTTGCTTGTAGCGTTTAGCCTTCTGGCAATTAACTGAACAAATAAGGGAAATGCCTCATTTCTAATTGCTTTGCAAATAAAGTTTGTCCTTGGGAGGAAATTCAGTTATAAAGATAATACAAATAAGTTTTACTTTATAATAAAAGATTGCGCTGGAGATAACAAGTTATTTAGTTGACTTCCTTGTATAGTGACTAAATGGGCAACAAAATATAAAACATTAATTTTAAAGTATAGACTGCTAAAAAAAAATGAGACTGACTATCTGAATACAAGAAGTTGCAATATCTGACTGCCAAGAGCACTACTTATGGCTGCAGTGTAATCAGTGACATAAATTTGTATGTTGCTTGAATTTCTTTGTCATCTTATAAAGAATGATCTACATCAGCCGATGTCCCCCTCAAAGTATAAAATTAATAAATAAATAATTCACCACTCACAGGAGCTTCCCATGCGTTTTGTCGTTTTTAATGAATATTAATAGCGAAAATTAAAATCAGATACAGATACCTATTGCAATATGTATCAAACAGGTTACTCGCAAGTTAATGGAAAGTGCAGGCCGAAGATGATGAGATCGAAATGGCAGCTGCCCGTGAGCAGATTAAGCGTAATGAAAACTTTTTTTTGGGGTTGGTAAATGGAGATAAGCAAACGGGTTTCCAGGGCTAATCATTTAAAAACGTTGCCCCGAAAATAATTTTGCAAAGCTTTTCCACTTCTTGACTCTGGGGCCGAGCAACCTGTTGCACAAAAAAAGAAACAAAAGAAATTAATTTTTTGTTATTGTGTTGTCCTGGCAAACATGGACAGCAGAAGGCAAGCTGCATCCGGTGTTTGTGTGGATGCCAACAAACTTCCGTTTTTCTGGCACCAGCAACTTTTGCGCATGCGCAGCCACAAGTCAGTCACATTCACGTCTACATCTACATCCACGTCCACAGAGCAGAAAAACAAAAACAGCAACAACAACAACAATAAAGTACACATCAACTGCTACCAACAGGTGTATTTACTGTTTTTTCTTTCTTTTATTATTTATCGGGGACAACAACAACATTGACGACAACACGAAAAAGTGCTCCCCAGTTGGGTTTTCATTTCTGCTTATACCCTCAAAAAATAATTTCAATAAGGGTATATTCAGTTATTGCACCTTTATGACCAGCATACAAACTCTCATTATTTTTTTGACATAATAAATAATTTAAAAAGTAAATATTTTAACATAAATTAAAATGGGATTTAGATGAAATTAAGATGTAAGATATAAAATATATGAATTATATTTCAACAATAAAATTTAATTACAAAGTAATTTGTGTAAAAAATAAAAAACCAAAATGAAATATAAAATTTACATTAACATCATTTCATTAAAGATTTAAGTTAAACATTAATATTGTAATTTATTTAAAAGGTATACAATCTAAGGAATAAATTAGAATTTAAAACATACATTTTAATTAAAATGAAATATTAACAAGAGAGAACGTTGCAGTCGGACGTAACCGACAGCGAGATTTTGGGGGCGGGAGTGGGCATGGTTTAAAATAATTAAAGAGAAGGTTCCTAATAATCTTTGTACACAGTTTATTAACTATAGATCTAAAAATTGCATTAGATATATAGTCTTATCGATTTAGACCAACAGGTATATCGGTTTAGGTAGGCGGAGTGGGCGTTGAAATACAATTTTTTGATCTATATCTTAGGGTAGCTACCAGTAACATACTTTAAAATTTGGTGACTAGCTTATAAATTATGAAAGATATGCGCCTTTCAAATTTTTAGGGCCGAAGCTGCTGGGGGCAGGCCGATGCTTGGATGAGGTTACCAGCAAGTTACAAATCTGGTCACTCTATCTTTAAAATTGTGGGAGATATACGGACTTATCGATTTACATTTTCCGAAAAATCGGCATTGTTGATTATGTGTGCAGGTGTGTGCGTGAAAACACAAATTTGTTATCGGTTCTTGAAGGACTACCAGTAATATTGCTACCAAATTTAACGTTCCCAACCCAAAATCTGCGGAAGATATAGCCTTTTAAAAGTTAAAGTGGCGGGGAACTGGGGGCTTCGGAGATATGTGGCTTAATCGATTTGTGAATATCGATTTTATCTTTGTTATAGCTCCCTAGTGGACGTAGGATTTTTAACTTCCTAGTTTCAAGTCTCTATATCTAAGAGTGTCGAAAAAAGTTGCGTTCATCGAGACAGACGGACGGATAGACGGACGGACAGACGGGCGGACTGTATCATAGTATAAAATGTTGAAGAATTATAAAATTAAAACGATATATTCAAAATTAAAAAGTAATTTGTGATACAATATATATGTACATACAACATATAACATATAAAAAAAATCATTTGAAAATTTTAAAATTCAATATGGAAAAATTAACAATATTAACTAAAATTATATTTGACAAGTTTTACAATAAGAAAGCGAAATATACGAAAATGATTTAAGATATACAATTAAAAATAGAAAAAAGGAAAATTATTATTTTAAAAAAAGAAAAATGCTAAGAAATAATATAAAGTTTTAAATTAAATTATATACTGAATGATTAAAAATTACAGAGGTAATACTTAAATTAAAAGTTGAAATATAATAATAATAATAATATAATAATAATTTAAAATGTATTAAATAATATATTTTAATATAAGATAAGGCAATGTATAACTGTACAGTTTTTAAAGGTATATAATTTTTTTTAATAAATATATATAAAGCTACATTTCATATGTCATATACAAATTTATAACAGAAATGTACTTTAATATCGGTTAAAAATATTCATATCTTTTATATCCAATTGCTTGTGGTGTACAAATGTAAGTAATAATATGCGCATCTAGGATTATATTGTAAAATATTTACTTTTTATATGCTTCTGTAAGTCTTACTCGTTACGTTTAAATTGGGTGTATTGCCGAATAAATACAGGGTATCTGACAAATTAGAATTCTTAGTTGTCTTACATTTTGTGGATCTTCTCTTATTGGTTGTATGCCTGGTCAACTTTTTCATTGCCATAATTACCATGATTAGCAATGAATGCTGGCCCCGGTAGACTTTTTAGCGTTGGCTTGGCTTGAGTTGAGTTGAGTTGGTTTTAACTTGGCTTGCCATCTTTCTGGTTTGGGAGTCTTCGACTACTGTAACTATCCAGCAACGAGTGGAACTCCATCAGTTGCTGTTTTTGGTTACTTTGTCAGCAGCAGGCGGCAAACACGCGACAAATTTAATTTGTGTGCTATTTCTGTCTCTTTTATTTCATTTATCAGTGTTGGTACTGCTGCTTCTGTTGTTCTTGATATTGTTGTTGTGGTTACATATATTAACCGTAAGTTGCCAGCACTTGAATTTGTATTTATGCGGGCTGCTTATGTGCCCCTTCTGCTCACCTTCCCCTGTTCCACAGTCCGATGATGTTTTTGACTCATTTATTTTCATTAGCTTTGATGTCTCCTGTTATTATTGTTGTCATTTTTGCGAGTAATCAATGTACCGAACTCTGTCCGTATAACGGAACTATACCTGTAGTGCAACCTGTACTTGTACTTGGCCCGGGGTGTGTGCTTATGGTGTTATAACACTCAAGAGGCGTGGTTAAAATGTTTCGTCAAAGAATTTGTATTGAGTTCGATTATCTGTTTTTTATTTGCATAAATTTATTTTCACCTTTCAAATTTTAATTAAATTATATTTTTTATTTTATATATCTCTTTTATTAATTGTAAACTGTTTTTTTGTGCATATTAAAAAAAGAAAATAAAAAAATTTTGACAAGTGTTGTTAAAAAAAATAATATTATGTTATTTGAATTAAAATTAAAATTACTTTCGTAATCGCTAATGCTGATGTTTCCGAAAGTATATATGTTACAAATTTGTGTAGCCACGCCCACACCTGCGCCCATAATCGACAATGCCGATATTTAGGAAAGTGTAAATCGATAAATCCGTATGTATTCCAGAATTTTTTTTTTTGGAAGATAACTTGCTGGTATCCGATCAAGGATCGGCATATAATTTTTGGACCATGCCCACAACCGGCGGACCAGAAACTTCGGTCCTAAGTATCTGAAATTCTCATATCTTCCATCAATTGTAAGCTAGAGACACCAAATTTTCAAAGTTTCTTACCTAAGAGATCGATAAAAAATTAGATGGCCACACCCACTCCGCCTCCCTAAACTGATACACCTATTAATGTAAATCATGTATGTATTTCTAGTAACATCCTTAAAAAATCTGGAAAGAAATATTTTGGACCCCGCCTCCAAAACCGATAAAAGCCCATATCGTATTCCAAAAATTGTGTTTGGCCACGCCCACTCCAGCCCCCAAAACCCGGAATTTAAGAGCTACAGTTACCAAACATGGAAGAAAGATTATTAGGAACCTTCTCTATAATTTATATTTTCTTTTTTTTAAAGGCAAACTCCGAAGGAGGGTTTTTCCGCAATTTCAAGGAAAAACTTGGGCAGTATATCTTGGCCACACGAAACTTATCGTTTCAAATTGTTTCGCAGTCGGTTACGACCGACTGCAACGTACCCACTTATTTATTATACCCTGAACCCATTAAAAATGGGTAAAAAGGGTATTATGGTTTTGTGCAAATGTATGTAACAGGCAGAAGGAAGCATCTCCGACCCCATAAAGTATATATATTCTTGATCAGGATCAACTGTCGAGTCGATATATCCCTGTCCGTCTGTCTGTCCGTCCGTCCGTCCGTCTGTCCGTCCGTCTGTCCGTCTGTATGAACACGCGGATCTCAGAGACTATAAGAGCTAGAGTCTTCAAATTTGGAATATAAGATCTCGTATACCAGGCGCAGTTCAAGTTTGCTTTATTTTATCGATAACTGCCTCAGTTTCTGAATTATCGATACATTTAGATTTCCGACAGCAATTAATTCCACATATCTCTCACAATTTAATGGATACGGTCAACAATTTTGGTTGGTCGGTTGTTGGCGAGGTCCTTGAAAGATCGGCATGTGCCGCGCCCACCTCCGACGCCCCCATCACCCCCGCCCCTAAAATTTTGAAATGGCTACATCTTCCGCAATTTTTGAGTAGGGAACGTCAAATTTGGTAGGTATATTACTGGTAGTCGCCTTTAAGAACCTATAACAAATTGGTGGTGCCACGCCCACACCTGCGCCTAAAATCGACAATTCTGATTGTAAATCGATAACTCTGTATATCTCCAAAAAGATAGAGTAACCAAAGTTGAATGGTAATTTGCTGGTAACCTCCTCCAAGGATTGCCATATCAATTTTTGGACCACGCCCACAACCGCCACCCCCAGGAACTTCGTCTTTAAAATGCGCATATCTGCCGTAATTTGCAAGCTAGAGTCCCAAAATTTTGCAGGTATGTTGCTGGTAACTCCCCCAACGATCGAAAAAAAAATTGGATGGCCACGCCCACTCCACCTACCTAAGCCGATACACCTGTTGGTGTAAATCGATAACCCCATATATCTCGCGCAATTTGAAAACTGAAGTCACCAAATTTTAAAGTTAAATTGCTAGTAACAACCTTCATATTGTGGAAAAAGAATTTTGGACCACGCCCACTCCCGCCCACAAAAAAACGATAAATGCCTGTATCTCCCGCAATTTAAGAGATACAGTTACCAAACTTAGAAGGTATACTACTAAAATCGGGCCACGCCCACTTCAGCCCCCAAAACCGATAAACCTATAATGCATTTAAAGCTTGGTTCAGGGTATATGGTAGTCGAGCTCACTCGACTATAGCGTTCTTACTTGTTTTTATACTATGATACCGAAGGTATAATATTATATTGGGCTTGTACAATGTCCGTCATGCTGTCCGTCGGTCTGTCCGTCTGTAAGAACGCGCGTTTCTCCGACACCCTTAGAAATAGAGACTTGAAACACGGAACATATACTGGAAAGAGCCCTCAAAAGTTAAAGTGTCAAGGTTTTGGTCCTACGTCCACTAGGGAGCTAGAAAATCGATAAATTCGATTTTCGCAAATCGATAAAGCCACATAACTCTTACAATTGTATGGATACAGTCAGCAATTTTGGTTGGTAAGTTGTTGGCGATGTCCTTCAAATATCGGCGTGTGCAGCGCCCACCTTCCGTAATTTAAGAGCTACAGTTGCCAAGCTACGAATAAGGATTACTATCTTATATCTACCAACATCGGAAAGGCAAACTTAGACAGTATTTCTTGACTGCACACAAATTATGGTATAATTGTATTTCGCTTTCGGTTACGTCCGACTGCAACAATCTCTTGTTCTTTTAAATGTTAGGCATACAATTAAATTATATCGTTTACTTATTTTATTGTTTTTGTAATTTTGTGTTTAAACTGATATAAGTGAGCATTATTATTCTTTGAGCTTGAAATTTCAGGAACGAGGGTCAAAAATTGAGTTTAAATAAGTTAATTAATTTGTCTTCATAATATTTTATGATTAGAAAGACATGTGAGTTCATTAAGCAAGTCATATATAAATATTTTACTTCATTATTGCAGTATTTTTATCATTTGAAAATTGCATTACACTAAACCTCGTGTGTTATGCTTAAATTCTTTGAAAAGCTGCCGTAACATAAAAAGTCACCCCAATTGAGGGGCTCCATAATATTGATACAGCTTAAACAAAGTAAAGGCTCTTTTTTTTGGCGCGTGCTAAGCTTACTGCAAATTCGCAGACAAATAATAATTCCAAGAAATAATGGGGTTAAGTTCAGTGTGAAGTCAGTCAGGTACCAAGAAGTGCACATCGACGCCTTCAAGACGCCTCTTCAATACCTGAAAGGCCGGTCAAGCTGAGCGGAACTAACTACAAAAACGATAAGCTGATAAACCATCAAGCCGGGCAGATAAGATAGTCGCCGAGCCGAAATCTAAGCAAATAAGTGCCAAGCGAAAGATATCATGAAAGGTAAAAAGTGAACATTAAAAAGTCGACGAAATGTGCTCTTATCGGCAGCTGTTCCAAAGATAAGCGAGACTCGGCACGCGCGGTTCTCAAACTGGAATACCTCATATCATAAAAGTACACCTTTACATATATATATATATATATATATATATATATATATATATAGCATAAGTGCTGCTTATCGACGCATTCCGAAAATGAGAACTGCTTGCTCAAAAGTGCAATAAAAGTGTTGCGTATCCTTCCGATGTTGCATCTGTCCGGGTCCAGGGGCAAAGGCGGAAAGGAGCGTTCAGCATTTGAGTTTTATGATATGGTTTTATGATTGCGATTATCCTATTCAACACATTGTTGTGTCTCATTAAGTGGGTTGCGAGTTTTATTAGTTGGCTGCGCAGTTTCTTTTTATGATAATTAAATTTAAATATGCTTATGAACATTTAATAGGCCTGCTGGCGGCGATTGTAACTCATACTAATCATAAATATCAGGCTACAAATCTTCCTTTAATAGACCACAAGGCAATAGACAAGATGTCCTCGCAAGTATCTTAGATATGCAAAAGTATCGTCTCAACAATGGCCAAAAGTTAGACAAAGGTTCCTTCATTGTCCTGGTCGGTTCCACCCTTAGGCGTAGCGTATCCAGCAGACGAGATCCATGCCTTGCCCTTCTGCCATCTTTTGCCAGAGTGCGTCAATAATGCTTCAATGTGAAAAGAATAGCATAGCTAAACAGCTCCTGCTCCTCTGTTCCTGCTCTATGGACAGCGTTATTCATTTCACATTTGGTCCTTTGTGTGCCTGAAAATGAAGCTGTAGCTGTCTGTCAAATTCTCGATTGCGTGTTGCCTTCTGCTTATTGCATTTTGTGGTCGATCAGCGATCAGCGATAAGACCAGAAAGTGGAGCACACATTGAGCCCGAGTCGCGGTAGCTGTCTCTAAGTAGTCCATCATAATTATAAGGATAATCGCTTGATTGGTTATCCATCATGTAATATTTCAATTGGGTTCCTCAGTTAAAACTGCCCTTTTCTACTGCTCGAGTGGTTCCTTGAGTGCCTCTTTTTTGTTAGTTTGTATCTTGCGGGAAATTGATATGGATAGGCAATTTTTGTAGAGAAGACACTCTGATATTATCCGCCTGGGGCTTAATGTGGGATCATCTGCATGATATGCAGAGAATATTTGAAATGCATTTAGGTCAAGTATAAGAGTTTAAAGTACAGTATTCCATTGAATGTTTCTAATTATATTTGTTAGATATCATGTTAGAATAGTTAAATTAAAATACCAGAGAATGTGACTAAGGAAATCGATGCTGCTTGAAGAATAAATACTTAACATTACTTTTAATATATAATAAGTATTATAGATACAAAGTCTTTTCCATAAATTTGGTTTTATTATTATTGTGTATTAATGCATTGCGACCTGGTTAGATCTACGTAGCCTATACTTTCTCCATCACCAATGTTTTTTACAAAAATTCAATAATTTATTTAGGCTTGCAATTTACGAAATGTTTTCCTAAGAAACTGCATCTTCTTCTGGATAAGACGACACATTCCAATATGGTATGCACTAAGGACTCCTTCTCATTGTCGGCGGATTTCGATTCTGATTTTAGCTAGTTTAGTTAGTTCACTTCTTAGTCTATAGAAGTCAGTCAATGGATCGGTGAATATTCTAAATCTGTTCTTCCTCGTGTTTAAAAAGTTTTTGATTATAGCTCATTAAAATATAATTCTTACATTGATTCTATTAAAACTGTTGTGTTAAGTTATCTGTCTTCCAATTTGCGATCTTCGTAACCGTACATTATGCGGCTCGCCCCTCGGTCGGTTTGGTGAGAGGGGGGTTGCTTTTGCCAGGGTCCGTGCGTTAACAAGCCCGTGCTTGGTATCGTTGGGCCACTTGAATGTGCTGCTCTTTAGTACTTCAACGTCCAAATATAAATATAAAACATACATTTTTTTTATCTGTCTTAGACCTGGTGCCTCTGCCCAATTCGATTGGCGCAGATAGCTTTTCTCGTTTGTCATTTGTTGCCGTGATTTTATTATCCTATATACAGTGTCTGGCAGCTTATGTGGCAAAATGCTTAAATGCCAATTGGTTAATTTTATATCGCATTTGAAAAAGTAACTTTGATTTTTACTAAAATATTAATTATGTAATTAAAATTAGTCAAATACTGAAAACATATGCAAAATACATATAGCAGCTTAGACGGAACAGTCTTAAAAAAAGTTACATATTTGGCGTGTAAAAGCTTAAATAAGGATGTTAATACTTAGTATTATATCCTTTAGCCTTAACAACTTCCCTTAACCTATTATACCAGCTTCCGAGTAGTTTCTGAGCTTATCTTGCTCCACTCCTCCAGCAGAGCATTTTTGAGATCTTGTTTGCTGGATATGTTGTGATTCCGGATTTTATTTTCCAGCAGAGCCCACAAATTTTAAAGAACATTCAAATAGAGTGACTGGGCCGGTGGAATTATCACGTGGGGGCAGTTGCAGATAAGCCAGGACAGTACTATTCCGGACTTATGCTTGTGGTCATTGTCCTGGTAGAACCGGTAAGGTCATTGTATTCCCAGTTTTTCGGCACTTCGGAGAAATTTTTTCTAGTACACATACTTGTCCATTGTTGTTTCAATAATCACAAAATTTCCGACACCGGCTGCCGAGATAGATGCCCATACCATGACACTTCCTCCGCCATGCTTGACTATTGCCTTTATGTGTTTGGGATTCAGCTCTGTATTGGGTTGTCGCCACACATAATTCCGTCCATCCGGGCCAAAAATTTAGAATTTGGACTCATATTCAAATATGACGGTGTTCCAGAACTCCTAGAGCCTCTATTTTTGCGCTTGTAAATTTCATTTTCTGTTGTACTCGGGCCTTCAAGTCATAGTTGCGCAAAACCTGGAGCACAGCTTTCACACTGAACTTTTTCCTTATTTCATTCTTCTATTCTTCTATCGAGTCAATTTTTGAGCCGATAGCTTAAGGTTTCCCCTTAATTTCTTGATGATCCTCGGCTCGTCCTACTTAGTGAAAATCTGGTTTGGTGCCATTCCGCCCTTGTCCTCTGTGAATATCAGATTTTTAAGTGTTCCAGGATGAGTTTCCTTTGCTCAATGGTAGTTAGTTTGCCCATAGTCCTTGTTGGCTTGTTGCACCCGAAATGAAGAAAAAACTAAAATTAATACGGAGGATTGGTCTATTGAAACCAAAAATATTCAACCTGACGAAAAAAACCGGGTTTTATGGCACCCAGGTGTCCATAATGTAACTGTTCCAAATAACCTGCTGCCATAAAAAGAGGTACTTTTTTACATAACCCTACCTAGCAGATGGGGAAACCCCAGTTTTTTTGGGTCATATATTCATTTTGGTGGTTAATAAATGTACCTGTCATCGGTCCTTGGAATTTTTGAAAAATAATGAATAATGAGCTTATGGCAGGCAATTAAAATTTTTGCTAGACTTTGGCACACAAAATAAGCTGCCAGACACTGTTACAGGTAGCTAGTATCTGATTTTTTGATAGCGCAAGTCCTTTAAAATTGGTTGATATGAGTTAAATTTATAATTTTATTTTGTAATGGTCCTAATGTTGTTTTCATCCTTTAAATGACTTAATTAAAAATAATCTTAATTGATTCTTATGTAACTTTAAAAACTAAATTATCTATTCTATATTTATGCTTCTCTTCATTATCTTAATTCATACTTATGTAATTTTAATGTATTTTATATATGCTGTAATTATATTGCATGCATGTCGCTTACAAATAATTAAGCACAAATCTATTATCAAACCATTTACTTTAAGTATACTTTAAACATAGCTTGGGAGGTCGTCGAGTGCAACAAATATATATATATATATATATATATATATGTATATATATAAAACTGATGTTCCGTGTCTGCTTGCCAAGAGTTTGAATTGTGTCTGAGGGTTGCATAGAAAGAAATGATTAAAGTTCAATTGTGTGTGGTCAGTCAGTGGTCGGACAGCATCTCATCATTGGACCTAAGCCCGTCTAAATGATGAGCTAACTCGTTAAACTGAGCCGTCATTAATAGCTCGACTCTCAGCGGCTTCTTCAAAGATAAAGTGACAAATAAAAGTGTAGTCTGACCTAGGTCCGAATATTACCAAGTCCAAATCGTAAATGCAGTAAGTAGCTATTAAATGGCTTAAAGACTATGCAGAATTCCGTGGCCAAACAAAATGTTTATGTACGTGACAAAAATGTTTGACTCGCTCATTATGATAAACGAGAGGAAAATGCTATGGCGGTTGGGCCAGCAACGAGAGGTGGGATTCTGAATGAGTGCCCAAACCCAATCCATATAATGCTGTAGTTAACAGCATTTTAATCACATGGCCACATGGAACACAATTTCTGCTGAACGATCAGCAAAATTGTTATAAATTTGTTCCGTTTTCGCTGGCGTACCACCTGAGCCAAATTAGTTGCCCAACTCTATATATGTATGTGTATATTTATACTTTTGGCCAAGTGAAGTAATTTCGCCCTGGCACTGCCAATCTCGCCAGCAGCAGTTAAACAACAACAGCTGGGGGCACTTAACTCGCTAAAGGAAATAGTTGAGAGCTTATCTCTCTTGCACTCGCACTCTCTCTCCCCTCTCTCTCTTTCCCATTGTCAGTGCCTCTCTTTCTTGTGCTCCCTCGCAATATCCAAACCCTTTTTGTTGCCTTGTCGTTTTTTGTTATAATTCGTGTTTAACTAATTTTAGCCTATTATCGCCATCATTATTATCATTAAATGTGAAATTGTTGCCCCGGCGCGCATGCGCATTGGTAATTTTACAACAACACACACACAACACACAACCACACACACAAACACACATAGCCACCAGCAGGTTGCTCCAACTACAAAGTACAAATTCAACTCGAACTCCAACTCATCGTCATCGTCAAGTTGCTGTCAGACACCAACTGTTGTCTCTGTGCCCAGTTCCCAGTTTCAGTGCCTGTCCCTGTCCCAGTCCCAGTCTCCGTCCCAGTCATCTGACCGCTGGGGTTGGCTGGCGGGGTCAGGCTAACAACATTATGCGCCTGCTATGAGCTTTTCAGCAATATGTTCTATTTTTCGCAGTGCTCTGGCCAATTACCTGTGGTAATTTAAAGGTATGCTAAGAGGGAGAAACCAAGATGTTGACTCTTAAATCGACCTTTTCGCTAAATTAGGTATTATTTATGGATTTGTAAATTACCCCTATGTTAAAGAAGAATTACTTAAATTTTCCGTCGACATAATCGGCTCTCAACCATAAATTTATGCCTTATAAATGTAATTAGATATTGTTAAAACCATATCCACATGATTGAAATCAACAAACTCACCTAGTCGTCTACGAATCCAAGCATAGACAAAGATCTAACGGAATTAGTATGGAACTTTCTTTTTAAGTGGCCCATTTTGAAATTTTTGCTGTTCCGTACTTTCTCATGACGAAGAAAACATATTATTTTGTATAAACTTTAAACTTTTTAGATTTATACATGTATTCTATATAATTGCGTGTATATTTTTGATTACCTGTCTTTAAGCCGATTTTATTCGGTTGTTAGATAATTGCTTAGCTGACCCATTTGTAAGTCGTAATACGATTTCATAATAATCTTTGTATTGTAAAGTTTTATTGATGTACTCATTGTTACATATTTATCAAAATATAAATATACAATCTACAAAACTTTGTAGATTTTAATTTGTCTTCTTTTTGTATGATTAATAACTCAATTCTAAACTTCTTTTCTATTGAAAAACATTCGCATTCACGAGTTGTTGGCCATTTTTAACTATGATTGGATTTTCGGAGTTTTCGCTATTTTCCCCATAATCTGATCATTAGCTATATGCATATTGTTCGCACTTTTTTAGTTTTACACAAATTTTCAGATGCTTTAACTATAATTATTTAATACCATTTCAATTGAGAAATTGAGAAGCTGCTGCAATTAATAAATTGGACCACAAACGAGCAGCATTCGCAAAATGAGATATTTCTATGTGAGGAAGAACTCAATTACAATCCAAGGTAGCTAAAATCTGGTCGAACAATTGCAAGAAATTATTGAAAGTAATACGAAAACAATTTATGCGGCAGCCGTGGCAAAAGAATGCGATGGCGAAAGATGTAATGTGCCGAAAAAAAGGCAGCCGAGCAAAAACCGCAAGAATGACAAATGTAAACGGTACCGCAGGATCGTCAGGCAGACGGGAAAGGGAACGGAGAAGGGAACGAAAGGCAACACACCAGACAGGACACAACGCTTGGGTGGGTTGTGCCAAGCAACACCTACAACATGGCTACATTGATTCGTTTGCTCAGTATCCCTCTGTTTGTCTGTGTCTGTCTGTCTGGATGTCCCTGTTTTTGTCGAGCTAAGGATAACCGATACGGCGTCCCATGTGGCGTTGCAGAAGGCACTGCCCAAGCGGGTTCTAGACGGAGACCATGCCACTTAAAGTGCATAACGTCAACGCATCGGCGTCTGATGCCACTGATGCTTGACCATCGACTGCCATGGATTGAGTTCCGTGCATTTCTATAGAAAATCATCGTCGTGGCCATATGCCAGTTGCCAGTGGACAGTTGTTTGATTTGCCTGTATGTCGCTTAAAGATATCCTGGCTACCGACTGACTCCTTACGCTCGCCTAAGAATTGTTAGTTTTTCCTGTTAATTCTCTCATATTGTCTTCACTTTGTATTGTCGCCTGCTGACAGCTTCTTGCCAATATTGCTTGTTTTACGTAAATGATTTATTTTTGTTTCTCTGTTTTTACAAAGGATTTGTGCGTAATTTCACTATTTGCACAGTTGCTGCTATCAGCAATTTGTTGCTAAAAGACAAATATAGAAAATATTACAACAGCAAATTATACAAACAATCGAATGCATGTAAGGCATTAATTTCCATTTAAAAATTTAATATAACATAAATCAGATAAGTAATAGACCTTACTGTAATTAATTCGTTTTTACACATATTATTTGAACATACAGAATTTAAACAAATTATTCGCTTGTCAAAAATATGATAAGGTTGTTATGACATTTTTAAATTGCTCTTTTCTTTTGATTTTGTATTCTAGGATTGCAAGCTTCTAGTTAACATAATAATAATATACATACGCCCGTACAATTTTCAAATGGCTATATCATCGGCAGTTTTTGAGTAGGGAACGTCAAATTTTGGTAGGTATATTATTGGTAGTCGCCTTTAAGAACCGATAACAAATTTGTGGTGCCACGCCCACACCTGCGCCTATAATCGACAATTCCAATTGTAAAACGATAACTCCGTGTATCTCCGAAAATTTGAAAGATAGAGTAACCAAACTTGGAAGGTAATTTGCTGGTAACCCCCTCCAAGGATTGTCATATAAATTTTTTGACCACGCCCACAACCGCCGCCCACAGGAACTTCGTACCTATAAATTTAAAGTGGGCATATATGCCGTAATTTGCAAGCTAGAGTCGCAAAATTTTGAAGGTGTGTTACTGGTAACTCCCCCAAAGATCGATAAAAAAATTTGATGGCCACGCCCACTCCGCCTACCTAAAGCGATACACCTGTTGGTGTAAATCGATAAGCCCATATATCTTACGCAATTTGAAAACTTAAGTCACCAAATCATAAGTGTGGAAAACAAATTTTGGGCCACGCCCACTCCATCCCCCAAAACCAATAAACGTCCATATCCCCCGCAAGTTAATTAGTTACCAAAATGGGTAGCAAGATTATTATGAAACTTCTCTATCATTTTTTTGGGCAACGCCTACTCCCGCCCCTAAAGTCTCGAAAAGCCTATATCTTCGGAATTTAAGAGTGAAAGTAGCTTATACAATTTTTTGTGTCTGCGCTCCCCGTGTAATTCTGCTCACCGTCTTTAAAGGCCACGCTCACTTATATGCAAATCATATACATATTTAATAGTAGAGAATTAACAGCATGTGTTCCGATTCAAAAAGGCAACCTTGGACTGTATTTCTTGACTGCATACAAATTATGGTACAATAGTATTTCCTTGTCGGTTACGTCCGACTACAACGTTCTATCTTGTTTTTTTTTATTTTTACATTATTTTACATTAGAGTGTGCGAAACTATTAAAAAGGACATTTGGATATAAACCTATAATGTATTTAAAGCTTGGTTTCGGGTAAATGGTAGTCGAGCTCACTCGACTACAGCTTTCTTACTTGTTTAGAAATAATTTCTATGTATAATTTTTTCGCCTATTCAGAAAATAGTTTCTACAAGAAAAACTTTGCTTTTTCAGGACGATTATAATTTTAAAATTGATTTGTAATGTCCTTGATCTTGAAAATCTGTTCAGTTTAGGCAAAAGCTATAGCAGTATGTATTAATTGAAGGGTCATCTACCGAAACATTTTATTATACAAATTCTAAAAACTTTATTAAGGATGGTGAATTTAAAAATAAATAAGTATGTAAGTAATTTTTTTGCAATAATATTGCAGCACATTCTGAAAATTGTATTTCAATCGCATTTGGATTAAATTAGAGTATTTTTATTTATTAGAACAGTGTACCTTAGACTTTTATTTGGCGCCCTTAGTATGGTCAGCTTTTTAAATTGCAGCTTGAAAGTTAAGTCCATACAGAACTTAATACTTTGTTAGCCGAATTGACTTCAAACCAAAGAACGGCTGCAAGTTGTTTTTTTTTTGTTTTTAATTTGGACGGCAACATGTCCAAGTCTCTTCTGCTTATCTACACAAGCTCATCAAGAAAGAGGAACCTGTAGGACTAAATGCAAACCCTTCTAACTGCAGTCGGGCAGCAGGAGCAGACGGACCAGCAGAAAGAATTCAATTTGACTGCCAGCTTCAGCTGAAAATCAAAGGTGTTGTTTACAGGCGGCAGCCAGCGGCGTTCATCGGACAGTTGACCCTTCTACGAATGGATAAAAAAGAGAAGCAAGAGCATCTGCCAGTGCATGCGTAATGACCAACTGCCAAATATAGTGAGGGCCAGAAGCCGAAAAAAGGACCGGCTAATGAACGACATTGTTGAAAATCTACGTGGCTAAAAACGCAGAAAGACAACAGACTTAAATGAAAAAAAAGAACAAAAAATACCCTCTGTTACAGATGCCATCAAATTATAGCAGCAGACGCCAAGCAAAGAGTTGAAATTGAAACAGTTGCCGAAGGGTTCGGGATCGGGTTTGTATTTAGGTTTTGAGTTTTCTGTTCAAGTCAAAGCCAGTCAAACGGCGGCAGCGCATGGCGTAATTATTGTAGCCGGGTTAAGGATTTACCACCTGGACGCGGACTGACCAACAGCAACAGCAGCAGACTGCTAGAGACAGCAGCCGCGAACGATGCCGTGCGCAGCTTGAATGCCTTATTGGCCCAAAGGGTTGCCGGGTCCGCAATGTGTTACCAAAATTTAATTTGACGCTCATAATTGAGCCGTTCCCATTTTCGATGTGGGAAGCGCTGGCTGCAACTGGCGCTGAGTTACAGTTCTCAACAGCCAGCCGTACACCAACAAAAAAACACGCTGCCTTAATTTTATTTTTAAATTTAATAAAAGACGCCCTCAAATTTAGACAATTTTAAATACATTTCTTAAGACGTACAGCAGTCAAATAAAATTTATTTTTTTCTATAAAAATTAAGTTCACATTTTTATTGTCTTAAATATTATTTCCTAAATTCGTAAAATTATAAATTATTCTCAAGGAAAAGGCGCCCAAATGGAAAATTCTGAACCAGCATATATACTTTATAAAAGTTATTTTATTTTACATTCCTTAAATTCCTGAAATAATATACATATTTACTTTTTGATATAAAAATGTATGAAATTAAAAGAAAGGTACTCCAATAGTATAGCGATTTTCGATATTTCAGAGCGATTTGTTTTTCAAGTGTACATTCAGATATATGTATGTCCTTCAAGTGGTTAACTATGAGAATCTGTGACGATCCTTGCAATCGCTTGCACAGCACGTGCGTAGTTGCATCTTGCAGCGTTTTTGCTAAACTGTACCGGTTCGTCTTGCTGTGCGTCAGCGTCTTCTTCCTTGCGCCTGGCTACTGACTGCTGGCCGTGCTGCAAACAACAATCGCCAGGTGCTGCATGCAGCAGGCGTCCTGCAGCCGCTTGGCCGGCGTTTCTTATTCTTAGCGAGTCAGGCCAGGTCCATTGTCTACTCGAGTACTTGGCTCATTGTCTTGACTGTCGTCGGTTTTGTATCCTGCCGCGTGCTGCAATTGTTTCGCTTTTCGTGCGTGTCCGTGCATTTGTCCGCTAGTCCTGTCGCCCATTGTTTTGATTCATTTTGTCAAATTTGTATACAATTTATTACAACGCACGCAACCAAGTTTTGGTCTATACTTTCCTAGATCTCTAATGTCGGCCAATCGCATCCCATAAATGTGTTTTTAATAGTGTCAAAACAGGACATGGAAAATGTGCTGGGGAGCGCTAGGACAGAGACAGGGGCTCGCTTTCATATAGCATCGCCACTGTGAAATTTATTGAATCTTGCTCAAGCGATCAAAGGTTGACGCTTTATTATAGACAAACTACAATGTGAAATTTCAAAGCATGCTTCAGTCCTTATTGACAATGAAATTTGTGGCAGAAGGATTTTCTGCAACGGAAACGTTTTGAGCTGAGGTTAAATAAATAACTACTAAAACCAAACGAATTGAAATCATTGTGTTTTCTAAATATTAAATATTCAGATTCTTAGTAGAAATGTTTTACACATCATCTTGCTTTGGTGCTCAGCTAGCTTTTGTTTAATTCTCCAAGTCAATTCTTTATAAATAAATAAATAAAAATTGAATTCAATAGTTCAGTAATTAGCTCTGTACTAAAATGTAAAATGCAAGTTCTTATTTTATATATATTTTTTCAAATTAATATTGTTGATACTGAAAAATGTATATTTTTACATCACTTTCCTTTTACTTCAAGGCAAAAACACATTTTATTTTCAAAATATATTGAAAATTATTATTTTTTAAGAACATATCGTTATTTATCACTTAAATTTAAATTTTTACAGAAGACTAAGGTAAATTTTTATTTGTTCTGAGAATTCTGTGTTTATATACTATATTTTTTTTACTTCATTTTTATCAGTTTACATCTTGTACTCTTCAGCTGCTAGATTAGTTGTAAGATCCTCAACTTAAGATAGGAGTGATTAACCATATACAAATTTGTAAAAATCTATACCTTAAGTATTCCATAGATAAAATTGCGAGTAGCTTGAATGTAACAAAAATCTACAACAAAACAATCACGACGTTGACTTAAGAGCAAAATTTCTCTTAGGCTGGCTCAAATATCGGTGCAAACAGATACGAGTGCAGGTCAGTTGTGTCAACAAAGCACGTGGCATTGCCAGGGTCAGATCCCTGGACAGGTGATGCCCAAAAAGTAATAAATTAGATGGCATTGTATGGCCAGGCAAGCGGAAACAGAAACACACCTCGACTCAGAAACTCCCACAGTGCGTGCGCATATGCAAATATTTCCAAATGCGAGGCAGCTGCAAATGCGGAACAAAAGCCGCAGAGCAAGCAACAGGCAGCAGTCTGCGGGCGATAGGCGGCAGGCCACAGGATCAAACAGGGTCGATCGAGGCCAGTGCAAACTAGCAAAATAAATAGAAAACCATGGCAGAACGTACTGAACCTGCTCGCCAAGGATGAGTTTTCTAGGACAATGTGTCTTGCACCTTGGCTAAAGTTCTCGGTTCATCTCACAGCTCTTAAGCTATTTGGTTAATGGTGAAGTGGCCAGAACAGATGTGTTTGGATTCAGAACAATGCCAGAGCATAGTCCATTGCATAACAATCAGTCAAAGTATCTTTGAAAATCTCGCATGAGTGTGAATTTCTGCTAGACTATTTACGACACTTTTATTGCAGCCAATGGATCGAGAACGAGAGGTCTCAATAGATTCTAAGAAGCTGAGCCATATGCTAAGGATAACGGATTCAACTGAGGCACGTACAACTCTTTAAATTCAAAGAATACATTGAGAACAATGGGTAACTATGCAGATGCACAGTTCTGCCATTACCATCAACTGAAATCTAACAATTTGGTTGGACAAACATATCGCGGCCTCTATTGATACATCAATATCGAAAACAAACACATAACGTGAATACCTGAAATTTCAATATTAACTGCAAGAGAATTTCAACATATGGGACCGCAAGCGCAAATCAAAAGGCAGATCTAAAATCAAAAAAGGAATTCACACACAAAGGTCCCAGTCGACAATGTCTCATTGACATTTCTGGATCATGTTTGCGCAAATACTCAAATATTCAGGCACAAACTTTAATCCATCAACAATTGTTACCACTATTGTCACAATTGGCGAAAGGTGTGCCAAAGGGTTTACAGCTCAATGAATACTCGAATGTGACACTGCAAGCTGCAAAAATTTTGTCAAAATTGTATAAATTTTTACAGAATTGCATGCAATTGCCAAAGGGTAATTCATGATTTTACCCAGCTAATTTGCTACGGTCTGAATGGATCAATTGAGTTATTGTGAGCCTGCATTTATTTTGGGCAAACACTTTGGGGCTAGGTGGCCAATACAGCTGCTAGGGGAAGAATTACTTAATAGCCACACAATATGAATGACATGCATTATTAAAGCGGATTAAGAAGCAGCGCCGAACATCTGTCTTTATATAACACAATTTCAATAATTTACAAAACCTAAAAAATCATTAAGACAAAGCCTTTTTTAAACAAAAAATTTGAATTATTGTTTTTTTGACATTTATCATTTATTTTAATACTAATTTATATTAATATTCTTAAATATTTACAGACGATAATATTTGCAATTCAATAATAAAATATTCATAAATGTCCCTTTTTAATTTGGTGTCTCTAGCTTTAAAACTCCGGGATATATGGGCTCTCCGGATTTTTGGGGTCAAGATGGGCGTTGTAAACAAGATGGTGGAAATTTTCAAAGCAATCATCAGCTTACATCTTTCGTGACACTAACTTCAAACTTCTAAGAATTATGTGGTTTTACGAATCTTATAGATTTCCTATTGTTGCGTTCATACGGTCGTACAGACAGCAGGATGGACATTGCACGAAACTAAAAATCTGTCATTCAGTCGATATAAGAGTACAAATTTAATCATATCATTATTCCAAGTAAGTACCGCACATGTTGGTTTTTAAATCAAATTTAATCGTATCTCGATAAACAACATATAATTAGTATAGTAAAGTATATTAAATTTATTTTACTTATTAATTTCAAACATGAACACTACTTTCGGTGCATTTAAATTGTTTATATGTCTAAATATATATTATCGTAAGCCATAAAAAAAAAAATATTTTTTAATTTATTTAAAGTTTTAATTTTAATTTTAATTTAATTCAAATTTTTAATTTTTGTATTTTTGGTGTCGACTGAATTTAGTTGACAAATAAATAAATAAATAAATAAAATAAATAAATAAATAATATTTTGTTCAAGATGGGTAATATTTACTTCAACACTTATTTATTTTTTATAAAAATGAGAAACATGAAGATGACCAGCATGTGCCTCAATTCCTGAGCTGCATAATAAGCGAAGACCTTGCTGAGTGCTTAAAAAACCAGTGAATCACCGATGCGAAAAAGACATGGCAATAACTAGCAGCGGTGAGATTGAAAGGCAACTGCCAGACAAGGCAGGCACCCGCACTATATCTATGCTCTAAACATGATGATGATCATTCCTAGATTCCTATGAGGTGGAAACAATAGTCAGAAGATTTAGTAGAAAAAGTTGGAAGCATTGTGCGCCAGTTACTCGAACCTCAATCTACGATGTGCGTTTCAGTGTTTGGAGGACAATGCTCTACAATTTCTGTGCGACGCACTAAAAAACTCGACTAAGCATAAAAAGCAGAAGGATCAGAAGTAGGAGAGGCAGACGGAGACGGTGAGGGAGAGGGAGAAGACAGGACCAAGTGAACCGACCATGCGTGGTGTTATTTTTCCTTGCAGCCTGCTCAGGAAACATCTGCCCCGCTCATTTCGTTCGCTTCTTCTTTATTTTTTTTGCTGTTGTCTTTTCTTGGCCTTGTTGTTGTTGTTGTTGTTGCACGCATGCAGACGCAGGACATTTGGAACAGGATACTTACAAGCAAAAAACAAGTAACGCGAAGAGCTACATAAAAAATAAGTATAAGCAGCATGCGAAGACGATGCTAGGTAGGCTGGCTGTACATGTGTCCGTGTCCCTGTCTGTCTCTGTATCTCTACAGCGTAGGTTTGACTCCTCCACTAGCTGCCGGCTGCGATGACTACGCATGTGTAATACATGTACGGTACAGTCAGACCCAGATTGTGCCTAGAACAATGTCAAGGTCAAGCGCGTGCCGTCTGCACACAATTTTTTAATAGAGAAAATCTCGAATTTTAAATGCAGGATATGCGTATCCTGCTTTAGTTGAAGACAGGCATGTGTTGTCACCAGCAGCTGTCACTAGCGCTGATCCTGTCATTAAAATTTTGGAGCGTGCGTGTCCGCATTATGGCACTTTTGTACTTACGCAAAGACGAGTGTAAAAAATGATGAGATATTTTTTTAATAGAAACGATCAGGCAGCAATTTTTTGGGCCTATATCCTGCCGAGTGGCGAGACCATCAGCTGCCGCTGCTGCTGTTGCTGCTCTCCAATTAGCATATGCGACTTCAAAGTTTTTAGGTGCCATCGTCAAAAATTGTGATGCAGAGCACCCACATAATGTCGCATTGACAGCTGCAAGCATTTTATATCATTATAATATTATTTGAAAAAGGATTCCACTTTAAGCCTTTCTTTTCTTTGATGAGAAGCGTCCTGTGGCAATCGACCTCATCTGGCAGCGCCGCAAATTTACGCAAACATGCTCCACAATAGCGATTATCCTTGCACACCACTCGGCACATACCAATCCTTCCATTGTTGTTTCGACTTTGTTCTTCTGTTTGCTTAATGCAAATAGGGTACACTTAATTCAGAATGATCTAATATTAAAATGGATATGTTATGATATAATAATAATAATAGCAGTAAATTTGTACACATTTTGCGAAAATTATGTCTAAAAATATAACATATAATTAAGTTGTTGTCTAACTCTAATATAATTCAAAATATAGAAGACTCGATGTAGCGAATGCTAAAGTGTAACTATCGGGAATTATTATTATATTTTTATTATGTATATATTATGTGTGGAATTTATCAAAAATAAGATGCGATCGTCGATTACATTATATTTTAACTTTTCTCATAATTTTTTCTGCGCTATTTTCCATACATTTTTTTTTAGAGTAAACCATTGTCAAATTATTTGTATACAGGCATTTTCCGATGAAGGCATTTATCTAACAGCAAGACATTTAGTTTTTAATGGAATTCTTGCTTATAGCCGTAGCGATCATAGGGGCAGGCTGGCGATCTGGCTGGTGGGCTTACTGTCTGGATTCGTCCTTGGACGCGGAGATGTTGCCCTAATCTCTAATCGCGCGTCACGCTGACAAAGGCAGCGTATCGGCTTGCCGGAACGCTGGTGCCAGACTTATTTGAGACGCTTAAGCTGGCGATAAGCATCGGCAGGTTGAAGCTGACAGCCAGCAGGTAGTTATAGTTGGACACGCTATTGTCCTGCACGACTTGAGTCCTGACCAGTTGGCAGCCGGTGCTCGAACCTTAAAAATGTTGCAATGTGCATTGTAGAATTTATATCATAATTTCAAAGCATTGTGCCTGTTGTTACTGCTTCTCCTTGTTAACGCTTGTCCTTGCCACACTGCAGCCTTATGCTGTTGCACGGCTTATCTTGATTTCAGCAGTAGCCCCAATCGATTTTGTTGCTGGTTCAGTTCATGTTTTTATGCTTCGCAGGGACTTGCAACAAAAAATTAAGCCATTTATATGCACACTTAAAGCGGTGAATTTGTAGCACAAGTACAAGTAGAACGGAAGGGAACTTTTTTTTGGGCTAGCTATATTATATTTATAATTAATATTATCATTTATATTATAAATTCAATTGTGCATGAATACATTTCCTGCATCAACGTAAGTCCCTAAGTTCGTGACTTTCATACCATCACCAGCATTCTTAATGTTATAATTAAATGATTAGAATTATAATTAAGATTATAATTTAAAAAGTATATGAGTAGATTTCGTTCAACGACGTTTGTGCAATCGATGTAAGTCCTTTCTTATTAAATTTTTCGTAAAGAAGCTGACATGCAATTATAGTCTGAATTGTTCAAGAACATCTCAAACAGATCATCAACATCACCTTTCACATTTGGAAAAACGCAAAGAGCAGCAACTTCCGGTCATGCAAATTGGCCGAAACAGGAAACCTGTTCAACCTCTGAACCCTTGTCGGGAACACAGGCTGTAACTAATATTTTGGATATTTCTCATTAACAGTCCGCCTTGTGTAATTTGCCGAAATCTGTGATCCTTGGCGATTAGTTACAAAAGACATAAAAACTTCCGGCCTGCAAAAATACGCGCAGAGGAAGCAACTGAAAAGGTGCGTAGCTGTTGCTCTGAAAACTTGTGTGATCCTGTGCCTGTGTCTGTACCTGTTTCAACGACAGATGCGCAAATTATCTGGAAGAGCAACGAAAACAACAACAAGGATGCGGAAACAGCAGTCGCGGCTGAAGAATCAAAACAAAACCGACAATGAGAAAGGAGAGAGAAAAAAAGGTGAACAAAGCGGAAATAATAGCCGCCCGAGTCTCAGTTAAATTTTTGGTACCAGATCTCTGATCCGCGATCACCGAACCCAATTCCAGTTTACAGACTATGCAACAGTTGTCCCTGAAGACGAGCTGACTACTGAAAATCACAACTGTTCGCAGCTCGTTTTGAATTTGTTTCCTTTCTGACTGTCTCTGTTTTGCGTTGGCCCCTGTGCAACATGTTGTCGATGCGTTTTCAACGCGTCTCGCCATGTGTGATGATTGTTAAAAATGCTGCTGTTTGATAATGTCAAGCATGTGTCTATCCTGTGGGTACGTATCCATAACTGGATAAGTTGATCACGCTTCTGTTGAGAACACACTGAATATGCCAATCACAGCATTCAGTTAAGAATCTAGAGAAACAATAAATAATATTTTTGTATGTAAATAACGGTTCTGTTGTGGCCTGATTATACGAAAAGCTTTTCAGCGGGAATAAGAGATGTTGAAAATATTTGTTCAAAGTAATTCAGAAAATATATATTTTACTGATAAGATCTTTAAATTTAATCGAGCTTAACATTGAGAAAGTGTGAGAAAATTATTATTTAAGATATTAAGTCTATACAGAAATTCAGAAAATATATTATTTTACTGATCAAATCTTTAACATCAATGGTGTTCCAAGTGGCGGATTAAAACTCAATTTTTTAATTTTATTAAAATTTATTTCGTTGAGGGGTTTAATTAGTATTTAGTAATAGTGGTTAGTAGCAAATACATTCGACTCATATCAATGATTTGACTTTGATTTGCTGTGGCACTAAACTATTTTGTTATACATTTTTATACCCTGAACCCGTTAAAAATGGGTAAAAAGGGTATAATGGTTTTGTGCAAATGTATGCAACAGGCAGAAGGAAGCATCTCCGACCCCATAAAGTATATATATTCTTGATCAGGATCAATAGCCGAGTCGATCTAGCCCTGTCCGTCTGTCTGTCCGTCTGTCCGTCCGTCCGTCTGTCCGTCTGTCCGTCTGTATGAAAACGCGGATCTCAGAGACTATAAGATCTAGAGACTTCAAATTTGGAATTTAAGATCTCGTATACCAGGCGCAGATCAAGTTTGCGTTATTTTATCGATAACTGCCTCAGTTTCTGAATTATCGATACATTTAGATTTTCGATAGCAGTAAATTCCACATATCTCTCACAATTTAATGGATACAGTCACCAATTTTGGTTGGTAGGTTGTTGGCGAGGTCCTTGAAAGATCGGCATGTGCCACGCCCACCTCCGACGCCCCTATCACCCCCGCACCTAAAATTTTCAAGTGGCTATATCTTCCGCAGTTTTTGAGTAGGGAACGTCAAATTTGGTAGGTATGTTACTGGTAGTCGCCCTTAAGAACCGATAACAAATTTGTGGTGCCACGCCCACACCTGCGCCTATAATCGACAATTCCGATTGTAAATCGATAACTCCCTATATCTCCGAACATTTTAAAGATAGAGTAACCAAACTTGGAAGGCAATTTGCTGGTAACCTCCTCCAAAGATTGGCATACCAATTTTTGGACCACGCCCACATCCGCCGCCCCCAGGAACTTCATCCCTAGAAATTTAAAATGCACATATCTGCCGTAATTTGCAAGCTAGAGTCGCAAAATTTTGCAGGTATGTTACTGGTAACTCCCCCAAAGATTGATAAAAAAAATTGGACGGCCACGCCCACTCCACCTACCTAAACCGATACACCTGTTGGTGTAAATCGATAAACCCATATATCTCACGCAATTTGAAAACTTAAGTCACCAAATTTTAAAGGTATATTACTAGTAACACCCTTCAAAAATGTGGAAAAAAAATTTTGGACCACGTCCACTCCCGCCCACAAAAAACGAAAAATGCCTGTATCTCCCGCAATTTAAGAGCTAGAGTTACCAAACTTAGAAGGTATATTACTAAGATCGAACTCAAAAATATTTTGGGCCACGCCCACTCCCGCCCACAAAAAACGATAAATGCCTGTATCTCCCGCAATTCAAGAGCTACAGTTACCAAACTTAGAAGGTATATTACTAAGATCGGGCCACGCCCACTCCAGCCCCCAAAAACGATAAACTTATAATGCATTTAAAGCTTGGTTCAGGGTATATGGTAGTCGAGCTCACTCGACTACAGCGTTCTTACTTGTTATTATCTAATTTCATTATCATTTCATTTAAAATTATTTGCTTAACCTTGAATTAAGCAACTTAGTGATAGCTATTGTTTTTTTTTTGTTGACAAATAAAATGTGTACCATATATAAATTATAAGATAATAATAGTTGCAACAAGTACTCAAACTCTAAAAACTTGTTAACCAAGTATTTTTTACAATTTTATTTAATTCAATCACATAGCTGTATCGTTTCGGATTTGGTGAATCCACAAAAATGGAGCAGTTCAAATTGTGTAGTTATTAAAATGCTATATGCGAATCAATTGCACTAAAAATGCAGACTGAATGCTGAATGATCAAAATTAAGAGGGGGTAAAAATGTATTTATAGCAGACAGGTTGCGAATAAATTGATTAAATTATTGTGCCATACATTCTGGCAAATTATAAAACAAAGGAGTTGGCACAGACAGCGCTGTCTTTGGTATAGACAATCTGAGAGCTGCGAACTGGGAGCTGGGAATGTCTCGACGGGATTTGACGGGCGTGATGATTGCATTTTAATGGACAAATTAAAAATCAATGCCTTTTGAGTTGCACGTACTTTGTACTTAAATTAACCGAACGAAATTGTATACTCCAAAGAACCCAAAAAAAGAAAAAGCATTCAACTGTCGATCGAACACCGATCGTGAGAATGGAAATGGCGACAATGTCGACGGGCGGCTGCCTGAACCCCATAAATCTTCATAAGCATGTCACGTTTCGAGTGCAACAGCTACTCGTAAATATTTGAATCTGAAGCCGTAGTTAAAGCCTCATGCTATGCCGCTGATGATGACGAATCTACCAAAAAAAGTTGCTGCTCCCTGCGGATTAACAATTATTTTGACATAAAATAGCCGCGCGCCTCAGCTGGAGACGGAGACGAAGACGTAATCGAAAGTCGGTTATCCGCCCCATGTCGCCCTCTTTCGGTTCCATCAATCTCCGATGTCCAACGGCCGCACACAAGAGATTCCGTGAGTGTGCCACGGCGGTGACACATACGTGCCGCGCTTTTCGGTAATGTTGATATTTTCTGGACTACCGTTGTCCACCACGACAATTGGGCATCATTTGTAGGCGCGACACGTGCCGCCAAGAAGCGGAGTCGCATTGCTTTTAGTGGTCTCCTCAAATTGCCTTTGCATTTGGTAAACGTTAAATGAAATTTGGTCGTAAGACTTGTTGCTTATCTTAAATTCCGTTTTCGGCAATTTGCATTTCGGAGTTCAACAACTTGGCTGGGATGTTGGGTTAAGTCAAACGATACTTTTTATACTATTATACCAAAATGGTATAATAGTATATTGTTTTTGTGCAATGTCCGCCATGCTGTATGTCAGTCTGTCCGTCTGTATGAACGCGCTTTCCTCCGACACCCTTAGAGATAGAGACTTGAAACTTGGAACGTATACTTGAAAGTACCCTCAAAAGCAATAGAGTCTTGGGTTTGGACCTACGTCCACTAGGGAGCTAGAAATCAATAAATTCGATTTTAGCAAATCGATAAATTCCCATATCTCTTACAATATAATGGATACAGTCACCAATTTTGGTTGGTAGGTTGTTGGCGAGGTCCTTGAAAGATCGGCAGGTGCCACGCACTCCTCCGACGCCCCCATCACCCCCGCCCCAAAAATTTTCAAATGGCTATATCTTCCGCAGTTTTTGAGTAGGGAACGTCAAATTTGGTAGGTATATTACTGGTAGTCGCCTTTAAGAACCACCCATACCTGCGCCTATAATCGACAATTCCGATTGTAAATCGATAACTCCGTATATCTCCGAAATTTTTAAAGATAGAGTAACCAAACTGGGAAGGTAATTTGCTGGTAACCTCCTCCAAAGATTGGCATACCAATTTTTGGACCACGCCCACATCCGCCGCCCCCAGGAACTTCGTCCCTAGAAACTTAAATTGCGCATATCTGCCGTAATTTGCCGTAATTTGCAAGCTGGAGTCGCAAAATTTTGTAGGTATGTTACTGGTAACTCCCCCAAAGATCGATACTAAAATTGGATGGCCACGCCCACTCCACCTACCTAAACCGATACACCTGTTGGTGTAAATCGATAAATCCATATAACTCACGCAATTTGAAAGCTTAAGTAACCAAATTTTAAAGATATATTGCTAGTAACAACCTTTATAAATGTGGAAAAAAAATTTTGGACCACGTCCACTCCCCCCCACAAGAAACGATAATTGCCTGTATTTAAGATCTACAATTTTAGAGCTACAGTTACCAAACTTAGAAGGTATATTCTTAAGATCGAATTTCAACATTTTTTTTGGCCCACGCCCCCGCAATTCAAGTATTTCTTAACTGTACAAAAATTAAGGTATAATAGTATTTCGCTGTCGGTTACGTCCGACTGCAACGTTCTATCTTGTTTTCATATGGAATGATTTCGAAAGCATACAGCGACTCTGAAAGAAAATACAATACAAATCAAATTCGGGCTTCTTAACAATAATAAATAAATACTATACACATTTTAGAGACTAAAATGTAGACCATTGATTTTAAAATATGAATATAAATAGATAATTTATGTATGTGTTTATTTTAATATTTACTGTATATCTTTTATATGCATTATAAGCAAATAACTTTATATGTTGTGTATTTGTACTTTAATTGCTCTCTAATTACGTAAAATATTTATAGGATATGTCTTAATACAACCAGATAATAATTTATTAATCTCAAAATTTTTAGTAAATCCATTTTATTGTGTGTTTTGGTTTTTTCTTAATTTATTTATTTTTTGTTTTTTTTTTTTATTAAAAACCGTTTAAAATTAAATAGGAACTTACAATTTTAAATTATATTTAATTATAAAAAATAACATAAGGCGAAATAAAATAAATCAATTAACAATTCCGGTGGTAAAACAACATTTATTGAAAGATTAGTTAAACCAAGAAAATCCAAAATTAGGACAACAATTAATCTCAATACCTCCATTAATTTATTTTACTGTTAAAATAATCAAAATTCCAGCAACTATTTAATTGAAATATAAAATAAATATTTAATAAATAAATAAATAAATCTATGGAACGAGTTGAATGACAATGCTTTGAAATTGATTTATAATTAATTACTTGTGTAGAGAGCCAATTAAAAATGTCAACATTATTCGATTCCTTATCCAAATGTGTGCTTAACTTTTTTGTGGAGATATCTTTTCCCATGCCTTACGGCGAAATGGAAAACTTGTCTGTGACACTGACACTGACAGCCACCTCAGTGTGGCCAACGATGGCCAACAAAGTAGACCAGGCAGGCAATTGGAAAAACAAACACATGCCGACAGAGGCAATAGGCCGCTAGATTGACATCTTCATCATAAATAAAAGTGAAAAACTTGTTGGATACCCAAGAAAAGCCGGACAAACGTAAACGAATCCAAGTCAAAGCAAGCCAAACGTAACGAAAAATGCTGCCACAGTTTTCTACGATTTGTATCTGTATCTCAAAATATCTATCTGTATATCAGCATTGCTGTGTGGCAATGTGGCAAGTGAATGTCAATCGAAATAGCAAACAAATAAACTAACAAATAGCCAGGCAAATAATCATAATAATAACAATGCCATTACCCATTATTTGTTGGCCAGTTACAATCGGGCTAATGAAGACATGTTACCATGTGCCACAACATACCGAATGGGGTAGGAAGGCCCCATTTAGTCGTTGTCATAATTACACTTAAATATCGCATACGAGCGCTAATGGAGAGACCAAACACTGAGAGTGAGATGGGCGGTGGCGGTGAATGTGTTGGGATTTCGGATGCTGTGGCAGTTGCAGTTGCAGTCGAATTTGCCCCCGTATCGCCAAAGTGAGGCATGCTGAATTTATCGGTCCGTGTTGGATACGCCCTCTCGTCGCTAGGTGTAAACAAATTCATTTCACTCAACAATTTTCTCAACGAGCAGTAACTGGTTTGCCCAGCACGTAGCTATGGCCACAACTCCAACTCCAACCCCGACTCGGAGTTGGTTACGCCGACTATCACAGCTACATGACTCTTTAATCTTCTTGCAGAGGCGGCAACATTATTTGCATGCTGATTAGCCTTCAACGCAGACAGGTTGCTACATATTTTGCACCTCACTTTCCATCTCCCAGACATAGCTCCATCTCTTTTTGCCTCTCTCTCTCTTTCTATATCTCAATCCAACTCCAGTTTATCTATTAGCAGCCGCCTTGCACTTGCCCGTCTCGACGCTGGTCCAATTTTCAACACTTTTGACGTGCTGTTAATTGATTTAGAGTGCAGCTTGCGTCCACGTTTGGCCATTGAGTCTCAGTGCCTCTGTCCGGTGCGGACGTGGACATGAACGTTTCTGACATCGTCTATGATTATATAGCGCCATTCGCTTGTTATGGCCAACTTTGGTTGCACTGTAATCACTGCTGCTCGTAATTGTTGCCTCCTCATTGCCGGCTTGCTTGGCGTTGTACGTGCCGCCGCCAGTGGGAAAAATGTTTGGCTAACTGCTTAATCGTGCTGAAATGACAACTTTATTAGCTTTCGAGCAGATGTGGGCGCACCCACTAATGTACTAACTATATATACAAATATATCTGTATCTATATTGTGGGGGTGTCTTTTTGGCAAGTTATTTTTTGTGACAACTGTACTCAACAAGCCTTGAAATTTCTACAGGTCACAGCTGTTCTGCGCAAAGCAAAGATCATTCGAAATGCTTATAGACCAAATGTTGTTTACCAAGTTTTTTCCGCACAAAACAGGGTCAGTGGAACACCTTGCGAGGGCATCAAATTCTCAGTGCTCGCTGCCCGCTGCTCTGAATCAAAACACCAGAATCAGAGACATGTGCAGAGCGAGCAACAGATTGCCAAACAGAGAGGGTCCACAGAGGGTATATGTATGTACGTGTGTATTTATGTGTGTGCAGCGAAGCCAAAGGGAGTGCAACAAATGAAACGAATGCTTGGTCACAGCAGGTACTTTTCAAGGATAATACAGATACAGTCACAGTCACAGAGAAAGATCAGTTTGCATCCTGTGCGCAACAGGCTGCAGCCGCTATTCCAAATGGATTTCATTTTTTACCAAACCAAACAGATTTACTTTTGTTCTCTTTCTCTATTTTGTTGTTGCTGTGCCACGGCAGCTGCTGCACCAATGTTGATCAGTAAAATGGCAGCATTCACAGCAGACGCTACTTTGTTAGAAACAATGCCACAGGCGAAACTGTTGCTTCGCTTGGAAATTTAGATTTCCAGGCACAACTAGGCGAAACTCTTCAAGTTGGGTGTGTTTGCTTCTGCTATGTCGGTTGCCCAGACAAATATATGTATAAGTATGCCTGACCGCCACCGCCCTAATGCATGCCAATATTATTCTTTCAATGCCCATTTGCTGTTTATTTATCTTTGGCATTAATTTTTTTGTTATGCGCAAGCGTTTTAAAAGCGTTCAGAAACATTTATTAATTCCACTGAATTAAGGGCCATCTACATTCTTGATGTGCAAGGCGTGTTTTGATTGCCAAAATGTCTACCATGTGCCACAGACTTGACTCACAGACACACTTGACGTATAATACAAATTTTGAAGTTAGTATTATAATCGCTCTGTTATATATGGATTCTGGCAAAATCAATTTATTAATAAATGTTGTATGTGTGAATTTATCGCTTAAATCGCAAACTACATTAAGTAATTTCAAGAGATCAAAAACGTATCTAAAAACCATTCAATAGTCATACTTTTAGTGGATTATTTTAAGTAACAAGCATAATATAAAATATGTGCTTTTATCTTTCGTAGTTTGTAATTTTTTTGTGTAGTTTTTCAAAGGGTATTTTAATTTTATTTTCAAATGTGCAACGCATTGAAGGAGATGCCTTTGACCCCATTAAATATATATATTCTTCATCAAGACCACTATCCTTGTCCGTTTGTCTTTGTCCTTCTCTCCATCTGTTTGATTTTGATAGTCTTATATGCGCTGAACTTTTCAGCTTAAGGGCGATCTTCATTAAACATTTTATTTATTTTCGTTTTTTTCCACGAAGATTGCCGGATTGGACAACATCATATAGCTGCCATTGGAATAAACAGTCAAGAGATAAGCATTAAGTGACAAGTATTCTTTCTCCATTAAGAAAGATCGATAGTCGCGGCTAAGAACCGTTGTGTGGCCACGCCCCCTCCTTCACCATAATCGCCAATGCCGATATTTCGGAAGGAGTAAATCGACAATTCCACTTCCCACAAATTTAAAGATAGAGTGACCAAACTTGGAAGGTGCCTTGCTGGTAACCTCCTCCAAGGATCGGCATAAAACCTTTTGGACCAAGTTCACATACGCTGCCACAAGAAGTTTTGGTCCTAGAAATCTGAATTGCGCGTATCTTCCATAATTTGTAAGCTTTGGTCATAACATTTTGAGGGTATGTTACTGGTAATGAACATTTTTATTTTTTATTTACAAGCTAAAATGTAAATGTAAAAATGTGTATGTCAGCAAGTTCGATCCGGTATACAATACATGAAAAGAAAAACGTTCTTTCTGTTTAATTTCACAATTATCAGATATAGGGCATATACATTTCGGGATATGGCAAAGCTGTGCAGAGTGAGTTAACAACTTGAGTATATAATGTATGATTGCGAAAGCTTGAATTAATTGCCTATAATGGGGTGGTACATATTGACTTGCCGCTCCAAATACTTTTGTCATAATAAAGTTTACTGTATGCAGTCTGAAAAAAAACTACAGTTTGATTGCTTGAAATTTATCGAGCCTAATGTATGCGGCATGTTGCCAATGCTGTTGCCACACACGAGCTCCGAGCCCTAAAAAAAAAACAAAAAAACACAAATCTGGATAAGAGAGCGAAACATAAAGTAAACCTGATGCCAACACGACAGTTGTTGCAGTTGATGGACGGGGCCGGCTGCCAGGATTTTTTTATTTATTTTTTTTTTTGTATTTTGGAATACGACATTTAATGCGACGCCGCGAAGCCAATCAAAAACCGGCGCAAGCGCATCAGCTTGGATACCGCAAGGCGACGAATTGGAGCCCAAATTTGGTGGATGCTCTTTAGTAAATAAATGATACGCGTGTGGTTTTTAATTACATGTAGCCCGGCTGGCAGGCGGGGTGTTGTACTTTTGTCTTGTGTTTTTTAGCAACTAGTTTGGGTTTGACATATGGCACGCGATGTGCCTGGCGATTCTTGAGACATTGCTTGTTAACTCTGCGCCAGCTGCTGGACGTCTGTGCAACTTAAAGTTTGCACAGCGTTGTTAACATTACGCAAACATGCCACAAAGGAGATCGACAGCGCCTTGTTCTTAAACTGCAACATGACTCTTCTGTTTGATTGTCACAGCCCGAAAAATCGAATTAAATAAAATCATTCATGCCAGCAGGGGAAAACCACCCCAACTGCGACTACTGTGTCCTCTTTGTCCCTTGCTTGATATATTTTGAACAATTTATTTTTCGATTTTGCTGCTCCTTTGTGTGCTAGTGTGTTGATTTTCAATGGCAGTTAAATTGATGGATTGCTGTGCGACTTTTGACACCACATACAATTGCATTTCCCTCAAGACATCGACTAAGAAGCATCGAAATCTTAGCTGCCAGTTCTTAACAAGCATGAATAATGCGACTTTCAACTGACCCAGCTCCTTTTGGCATATCCGTCTGCCATCTTCCATGAATACGTATATTTGTTTAGAGAAATTTAAATTAACATTTATTCTTCGACATTTACGGTAATTTTTATGGACGTTTTTTCTTAAAATTCGAGCTAACTATTAAAGTATGAATGCTAAAAGACGTTTAATTTGTATAATAAATTCGTCAATCATTGTTTGCCAAAATTATATAATTACTTCTAATGCATAAATTGAATTTCGCCATTAAACAAAAACGACTGCAACGACTACAGTAAAATACTGATTTTATTGTATTGTATTTTCTTAAGGAAGAATTTTTTTACGTGTAAAAATACACTTTCATTATTATCTTTAAATTTACCTAAGAGATACAATCTTTTATGGTGCTCAGTCAAAATTGTGTACCATGATATAATGTCAACTCTCTACAATTACATACCTTACGTGGCACAAAAATGAATCGTGTAAATGAAAAGTGTAAGAGAGCACCAGCCAACTATTCTCAACTGGAGCACTTTTCATTACTTGTACATCTATTTTTTTATAAGACGACTTGAACAAACAAAAATTATATATATTTTTTTTTTGATCAGCTTGACTAGCAATTCACTTCATCAACTTCAAAGCAGTGTGTATAAGTGCTAACATATCTAAGTTTGTTTTCCATGTGCTCAGCTATACTCGCATATAGGGCGACGCATACAAACTCATAAGAGAACGGACGCACCCACTTGAGAAATCCACCTGCAACGAACTGCATCTGCGATCTGAGGTCCCTGTTCCCAGTTCGCTGTCCCTGTGCCTGTCTCTGTTCTCTTTGCCCTATTCCTGTTTGCTGCGCAAGTTCCAAGTGTTGTGTCTGTTTTTAATGTTTATAAACCTTACGCACACTTATGTTTTAATTTCGCTGGCCCAGTCTCAGTGACGGTTGGTGTTGTCGCTGCTGTTTCTACTTGAACAAACTGCAGATTACCCAAGTTAAGCCCTTAAGTGTGTTCCATATCAGGTTTATCATTACCGGTCTTGTTGTTGCATATCGTATCGAAGACGAGCATTCGCTTGACTGGCTAACCGAATGAACGGCCGAGCGAACGGATTAAATATATCATTTTAGCCTGTCTAATGAAAGGGTTGTCCGGGCAACTCAGCCAACACCTGAAATTAGCAGTTGCTTCTGCTACACACAACCTGCTCACAACGGCAACTGTTTTTTACTTTTTTTTTTATTTTTGGGGCTACTTGAATGCTTTATGAAGAAAGTTGTTTATGGGGGTAGGAAATATAGCAGGCGTAATGATTGATATTGAGGAAGTTGTCTTGTGGTTGTATTACATTATAATAGTGGATCTACACTGCCAGGAATTGAAATGCTTAAATAAAAAAATTAAAAAACACCATACTGATAATATAATTTGCGGTATACTCTGGCCTCACGTTTTGTTATGAAATCGTTCACATATTTAGTTCTATATAACATAATTAAAATTTATTAACAAAATATTCTATGTTTTGTAGTACTACACATAATTCAATAATATTACATAAAATGTTTTTTTCTTTTTACTAATTAAGCAACCCCAATTTTTTTCAGTGTGCTTAAATTCATCTGACTTATACCGCTTACGACACAATGACGATAATAAAGTCCTTAGTATGAATTTAATGATAAAACGGGGACAATATAAACAGGGTGTCTCGAAAAATTTGATCAAGTATACTCAGTTTAATTTTGTATAAGTCTGTCATTCTAATTTTAAATTATATAAACATAGCTTATTCCCATTTACTTGGTATTTAAATTTATATTTTCTGACAAATTGCGTGATTTCACCATGAATTTAAATTGGCAGACATTTCCGAAATTGTTAATACTATTACCTGTGCTACACTATGCCCTATCGTGTTATATACACACTGAATCCGAGGAATTCAAACGCAGAAAGGAATTTGAGTATGTATCAAATTAAAAATATACTTGCGAAGATTTAAAACAATACAATATCGAAATAGCCAATACGAACGATGTAAATGTTGCTCGCCTGATGGCTTAAATAGCCCAGGAACAGCATGTTGGTGAAGCATCCTGTATAAAAGAATCGCAATTTTTTTTCGTTTGCATGTTTATGTTCTTCTCCAAATTACCCCTGGCTAAAAACTTATTGACGACGTCAGCAACAACGAAAACCAAACGAAAAGTAACTTAGCAGAAACGGAAGCAGAAGTCAAGGTGCAAAACAAAATCATTACACCTGTTCTTCGTCCACGAAGCGAGTGGCTATTGGAGTGAGTGTAGAAAGTGTAGATATCGTACGCCACACAAGGACGGTGCAGGATGGGGCAGCGGCACGAAACGCTAACAAAGTTTAACGCTCGCTGTATTTTTGGTTAATTTTGGATGCATTACCATTGGCCAAAAGGGGTAAGAAGCGCGTGCAGTCGAAGCATTTGCCTCTGACGAAACTGGGGTTCAATTTTTGGGCTTTGGTCACACTGCACTTGTCACACTGCTCTGTTGCATGTTGCAGGCGACACAAATGTGAGCAATTCGCTATCAAAATTAATAAAAATAAATACGGCTCGCTCTGCTCCGTTGCGCAGCCGTTAATGAGCAGACAGACAAAAAAAAAAAATATATGATATGGATCTGCCACAGGTCGCAGATGCAGCTGCAACGATCTCCAGTTACTGTTATAGTTAAGCCAAGGATTTGCACGAAATTGCATTTAAATTGTTGCATTTAATATCACATATTTCAGGCTCATGTAATACATTTTGTGATCATTGAATTTAAATTTTATTGATATCATTAGCACTTCATATAAGTTAGTTTCCGTCACTGCACCTGCTGGCCATATCATAATGGCTGAAATGTTTCGTTAGAATTAATGGCCCCAAAGGGGTTAGTTTGAGTTTGTTTTGCTTGCGTTTCCCGGCTCTCTCGTGCTACTCTTTTAATTGCGGTTCATCTGCATTTTTATAACTTATTATCTATTCATCAAATAGCGTGCACCAGAGGGTTGCATTTTTGGCTTTATGTTGCATGTGCATAAACATGAATCTATAATAAGGAATGATAACGGTAACCGTCGGTCCCATAATTAGGCAACCGAAAGTAAAGACAGCAAACATAAATGTATTCAAAATATATTTTTTTAAAACATGGATATGTAATTTTAAATCGTTCCTAGTCGAAACTTAATATTATTCTTAAGATAAAAACATCTTTAATAATTTTCTTGAGAAAAAATGCATATGCATAGTTTTTAATTAAATATTTGTATACCCTTAAAGAGTCGGAATGTGTGTAATATTTAATAAATCCATTCTCAAGACCATACAAATTTGAGCAGACGCTGCCATATAGGTTCAATATGTTTATTGAAATCTTATAATTTATCTTATCGAAAGTTGTCAAATATTCGTTTATTTTTTTGTTCAATTTATTATAAATTAAACATAATAACTAGTCTTAATTTAAATGTTCAAGTGCGAAAAATGATTTTTTTTTAATATTCTCAGCACTTTAAAACTGTTCTTCTATTCACCAACCATGCCTGTGTATGTGTACATACAATACTATAATAGTGTAATAATAAGTAATAATAAGTGAATATCTGAAATTTTAAGCAACTAATTAAACATGTGCAATAATATTTACAACTTTATGATGCAATGCTTGCAATTATGAAGTTGATAACTTTGGTAGCCGTTAACAGTTCACCCTACCACAAGACAAACGACTTAAGCCACAAACTTCCGCTTGCCTCATGAGATATTGGCAAAGAGTCGCCCCAAGCATTACATATTATTTAATAATACACTTGCTGATAGCGGTATAGTGGTCCAACAACTGAAGAGGGGCATTTGTGACCGGGTAGAGAAAGAAAGAGATAGAGTGGTGGATAGAGAGAGAGGCGGAGACTGCAGCAGGGGGACTGACTAGCGCACCTTGCACTGTTTATTTGGCAGCATGAAAAATTTAAATGAATGTCGAGCTTATCGCAAGACGAAAGGATGATGAGAAAGAAAGGGAGGCAGGATGTGCGGCACTGGCTTGAATAAATGTATTTTTGGCAATGCGTCAGTTGCAATTAAAATGACAGCCCAGCGGCGTACTGCGATGACAACCTGCAACTGTCAAAATGTCTCTGCGGCGACGGCAGTGGCAAAAACTGTCAGCGTTCAGTGTCGAGAGACAGACAAAGAGACAAATGTGACGCCATATAAAATCAATAAATTATGAAAGCCCTGGCGCACTCCTGCTGGCATCGGCCGGCACCGCAACCGGCAGTTGCATAATACATATTCTAAATGTGTCCCAGGATGGGAAAGGACAGGCGTCGGTTGCAAACCGGTTGCGACAGCCCATGTCCTTAGGGGAAAGGCGCGTCTATACGAGTATTTGGCGTTGATTGATTTAACAGAGGCTGTGCTTTAAGTTGACTTTGGCGTTGTTGTTTCTGACTGCCTAATGAACTAATTGAGCCAGGCCATAATTAAATTTACACGTTTCGTTTCGTTTTTGCTGCAAGCCACTAATTTATGAGCTTTTAATTATTTTCGCAATTAAAGCTGCAGCGCTCACATGCACATCCAGCATTATTTTATATATATTTGCTCACAACAGGATCAACAGGATATGCTGCTCATTTGTCAGTTATGAAGCGTTAAATCGAATGGAGAGCACAAGGGAGCCAGGGTCCCAAACCTTTTTTTACCCAAATTTTTTTTTTTTAAACATAACTTGACGAGCGCCCGTTGGTTAAACAAAAGACTTGAGCAACAAACTTGTTTTACTTTTTTGTCTGTTTTTTTTTTTATTTTTATTTTTGGCAGCTGTTTCTTGAGCCGTTGCCATTGCCATTGCATGCTGATAAAGCGGACTTTTTTTTAATTATATAAAGCATTATTTTCTCCCAGCTATACAATAGAAGTGATCTTTCACCGGCTCAGGTGCAATGCCAGGCACTGTCATTGTTCTATTTCTCACAACAAAAATGTCATTTTTAAAACTCAATTGTTTGGAAGCGTTTTATTATACTCCTATATATGAAACTACCTGCTAAACAAAATAAAAAAAGAAAACAGAAAGAAAACACAAAAAAGAAACAATTTTGTGCGTTGCTGTTCTGTGAGGCTCGCACGCAGCTGGGACTAGCAGATATGCACAGTACGGGATTGCCACAACAGATCTTTCCTCTTCAATTTTAGTTTAGGTTTTTGCAGGTGGGCATCACGAAATATTCTCAGGGCCAGTTATGTGTCTGGTTACGGTTATAAGCTGTATTCGAGTTTGGCAAACGTGGGAACATAGATTTATTTTGGCAACAATTCACTTCGAGTGGATTTCTCGTAAAGTAAACTATGGCAGAAATTAAGTGAAAAGTTGTCTTTAAAATTAGGTCGAAGGTGTTTTGAAATAAGCTATATATACTTTTTTATTGTATATCATTCCAAAGGATTCTTTCCACATTTAAACTTTTTATAGTTATTGAAGTGATTTAAATCTCAAATATGTGGCATACGTAATTCATACAATATGTGGGTTATGCCCATTAGTTACTCAAGATTGTACTTTGGAGTCTCTATCTCAATAAGACATTTACTCCTCAAGCATTTCACTTTTCGAGCAATTTCACCCTTTTGTGATTATGATTTTCCGCAATGAGTATGCTCAACTCGCTCGTCTCTATCAGCAATCAAATGACTTGGCAACTTTGTAACTGCCACAGGTTGTAATCAAAAGCACGCTTAAGAGCAACGCATATTACAACTTTAATTGTTTGCAAATTAGCTAATTAAGAGTATTAACAAAAATATTATTATAATTTTAATTGGAGACGCAATAATTCGCAGACTGCTGGCGTAAAACCAAAGGTTAGTAAACCTCAGACCTTAGCGGTCGAGAGGCGCATTTGAAGACATTTATGGGTCCATTTAAATTGTATTACCATATGGCCAACGAGTTTCCGCAATTTGGACAGCTCTGACCGATCCGCGATGAGATAAGCAAGAAAGAAAAAACAAAATACACCAAAACACCAAAAACCATAAGAAAATTAAGAAAAAATTTAAAAACAATGAACTTAAGCTACATAATTGAGATGTTCGTGCACCCTGCCGAGTCGCTTCTGGCTTTGCGACCGTGTTGTCATCGTTAAAGACTTAATTTATTTATTAGCTTCAGATTTTAACTGCTCCATTGTTTAAAACGATACACGTTCAGAGGCTGTGCAATTGTCATAAAAAATAAGTAAAATAAAATACATTTAATAAAAAAATATTTACCTCAAATACTGAAGCGTATTCGCTCTCAATTGTAAAACAGCCGTCCAGCTAATTAGGAGGCATCTTTAGCCCCTTCTGTACCCTCCTCTTCAGTTAGCACGAGAACCCAAAAGAGGCGGTTCTGTCTGCCCCGACGGCTTCGACTTTTACAACTTTGTTTCTGTCGGCGGTTGGGTTAATTTCTGAGCATGTTTTCGGTTGTTTCATATTTTATGATGATATCCACAGATTTGGCACCTTATGAGAAAATCTCAAGATTGGCCACGGTCGGTTCGTCGTTGCCGCTGTGTCTCATCTGCCGCGAACGTAAACCACAACGTCGACTTCGACGCCGACGTTAACGTCGCTGCCAATCTTGTTAAAGCTGCTGTTCGCCGAATTGACACTTTGTTGCGCCTGCGCAGTCGCTTCGCCGCAATTTGTGGCTGACTGTTGACTGGCTGTTTGGCTGGTTGACTGCTCTTTGGACATTTGAAAGTCCGTTTGGCTGTCAAAAGCGTTAATTTTTTTAGTGCCTAGTGAGAGTTTCGTGTTCGCTGAACTGGGCCCTCATGCAGTTGTTGCCATAGACACGTCAGATAGCTCACAAAGTATTATAACTAATACGTGTGTCTGCCTATAACTGTGTACCCTGAGTATGTCTATGTGTATGTTAGGTTTAATGAGTACGCGGGATCAAATGCCAAGTGTCTTGACTATTTTTTATTTGCCACATTCTTTTCAAAATGTTGAACCCATTAATTTGTAACTTGTCATTAGCAGCTTCTTACTAAGTTAGCTCTTTATTTATTTTTTTTTTTGTCAATAAACAGTTGCTTGTAACGGCGCGCGGCATGTCAATTGGTCGCAGTCAGGATCAAACCTTAGCAAAAGATACATCTTGACTCTTTTATCTACTCATAGATTTTACTTCTTTCAATAAACAGTTTTTTTTAATAAAAAAAATTCAATATGATTTTTCCATAGAAAGTTTTCACATAGAAAATAAATAATCAATAGCTTATTATAATTACTAATAAATTTACCATTCCGACGATTATACTTTGATATCATAATATATTGGGTTCAAGCATCTGTAATATCACAACTTTATTTGACATCCTTACAGATAGAGACTTGAAAGTGTTTAAATTGGAGTGCTACGTCCACTAAATAGCGAGGAAATCAATGAAATTGATATTCGCAAATCGATAAATTTAATGCTACTGAAACCAAAATTTTTGGCGATGTCCTTCAAAGATCGGCATATGCAACGTCCACATCCGACCTCCCAGGGTCCAACCCCTAAAAACTTTTAAATCGCTATATCTTCCGCAGTTTTTGAGTTGGAAACGATAAATTTGGTAGACATTTTACCTTTAAGAACCGATGATAAATGTCTTAAGACCACGCCCACAAGCGCCGCGCCCTAGGAACATTGGCCCTAGAAATCTTAAATGTGAATGTGTTCCACGATTTGTAAGTTAGAGTTACCAAATTTTGAAAGTATGTTACTAGTAAATCCCCTAATAGATCAATAAGCAAGTAAGAGTGCTGTAGTCGAGCCCACTCGACCCAGAACCCAGCTGATAAATATATCATAATTTTATTGGCAAATTTCCCTTTAAGATAGTTTGTGCCCAAATGTAAGTAATTCTGAAAATGTACTCATTTCTGATGGCATCCACAGTTAGAAAAAAATAATGCAACTACTTTTATTTTTAAGACAGAACTGACCCAAACTACATAAATATACCCATATTTACATATGATCATGATCTAAAGAGCTCGACAAATATATTTAAATCAACTCTAGCTCTTTGTTTCTAAGAAGGGCGTATTCAAACAGACTGGGTAGCTTTGAAGTTGATGCTGATCAATAATATTTATGATTTACTTTATACAGCAAACTTTCACCAATCTTAAATATGTATATTTTAATTAACCATTATCTTTATTTTCTCTTTTTCTGAACTGTTGGCAACCAATTTTTAATAGTTAGATTGCCATTCCAGATTCATCTTCTTGGATTTTGAAATATATTGGGATCATTGTAACAGAAATTGCAATGCTTATTGCAATTGTATATATATTCTATAAGTATTCCAATGCCAAATGTGGGTCACTATAAATATTAAGAGAATACCAAAAACCATTAATAAATTTACATAATTGAACTTGGCGTTACGGCTAATTGCAAATAAAATTGCATCGAAATTCACCTGGCCTGAGAACACGGAAGCCTGAAAAAATTTTGTTAATTATTTCAAAAATTGCAATTTATTTCGTATCATTCCAAGTCACACAAATGTACATACATGTATGTGTGCGTGGAGAGACTGTGGTGAGTGTCGGTAATTTGAGAGGAGGACGCCAAGCATGACATGCGGAAAGAGGCGGAAAGGAGATCCGACTCCAGATCGGGACAAGAGGGACAGCCGCTAATTGCCGCAAGTTTTAAGAAAAATTTTGATGTTACCGTTATTTTTGGTTTATATAAATACGTGCGAGTGCACGTTTGTGAATTTATATATTTATATTTTCTCATGCGCATGTCAGCGGCAATTTCTTCAATTTTTTGTTGTGTTATATTTATACAACATGTTCGAGAACGACATAAGGAAAGGGGAGCCGGAGCGGGCTAATCAACTCAATTAAGCGGACAGCAAAGTTGAGTATTTTCGGCAAGTGCCGATGATTGTTGTGCAGTACAAGACATTTAATTGAGCAGGCAGACAGACAGTCAGCAGGCACTTTGAAGACGGCTTGCAAGTATGCTGAGTTTGGCGCTGCTTCAAATGCAAATTTCTGCGTCTGGTGCTTTGCATAGTGAATGCATGAAGCCACGGAACGGGTCGGGCACGGAATGGCACTCATGTCACACATTGGCAAACGCATTATCATCTCCATAATTCAAATGCTGGCTGGCTAAGACATTGCATGACTCAACAGGATCAGATAAATTCCAGCGAAAAATTGTTGTTTGCCCACAAAAATATGAAGAAATGCAGAAAACGTACGTAGAACGGTAGCCGCTGTTGTTGACACATTATAGCCATGTGGCCCAGGCAAACAAGAAGCCAATCCATGGTTCAGACGGGCTCGCACAATGTCTCATCGTGGTTACTGATAGCCCCATGGCTGGCGTGAATGAAAAATAAAGCATGCAAAATTTAAAGCCTAAGTCAAAGCCAAATCCAAATCCCAAGCGCAATCGCTAGCCGCTGCCAAACAAAAGCAACGCAATATTGTCCATGACTATGACTATGTGGAAAATACGTAGATAGATATGTCTGCACAATTCACAGCATGCGCCAATTTCTCAAGAAACCAACCCATGGCGTCCAAGGCGAGGGCTCAGTGTTGTAAACAACGACCAAATATTGCCACTGTTTGGCGTTGGATCTTTGCCAATAACACCGAATGTATGTTTGTGTGTGTGTGTTTGTGCTGTGCGATATATGCTGGCTGCTTTGTTCTCCTGACTTTTGTGTTGACAATATTTGAGCATTCTGCAGCAGATGTGGGTGCCGAGGGAGCAGCAGAATTATTTATGTGTCTACCAACTGCTGAGAAATTTTCGAGAAATGCGACGCATATCAACATAATAAATATAAGAAATATACAACATATATTATTCTATTTTAAAAATAATAATATTGGTACACATACATATGTACAAATCTTTGCCCTTTCGCAAATGCGAAATTAAATTCAAAACTTTTTTAAACCAGACCCTATTTTTAATCATTCCAGATATGATATTTTATTGCTTTATATTTTTCTTTTACAAGCTTTAACTTTTATAAATTTTGACTATTCTATATGCTGATCATCGTTAACAAACTAATGTTAAGAGTTTTCTATCCAGCTTTTGAGTCTATATATTAACTGTGGTTAATGTAAATTAATTAATTTTTACAGGCGATTGACAATTTTATATATTATTTTCTGATTGACAAACAAAATCTTAAGAATTTTACTACATCTATTATACTAAAACTCTTTATATTTCACCAGTGCATTCTATATTCTGATCATAAATAGATATCAAGTATATCATATCCAAATTACAAGGTTCATCGGAATAAATTAGAATATGTACAAAACTTCTTTTATAAACATCGTTTTCAGATATATTTATATTTTGTATATTTCTCAGGCCAAAGGTTACCTAAAGGTATCTCAGAAAAAAACTTTAATCACTTCGATATACATAGGTGCCCCGAAGTTAATCAATGCCTTCACTCTAATGGGCGTTCCTATCACATTATCGCTGCAGTTGCCATGCAGCGTCACTTGCAAGCTGTGCAATCGATTTCATAGCACTCTCTCTTTTTTGTACTTCTTAAGCAATTCTCTATGGTGCACATTTATAAGTTAGGGGATAGTAGCTAAACAATACGTTGACATTTTGCTTCATGCTTTGGTGTGACCATTGGGTGCCTAACTTATGACCAATTGTCAACAGGACAACGCCTGGACAGAAGGCACAACAAACAATCAATAAGAAAAACGCAACAATAACTGGCATGACAACATTGTGCGTCTTTATGCCTTCTGTTTGAGTATCTTTTGCCCAGCCGCATTCATCGATGCAGTAGCGTAAAACGGGGCAACAATGGTCACATATATTTCCCAAAACTCCTCCATCTATGTATAAGACTTACGTCTTTGAATTCGCTTGTCTTGATGATGCATGAGCAAGGCGAGTAACGGAATGTGTATTAGGACTTGGACATAAAACCTTAGCATTCGCATTTGTTAGATTTCGATTTTAATGGATTTTGTTGAGGCAACCGGCTTGAAAGTAAAGGCAGGTGAGCTGAACTTTTTTGAAAGTATGCTTCTTGATGCTAGTGAGGTCTATTAAGGAAATGAGTGTATCAAATGCTCAACACTTTTAAAACTAAATAAAACGAAAGATGACGAACATGCAGCATTCACCAAATTCGGACATAAGGTTCCCAGATTTTGGACGATTTACGATTAGACCGATATTTCTACAGGCTGCCGACCCTTTCACTTAACTTCACGCCACTCAATCTGAACGTGTACGTGCCGGGCCACCCAAAACTTGGTTTAAAATCATCATAAGAAACAACAACAAAACATAAGATTTATTATATTAAATGCACGCATTTAGCGCCACTTAAGATGCTACCGTGTAGTCACAAAGCAGGAAGTCCACATAATTCTCACAAATACCAATAACGTTTTTTGTTCAGCTTTGGTTTTTTATTATTATTTTCTTTTTGCTCTTTAGTGATGTTGCTTGTAATGATAATTATGTTTATATATTGTTAGGGAACGCCGTGAGAGCGCTTGCGCCAAACTTCAAATGACATACAGGAACAACAATAAAAACAACAACAAGTGGTACTAATAATAACCATAATAATAACAACAAGCAATTTCATAAAATGCTGCAGGTTTGCAGCCTGATATCGAACGTTCAACGATGGAGTCAGCGATGACTATGACAGCGACTCTTGATGGTAACTGCGACAAAGTCCACTAGCGACATCGACAACATCGACATCGGTAACAAGTGAAGTCAATAACAAAAACCATGACAATTACAACGGCAACAACATCAACTGCAGCTCCTACAAATGAAACCGCAACAACAATTACACTACAAACTGACCAAAGACCATTGAACAATTATTGACCAGCAGAAATCATGATTTCAACTTTTCATCGCATTTAAATTTCATTGGTACACATTGAAATTATGAATTTATCTTATCAACTCTTTTGCTTAGATTATTCAATCATTTTAAAATGACTCAGAAATCATCTGTTTGGGTTATACACAATTTTGTTTGCCAATTTATTTAATGGATTGTTTAATTGTTGCACTTATGCTAAATAATAAATATATTGAGTATAACGAAGTTGAAGAAGAAGAAGCTTCCGATAGCAATATATTCAATTGTTAGTTAATATACTATCGATTGTAAACCATCACGTATTTTCGTATTGAATAACCCAGTATCAACGTAACAAGTATTTAAAATCTGGGTTCCAAATACAACTGTCGTGACCAGAGAAATATTAGAATGGAATATTAGGAACTCTCTTATATGCTGATTGCTTATTGAGAAATGAATTATAGTTACGATTCCATTGCTTGCGGCATTCAGTCCTCTATCCCAGTAATATGTGAGGACCTGAATCAAATTAAATACTATTATCAATGCATTTTCAGTAGTCAGCCCTTTCATTAGCTTACAATTGCAGTTGCACGCATTTTCCTTTCATGGGACGTTTTCAATTATATAGTGGAGCAAACAAAACCTTTCACAAGCTTTGGTCGTGCGACTTTTAGCACAAATTTTCAGGCACTTAAACGCCATGGATGTTGTGGGCCTGGACATGGAAGTGGTTGTGGCAACATCGACCGCATTGACATAACACCTCATAATTTGCGGTGCACATTGCAGTCAATGTGCCACGCCCACAGGCGTGTACACGCCCCCCATTGGCCAGAGACTATTGCGGCGCACGCACTTCACATGCACTTTCGCCTTGAGAATTCTGAAATTGCCTGTGGCCGGCTTTTGTTTGCCTGTTTGTGCCTCTGTCTCGTCTCTCTTACCCCGTTCATCGAAGATGGAAAAGAAAGTGTCGTCACCATCAACGTCAACACTTGATATTGGAGTATCCATGGCTAGCTGACTGACTGGCTGACTGGGCAGAAGAGCAGTGGTCAAAGCATTGGCATTGTCATTGCTACCACTTGGCCAACCTTGGACAGCTATCGGCGCTCAAGTCTCGCCACACCTCAAACAATTTAACATGTCCTCGGGGCAGCTGCGGCGCTCGCACTTTCTTTTGCGCGTGTCCAGCTACCACCTCGATCGGTGTTGGGGTCTGGTTTTTGGGTATGGACTTCTCATCGACTTGCTGATGTTCACACTTTAGGAAAGTTGGTTTTCAGGGCCGCGATGTGCGAAAACAGTTTGCATTGTTGTCGCCTAAAGTGTGGCCATCATCACCGACATCTTCGCTAGCCTTTACAGATGGCGTGATATTGGCCTGTATTGTGGACAATATGTATTGAGAGCATAAGTGTATATAATTTGCATGGAAATTGCCATGAATTGATCGTGATCTGAGATGCTGTACATTTAATGCTCAATTTATATGGATTTTTACTGCCAGTAATTTTCAGTTTTACCTAGCAGGTAAAAGGGAAATGTGCCCATTGCGGTCACAACAAAAGACCTAAGCAACGAACTCGCTTCGAGCTGTCACATATTCTAGACCAAAAATTGGCAACGCATGTTTAAGAAACTAACAATGGTGCACATCGCAGAATTACTAATTTCTCATACATATCTTAACATATTAATTATTAATTATACTCATGCCATGCCATGCTAAGCTCTTATTAAATTTATCTCAAAAATTGCCCAAATTCACAACATGAAGCAGCTCTAAAACGCTAAGCGGGCCATGCCAAGAGCCAATACAATAGAGCAAATATGAATTATAATATTGTTAAATAATTTAATAAAAAATTAATTAATTCATCGAAATTATTAATATAACGCACTAATTATTGTAAATTTAAAGTGGATACCGACTTACAACATGTACGAACGCAAAGCTGGTCCCAAATTACATTCTCTTCTGACCATTAAAGTTCGACTTTATTAAATTATTAATTTATGTTATTGCTTCTGCGCATTACCTTATTTTTAATAAGATTTAATCAACTTGATCCCACAGTGCAATATCATGAGCAAAAATGTTAATACATTTATTATTGTCTACATAATTAGACAATAGCTAGTTGCCCTTTTTTGGACACGCGATGTTCGTTTTTGATGTAAACTGCAGTCAAAATTTAAATTGAAAGCTCAAATTTCGAACGGTGAAATTTCTGGTATCATTATATATTATTTTAATTAATTTTGCAGAAAAAATTGCATTGCATGCGGCCCAAGTGGCGCCAAGTTGACGGCGCGACTTGGATGACTTTGACAGTTCGTTTGTACGTGCTTAACATAAATGTTTTCAGCTGTAATTAATAATAAAACCTTCTCAGTTGAGCCTTTTTCGTCTTGAGTCTCGTGAATGGAACGAACAAAAGACACAAAGCTAAATATAAATCCGATTCTCTCTGAGAATTGCATATAACTACCACATACACATAGTATACATATGTGTAGGCCCATACCAATTGCAATAAATCAAGCTAATTGGGAGGTCTATGCTGTAAAAGTGAATAATAGTATTGTGTAAAGCAAACGAAAGAGCATAAACATTGTGACAAGAGTCGTCGCGTTTGATAATTCGTTGTTATTTCACTGGTCGACTAAGATTTGTCTTATGCTAATCCAATTTTTTATTAACCGAATATTTAACGACGCAACAAGATGCCTATCGCTGAAAGACGCCAACCCCAGAGCGAACTTAATTAAAATGTTTCTAAATTTCTTAGAGATGTAAATTTCTTTTCACTTTTTGTTCATTTGCATAGGTCTAAATAAAGGCGGTGGTATTTTTGCAATACAAACGAAAATTTCGTTCACACGCAACAGTCAAAAAAATGGAATGAAATAACAATTTTAATAAAATTTAATTTGCTACCTTTTTATTGATGCTCAGTTGACATTCACATTTTCATTCGGCGTAATTATATAGGGTCGTTGGCATGTACGTGTCTGAAAAAGATGTCCGCAAATTGGAATTGGAATTGGGGTCACCTTCCCCTGGTAAGCGTCTCCAGAATTCTTGTCGGTGCCATCTTTGCTCGCCTCTCTCCACTTCTGCCTCGAGCCCAATGAGAATGCGCTTTCGCATTGGCAGCGGCTTGCTCTTTGGTATATAATTAGACCTGAAAGCATATTTGTCAAGTTGCACGCGGTTGTTACTTGAATGTTGTTCGCATTGTTCGCATTGGTCCCAGATCCACAGGATGCGATATGTTAATGATAAAAAGCGTTGCACTGGGGCGCTTCCAAATTGAGTAATTGTTTACTTTTGTTGGTATATCTACGTGTTATATGTCTGTGTGTTCAGTGGACCCGTTGCAGATAAGTGCTATCAAATTAATACATAAGCTTGGTGTAGTAAATACGTGCGGGATAAAAATTCAATAATTATTTACTTATTTTCGTAATGTGAACACAGTTTATAAAATTGAAAATTATATTTAAAAGTAAAATTTAATTTTGGAATAAATCACATGACATTAGAACGTAGAAATATCATTAAAAAATATAATAATGGATAATAAATTTTTAGTTATTAAAATGTAAGATTATCCAATATTATTGGATGGATTGTGGAAACCATAAAACAATCAAATCAGTTCTAAAATTGCTAAGCTTTCTTAGCTCAGTAACAAGGAAAGTACTAAACGTTACGAGGCAGATAGCAAGGCGAAGAGAGAGAAAAAGAGCGATAGAGAGAGAGAGGGATAAAGAGTGATACATAAAATAATCAAAAAAATCGGAAGGGTCTTGTAAGATAAGTTAACAAAAGTTAAGCACGTTCAAAGTTTTCCCGAAGATATTTTGGTATTGAATATTTCATTAAAGAAAGAAAGATAATATGTGAATAAAAGCATCGTAATTTTACAAATAAGAGTTGTGTTTGAGGCAGTCGACACTGAGGATTGGTTTAACGGATTACCAATGACCAAAATAAATTTATTGTTAATTTTCATAACATATAAATATAAACTGATATACCAAAAAAAATGCATACATAGTCTGTTCACATCAAAATTTGAGAAACTATTAATTCAATAAATAAATTGAGATTGAAATTTAATTGTTTATTAAAGCTTCAAAGTTTTTGCAAGTGACTTTCAATCTTGGCAACTTGAGCTCTAAGGTAGTAGGATGTATGGATTTTGACAACTTACTTTTTTTAACATTTTCGGAAATTGGGGGATTGGAATGGACGGCCATTACAATTTTTTTAAACCGATCTATGAAAGTGGGTATCAGAAATTTGTATTCAATAGTTGTTGAATCTGATTAAAAACAATGCAAGATATATTTTTGATTACAATAAACCAAAGGAAAGAGGAAATTTTGTACTAGATATTAAGATAAAAATATAAATGTTAAAGCAAATACATATGTTATTTACAGCACGAGAACTAAGCTTTTCCCTTGTTAATTATTCGACATTTTTGAGATATCGAGATATTTCGAAATGCAAAAATTAAAATCATTTTTTTGCTAATAATATTTTTTAGGGAAAATATATTTTTAAAATAAATCAAACGCGAAATAAACGGTACAACCAGCAAAAGGTTTAATCCTAATTGATTACAAATTAACAGAATTGAATTGATTTATTGACAAAAACTCAGGATATATAACTTTCAATTTATTTCAGCTTTTCCCACAGTTATATGGTGCACTTTACAGAAGCCTATTCATTCCAATATTTTACCTATCTGGCCCTGCTCTTAAATTTTTTAATTATTTCCATTGCTTAGTACACTTCTTAAGGTTTCCGCTATATGCTAACAACTTGAAATTACCTGTAGTAAAAATGTGGAAAATGTCCATTTATCTGGCAGACTTAAAGACTTGCCGCAATGTATCATTAAAATCAAAACTGCATTCTCTGAAAACCAAACTATTTTAATGTAAATATTTTAAAGTCATACTGAAGTGTATGTAAAAGCCATCCCACTCCGCTGGCGGCCTGATAATGAGCTCTTTAAATTGGTTAACGATACCTCGAGTCCAGGTCCTGTCAGCCAGCTAAAAATAGTGTTTTGTAGCGGACTGACTGAGGCTTGGCTCAATTCACTTTATGTTTCTGTTTTTTCCTAGTCTTGCCTTCTACAATTTGTACGGGCGCCAAGCGGCTGGTTGAAAAAAGAAAAGCAAAAACACAAAGTTGTAGCGAGGCAACAACTGCAACGACTGCAAAACTTGTTGCCTGCTTTAATGCATCAATTAAATTTTTTAATTATTTTTGCTATGGCTTTTTGTTCCTGCTCCTGTCAGCTACATGCTGCGCTTTTTGCACAATTTCCCGACCGTGGCATCTTTTCAAGCCGCTTGTACGAGTCGAGTATTTTTGAAAGCCGTCACTTGCCTTCACTGACGACAGCGACGTGTGTTTATTGATATGTTTTCATTATTGAATTAGTTTTAATAAAAAGTGAAGTCAATTAAGTTAACATGTTACTAAAGCGTTCAGCCTTATGCTGGTTATGGGAATAAGCTCAATTATGATTAGATATTATTTAAGATAACAGTGGGATTGTTATATACATATATATATATTTGTTTGTCAATTTAAAAATGTACAAGAAATTATATCAAATAAAATTCACACATGTTCTTAATTAGATTTTATGCCTCTCTTTAGTGTACTAACCGATCTTTTATTATCGGTCATAAATTAATAAGCTTGTAAAACTCTAAGAGTATTTCCGTTGTCGTACGAAAACAAGCAAGTTCATTGTCTAAGTCATTTGTATTACCCCAAAGCAGACAAAATGACTGAACCTGAGCTACGCAACAGCGCATTTGACGCATTCACGCATCGCCTGCCAAAATAATTGTAAGTCACTACAAAAAAAAAAAAATAATAATAATAATACAATAAACAAAGAAAACCTTTGCATGGTATAACAAAATAAAATTTGTTTCTCCTCGGAGCGAGCACAAAAATAATTTCGTTGGCTGTAATCAACACCCGCCTATCGTAGAGTTGGAGTAGAGTAGTCGCAGACATCAGTGTGCATGACATTAAATTAGCGCAGCAATCAAGCATTGTGAGTAACAACAACAAAAACAACAACAGAAGCATCATAACAAAATGTTGCCTGTAATCAAATTAAAAGAACAACAGAAGCTACGCTGAAAACTTTGTGGAAATTCTCTGAGAAGGGAAACTTTTGCTTGGCAATTAGTTCCAGCGAATGAGTTTTATAATATGTATATTTTTTTCATGTATACATACAAAATTCTTTAGATTCGGGCACATTATGCAGAAATGTCCGAATTGTGCAAGACATGCATAAGAAAAAAATATTTTCAACTGTAAAATAATGGTATGGCATTTACCTAATAAAATAAACAGGACACGCCGCTCTGTCAGACAATAACTCACAAATATCAAAACCTGCAAACTTGTTATGCAACATTTATTTGCTGTCTACTCTATCATTGGATGCATTTACTTAAGCAACTTTCAGTAATAGACATTTTTTACGGCACTTTGGAGACAAATTAAAAAAAGAATAATGTTTGAAACAATTTTTCAATTATTTGTTTTAAGAAACAAATCCATTATGAATGATCATACATGTATGTAGATCTAACTAATTTAAATTCGTGCTTAGTTTAAAATTAATAACTTCAAAAATTTAAAACAAACACTACAAATTTGAAGGTTTATAATATTATAGGGGAAAAAATTAGATGTTCTAGAAATAGTTATCTTTATTTTTACTATTAATTATTCTTGTGGATATTAATAGGTTAAAGTGTTTTGGAAGTGTATACAAATAAGATTTTTTTTTATTCTTTAGTTACCTGTTTTTTTTTTTTTGTCAGCAGATGTACGCGCTGGTAAATCCGACTGTTGGCATTGACTGCTGGCATCTTGGACTTCTCAATATGACAATTCTTAATATTCTGATGCCGACTACAAGTGGTTTCTGCAACTTTTTCTGTTGTCCAGTTGGAGACTACTCCAGAGACGGTAGACGCTGTGAGTCCGACTGTCATAAAGCAGCACGTTTTAGCTACAGTTGGAGAATCTCAACAATTTTAAAAGTGTGCATTTATATCAAGTGGCATCTGCAACGGCGTCGCGCAGCCTCTGCCCCGGCCTCAGACTCAGACACAGTTGCAGTTGGAGTTGGAGCTGAAGTTGTCTTTGCAATTTTCGTTGTCGCCGTTTACTGGTTTCCTCCCTGACGGCAGTGCGTTTATTAATTAGCAGCCGTCCCGATGCAGACACACACACACCGCAGACAGATATTTACCTGCAAGTGCAGGAGCAGACAGACTAAGCCAAACAACCACACTTGTGCATTTTTTCTCAATTAAAAATCACAAACATCACTTCAATCATCTTGACTGATGAAGCTGCTGTGTTCAGTCAGGAAAAATAAATTATTTAAAGGCCAGCAACAGGTTCGCCCTCCTAACCGGCTGCTGTAACTCCTGTTAGTTTGGTTGGATTTATGTCCGGCCTCAGCGAGGGTGTGTCTACAGTTTGTTGCAAATACAGCAAATAAATATGTGAAGCTTACTTTCATTTGTTTAGCATAGGTGTTCAGCTAGGTATACCAAATGTACAGCTTAGGCAAACGTTCTACTTCTTTTAAAGGCAGCTGCTTCCGCACCCATTCTTGTGATTTAATCCAGCGCAACTAATGTACCACAAACTCCTGACTTAAATCCTTTTTTGTTTTTTGCCTCAGCTGAAAGCGGCTACCTTGGTTTAGGGCCAAAATGCTTAGTCCATAAATCAAGACAATAACGAGGAAACGCCCCGCGCGTACACATTTCGTAGCCACACCTTGAAAAAATAAGCAAAAGGATTAAATTTTCTCTTAGATTAAAGGGGCAACCGAAATCCAAGTGCATACTCCTTCTTAAATGTTTTCAGGATCAAATAATTTCCGCTGCCTACACACATGGCCACAAAGAACAGGAGACAAGACAGTCAGCTTAGCCTACTGCGGCTCCGCAATTCAAATCTTCATGGTGTGTGCGCTGCCATGCAGCACCATTTTATTCTCATCCCTTTCGTTTGCCTTAAAAAGAATAAATAGAAAGAAAAAAACGCAGCATGCTCTAATTCTCCAATGCTACCCCCAAGTCCAGGTCGGTATTTACACGCGCGTGCGCTACAACAATGTCGGGCCAACCATCATCATAGTCTTGGCACTTAAGCCCAGGGAAGGCTGAACCCTCAAGGAGCATTCATCTGGCAGCTAGCGCTCAGTCTATTTTCGTAGCAGCTATTTTTCAAAAATAAAAATGTCTACTCCTACTATTGGTCTGCGAGGATCCCGACTCTGTTTTTTTAGGTTTCCCAACTACAACTATCTACACACAAGCTGCTGCTATCCCTGCCCTTGTCCCTGTCGATGATGAATGTGCGCGTTTGGCGTTCCTAATTCAATTTATCTTAGACAAGACAAAGTCACCATTTGTAATAGCTCATAATAGATATAATGGTTCTCAATCAACCCAGTGCGCCTTTAGAAATCAAACTTTATTCAAGTTGATCGTCAGCTGTCCTTTCATTAGTTTTTTATTTGATTGTTAACATTGTCAAGGTAAAATAAATCGTGCACTTACGCATAAGGGAATTAAGCAGCTTAAACTGACTTTAGAATAAGGGCCAGAATCAAGGCATCCTATCTTATCATTTCTTAAATATGCTTTAATTTTCCAAAATCTTATTTTAGTTTTATCAAGTCGATTATTGACACGCACATCAAAATCTTTTTTAACAAAGAGAATTCATATTCGGTCCTGTGATGTCCGAACTTGAACCAAAATAATGAAATAAGTCATCGAATGAGACGACTTTTTGACAGAGATTAAAAAGATTTCTTATTTTGTATACCCTTAAACCATTAAAAATGGGTAAAAAAAGGGTATAATGGTTTAGTGCAAATGTATGTAACAGGCAGAAGGAAGCATCTCCGACTCCATAAAGTATATATATTCTTGATCAGGATCAACAGCCGAGTCGATATAGCCCTGTCCGTCTGTATGAACACGCTGATCTCAGAGACTATAAGAGCTAGCGAATTCGAATTTGGAATATAAGTTCTCGTGTTCTCTGAATTATCGATACATTTCAATTTCCGATAGCAATAAATTCCACAATTTAAGAGGCAGAGGCTTCTTATTCATACATAACATACATATACATATTATTGATCAATTGCCGAAATTTCATTAAGATCGGACAAGAAATACCAAAGCTATAGTCGAAAATATATTCTCATTTCTAACTGCAGCCGCAAGCATTTTCTGTATGCATATAAATAGGTGAGCGCATGTGTGAGAAAGAGTTGGCATGACAATCGACGCTAGAGGCAATATATTTGTGTGTATTCTGCAGAGCCCCGATAAGTACTGTTTCGTGTACGTGTGTATGTGTGTATTTATGTATGCATCTGCTTGTGAACAAAAATACTGTGTAAGAAATGCACTTGCAGAACTGAACATTTGAGTGCAAATCATTTTAAAGGGAAATTGCCAATAAAACTAAAATATATTTAACAACTGGGTTAAGGATATATCGTAGTCGAGCCAACTCGACTACAGCATCTTACTTGCTTAGATATAGGGTTCTTTCATTTAATTTGGGGTATTACACAGAAATCGAAATGATATTTAATGATCGAAATTGGAACCTATATTACAAACCTTTATAAAGCCAAATAACTGAACTGGTCGGTCTCGTTAATTATGTTTTTGTACGTAAATGTGTCTGTGTTCAAACGTGTAAGTCTCTAAGTGTATTAAGAAAAACGAAATTTCAAAAAAATTCTGAATTCTTAACAGGAATATTTGTACTTTACGTAACAACATATTTCGTATTGCAATGCCGATAAATATAACAATTTTTCCGAAACAAATGTTAACATATAAATATGTAAGCCGAAAATACTTTAGTTAGGTAGCCATTAATTGGGAAGCCCTAGGCATGTTCCACCTTTTTAGATTCTGCATGACTTTAACTGGTCTTATCCAAGTCCTTGCAATGGTATCTATTCATTTTATTAAGAATATATACTGTATAAAATTAGCGAGACACTCACACCAATCTTCAAATTCCACGATTCTATATATTAGATCCCCAACATTTTCCTATTTGATAATATAGACTGAATTAATCGATATTTCGAAGTCTCGGAGTTGTAATGAGAAAATTTGAAATTTCATTTGAGACTACGAAATCTAAAGAGAACTTAAAACACATGAATAATATTTTAAAATCATAAATTTTATTAGACTTGTCATGAGTTGTTAACACTTTTTAAACTAGAGAGGTATAAATGCTATTAACAAAGACAGCATCACAAATTAGGGCTATCCTCCTTTCAAATAGACTCGCACAGGAATCGTTTAAGTTAATCGAGTATTCCGGCGCCACGTTCCCCATGCGATGTCGGGCTGGGCGCACGGCTGGTGGCCGGACTGCTGGCTGGCGGAGTGTCATCTGGACTGCGGCCAAGCGGTACCAGCAGTGGGCCCATTGGTCTACGTGCCCGAGGAGCGCCGCGTGATCCTCGGCTAACTGGCGTCGATGTCTTCGAGCGTGGGCGTCCTGGCCCGCGTTTGGCCAATGAGGCGGGTGGGGTGCCCATTGTGCTCGGATTTGTTTCTGCAAAGATACATTTTATAAGCGGTATTTAAAATGATTTTAGGTCTGGATGCCTTTAAATAATCGTAATTAATGTTAATGCGCGTTACGCTGGCGCATACCTTACTACATATTACAAATGGACAACTTTGTTGCTAATGCTCCCCTCCTGCTGCCTCTTTTGCATTTTTGCCTACAATGTTGCATACTTTTGGGTGTGTAAATTGCGGTTTTTTTAATTGCCAGGCAATCCCATCTCGACAACAATGCCCTCATGCAGCGTACTCAATGGCGGTTAAGTGCCACTTATGCAACGTTATGGTAAGATACCCTATTAGCAGGTCCAAAAAGGGTTAAAGGTGCCTTTAACCGAATTTCGCACCTTAAACTCATTTTAAAGACAAAAAAAAAATAAGAAATGTTATGTTAATGTTACAAACTTAATTACGTTTTATTTAACGTGTATTGAAAACATATTTTGTGGAACAAATTTACAAATTTTATTTTCAATGTTACATCGAAAAAATCAAGTGTCTTTAATCGAATTTCGCAGAGTGTATGTATACATAATTGGTACAGAGTAGCTTTTAGTCGATCAATCACTTGTTTCTGCTGTATTTGCCTTCGTGATTATGACTCCATTTAGTAGAGGGGTTTATTTCCGTCACGTGTTGTCTGGCGCTGCCGCAGCATACGCGTTCTCCCCTTATTTGCTGGCAAATACACACACACACACACACACACACACAAATGTACACATACCATTATATTGGCTGCGAGTCTGAGCATTTAAGCCGATTTATTCAATTATCATTTGTCGTGCAAATTTGACATGTGCGCCAACGTGTTTTTAACTGAAATTTCGAATGGGAGTTGCACAAAATGGTTGGCAAATTTCCATTGATTTTGCTTGCTGGTTGCATTAATTTTTGGCTTTAAGAGTGAGCAGCTGTCTGCATAATTTAAAGGCGGCGCGCTGCTAATTTGTACTTGTCAATATCGATACAACTGTGTATAAATTATTATTAATTTACTAAACGTTTGAAACGTGCCTGGGCAAATATCTAAAGCATTACAAATTCGGTAATTGAATTGTATTCGAAAGATTTAAATGTAAAAACAAGAATGCCATTACATGGAATCAAACATAATCTTTCTTAGCGTACGTTATTTTAATTTTATACACTCATTTAAACAACTAATAATTATTTTTTACTTAGGAAAGGAAGCTATCAATCTACGCTGGCAACATTTCCAAATGCACACCTACTCAAGAGCACGGCTTCAATAAAAGGCACTTAGGGAGTACTTTGGAGTGCCGCCAAGCAGACGATAAAACACTAATAATATTAACTGAGCCGGGAGCTTGTTCTTGCTTCAGTTTCTTTTTGTACATCACTGATAATGCAGCCAGATGCAAATCTTTGAACAAATATTTGGACTGACTCAGTGAAGGGGCGAGCAAACCGAATATCAGGGGAGCAGTAAAATGAAATCTGATGATATAATGAAAGTGGTTTGTGCTGTGCTAAAATTGTCACGTACTACAAGTGAAGTTACCCCTCCCCCACTCCCATAAGGAAAATGCGGGCAGCCAAAACTGAAAAAGGGGTCAGCGACCACAAAGTGCCACTCAAGTGTGCCCAATTGTTGCCAGAGATGCAGCATACACACACATATGCATGCATGTCCGTGAGTATGTAAAGAGGCAGCGATAAACGTGATTGTGTCGGCGATTAGTGACAAGCGACACTCTCGTCCATTTAGACGGCAGGGGGGGAGGGGGAGAGCAGGAAGAAGCTTATCATCAAAACAGACGCTGGCTGCACTTACCTTCCTCGTGCGGAGCCACGAACGGGCCACTTGCAGCCTCGCCACTAACTGCTTCCTGCTGCGGTAGCGGTGATGTGATCGTTCCACCAACTGCCGGCGATGTCGGCGTCGGCACGCGCTGCAGTGATCCATGGCCACCACCGCGTCTTGTGCTGCCACGTGGTCGTCCTCGCCTTGCACCACGCGTGTGGTGACGCCGCCGCACCGACGGCATGCTTTCAAAATCGCCCAGGAAGTCTGCAAGAAAAGAATTATGGGCTTTTATTGATTAATTGTGATATTTATACTCCTCTAATGCTAGAGCCAGAAATTGTGTATTTGTCTGTCTTGAGTTGTAACAGTTTTCAAGCCAGTCAAGAAAAATTAAATTTTAGCTTATAACATCTTCAAAGATAAAATGCTAAAGAATCTTTCCGTAAATCGACAAAATAACTAAATATCTAAGGAGTTTTAAAAACACTGAATTGGGGTAGTGAATCAATAAGGCTATTTTCACCTGCTTTGTCTCTTATTTCACTGCACGCAGTGCATGTATCAGTAGTTAACATTCGAATGCAACATTCTTTATTGTTTGTTTTAATTGAATTTTTATACTATTATACCAAAAAGGTATAATAGTATATTGGTTTTGTGCAATGTCCGTCATGCTGTCTGTCCGTCTGTCCGTCCGTATTAACGCGCGTTCCTCCGACACCCTTAGAGATAGAGACTTGAATCTTGGAACGTATACTGGAAAGTACCCTCAAAAGTTAGTGTCTTGGGTTTGGACCTACGTCCATTAGGGAGCTGGAAAATCGCGAAAATCGATTTTAGCAAATCGATAAATCCACATATCTCTTGCAATTTAATGGATACAGTCACCAATTTTAGTTGGTAGGTTGTTGGCGATATCCTTTTTAAGAACGGCCACCAATCCCCAAAACTTTTAAGTGGCTTTGCTTAACTTTCAAGAATTAACAAAGAGGAAAACCCTAGTTTCAAAAATGTACTTTCGGAATTAGTAATGGAAACACATTGCTTAGAGGTTTAGGTAACCTCAATAATAATAATCTAAATTTTAATTTAGATTTTAACACATGGTCTTTGACATTCAGTAATCAATTTCTCATCACCAATCACCCACTCAGCTGCTCTGTCACTAAGAAGCTAGCTGTAATGAAATGTGTGTCATGACCATATTTGAACTTACGCGGTATATTTTCTAGGCAAACCACAATCGCAAATTCAAGTCAAGGAACAAGTCGAAACTGTGGCTCCAGCACCAGGGTTCGAGCACTACAATGTGTGCATATTTTATTTGTCTATTGCAACTTAAGGAGGTTGGAAGGCATTTTTTTTGTGTTTAGTATTTCTCCCTTTTGCTTTGCTTAACTTGAAGTTAACTGTAAATTGTATAAATAAAACAAACTTAACTAGAATGCAAGAGACGAGCTTCAGAAAGCTACTCTAACTAACAACTGATGGCAACAATGTCACTGTTGATTCTGTTGTTGTTACTCTGGTTGTTATTGTTGTTGCCGTTGTTGTCGCAATGGCGACATTGCCTGGCGCTTGCTATTTTTGTATGCTCCGCAAGTGCAGCAACATCATCGCATTCACAATCCCAATCAACATCATCATCGTCTCGTCTCGTCTTGTCTGGTCTGGTTTGGCCTGGCCTGGTCTCGGGTAATTCATCATCGACATAGACTAGTCAGTCGAATGATCATCATAATCATCATGGGATGCAACAGACAACAAACAATTAAAGCCGCTACTCGGTTGGCCCCTTTGTGGTATTGTCAACAAGTTCGGCAGGCAACTTAAGCCAATTTTTAATGAGACTTCAGCTCGATTCTAGCCCATCGTTTCAACTCTTATTACACTTGCGCCCAAAATCCAGAACGAGTGCCAAATTATTGAATCGCCTGTCTGCCTTGTCTTCTGCCATAAGTTTTATCAATAATATTCAATCCAAGGTAATCCTTCGCCAAACTCAACCCATTCATTGGTAATATTATTTGGGCAATTTGTTATTTTGATTGCTGTAGCTGTTGCTTTTGCTTTACCCACGTATTTCGGTCAAATGTTACGTTGCGAGGCTTCTCGGCATTGCAGGCAGAACGAAAAATTGTCTAAAGTTTGCTTTTCAGCATATTTCATTCAGTCATTTCGCTGCAGACTTGGAGCTGGGGAATGCTATGAAACATAAAATCAATCAGAATGTCGATTGCTCGGCATAGTTCGCCCTTAGCTGAACTGTTTCATTTATTTAAGAATACAATTTTTTGCACGAGAAAAAATTATTTAATGCAATTTAAGAGCATAATTGAAATGCTCAATGACTGTTGTTTGTTGTATAATAATGTTTTCTATATATATACATACATATATATGTATATATATATATATATAGATCAGTTAATATTATTTATGGTCACTAACTATCTCCGATTCGTTATTATAGATATATCTTGATTTCCCACAGCATTATTATTTATGAAAAACCGTGGATTTTACTTTCGCAGCTAGTTTCAGTGTATCTCTAGAATTCTTACTTGATTTTTCTTCACGCTTTATCTGCTGTTTTAATTATTTGGGTCCGAGAATTAAACTTTTGACTAGTTAGTACATATTAATGCACAGTCAATACAATTAAGAACATTGCCTTTTTATTCTGTTATGTACATTACTGATTTTGAATGATACCGAAGGTATAATAGTATATTGGCTTGTGCAATGTCCGTCCGTCCGTTTTCCGTCTGTATGAACGCGCGTTTCTTCGACACCCTTAGATATAGAGACTTGAAACTTGAAACATATACTGGAAAGTACCCTCAAAAGTTAAAGTGTCAAGGTTTTGGTCCTACGTCCACTGGGGAGCTAGAAAATCAAGATCCTTCAAAGATCGGCATGAGCCACGCCCACCTCCGATGCCAGGAACTTCGTGCCTATAAATTTAAAATGCGCATATCTTCCGCAATTTGTAAGCTAGTCACAAAATTTTGAAGGTATGTTACTGGTAACTTCCCCAAAAGATCGATAAAAAATTGGATGGCCACGCCCACTCCACCTACCTATACCGATACACCTGTTGGTGTAAATTGATAACACCGTATATCTCACGCAATTTGAAAGCTTAAATCACCAAATTTTAAAAGTATATTGCCTTCAGAAATCTGGAAAAAAAGTTTTGGACCACGCTTACTCCCGCCCCCAAAAACCCATAAGTGCCCATATCTCCCGCAATTTAAGAGTGACCAAACTTGAAAGGTATAATACTAAGAGCGAACTCCAAAAATTTTTTGTGCCACGCTCACTCCCGCCCCCAAAATCACGAAAAGCTCATATCTTCCGTAATTTAACAGCTACAGTTGCCAAACTTCGAAGAAGGGTTACTATCTTATATCTACCTCAAGCTGAAAGGCAAACTTGGACAGTATTTCTTGACGGCACACAAATTCAGTATCATGGTATTTCGCTGTCGGTTACGTGCGACTGCAACGTTCTCTCTTGTTTTTTATTGGTTATTATGCAGTTATTATTGCGAAATTGCTTTGCGAGACTTGGTGCCCTCAAATTGTGCATTAGCAGGGCGGGTAGAAGGCAACTCAAGATACCTGGACTTGAACAACTTTAAGTCACACTGATGCATACACAGAGACACAAACAGACACGCACCACACATTTCTTTAGCTTCGTATAAGGAACTTGGTGTGCCAGGAACGGCGCGCATAATCGGATTTTACAAATCATTCATTCAATTATCTAATTGATTTGACTGATGATCATTTGTGAACCTTGATCCTAGCCCGGCCAGCTAAAGTCAATGTGACGCATGTTTGTTACGCTTGATAAGCAGCAATTTGGAGCTGGCAGTGAGTCGACGCAGAGGGTAAGGGAGGACGAGCGGAGTTCTGAAGGCACAAAGCCATTCTTTGCGGCAGCTCACCTTTGACTGTGAGACTCTAATGCGCCTACCATGACTAAGTGCATCTCGGTCTTGGCCAGATTTAGGCGCTTGAGATTACTTTTGTAACTGTGACTGCGACTGTGAATGTGGCTGTTGCTGTAGCTGCAGCTACCGTATAAGCCGTTAAAGATCTAAATTGCAATTTGTTAGCGACTTTGCTCAGCCAGCTGGCAAATTGAAGATTGCAAATTTAAAACTGGAGATGGAAATATAAATTACAGAGCTGTTCTCGAAAGTCAAACGCAGTGGTGCTTGTTAAAAATAGTCTGCAAATCTAAGGCTACATTGAATTTATTCTGCCAATTCACATATAGAAATACTCGAACTCCGGTCTGGACACTGGCTTGGAGAGATAAATCAAACGAATTTGATGCAATCGCCAGCCACGTGGCGAAAACTTTTTGCGCTTCGGCGGTGGCATTTCCAGTGGTCCAGGAACCCTTGCTGGTATTGGACAATGCGGTGGATTTGGCGGCATTTTGTGCGGCCTTGCCAAGCTAAGAATGCGGGCCGTGGGGCGTGCTATGAGTGCGGAAGGGCGTACGGGAAAACGCAGAGTTGCCCAGAAATCATCTTCGACTTCCTTGTTAGCAAAACAACACGGGAAAAAAGGTCCTGGAAAGGGTCGACCCCTATCGTGACGTGGTGGTTTGCCCCAAACAATTACCGGCGAGTAGGTGTGAAATGGACTTTCGTACTCGTGCTTCGGAGTCATTTTACGTTCCAATGGCTTTGATAGTGCCTCCATTTTCTCTATCAAATGTTCCATTTGTATTTTGCGCTTCGGACGTCCACAGGGCAAGTATTTTGACTTACAGGGCAATGGATCTGGGGGTACTACCTTAAGTTCCTTAGGCATTGCATTGTTCATAGCCCACTGAAAGAATTTCTTCCAATCCTTTTTTTTCATGGGTCCTGGCTTTTGCCAACGCGTCAGTTCGGGTTCTACGTTCTGTATGCAGCGCCGTTTAGGTTGCGCATTGCGTTCGCACCACTCAACCCACGATGGTAATGGTTTTTTGTCTTCCTCCACGTTAGCCTTCTTATCATCACCAGCCACGTCTTCGCTATCGTAGAAGTCCATTTTCGAAAAAAGAACCATTCAAAATAATATTGTCTGTGGGAAACTTGAAATTTTGTATTTAATTTTTTTTTTTTTTTGTTAATTTTTAAGCATATGTTTTTCCTTTGTAGAAGGCTTATAGAAGGATTAGTAAAAACTAAAAGAAAACAGCACAAGGCATGCTACCGTACTTTTATTTTAAAATAACAAACTAATCATAGGCTACTAGCATTCTTGGATTGGGGAAAATCAGCAAAACATATCGAACAGACTTATACAGTACTTGTCTTCGATATTACGTCATTGCCTACGCTCTACAATTGAGAATATCTGCTCTGTATAAAAGTTTTTTTAAAAAAGGCAGTGTTAAAACTTAAGTGTAAAATAATTAGGAAAAAAAACTAAGTTCGAATTTTAAGTTCCACAATAACATTATTTACTTACGTAAGCAACATTTTAACTATTATACATTACTATTTTAGTTCTTCTGTACTAATAATAAAGAACTGTTCATAAATTATTTCAGATTTTAGTGAACATTTGTAGCATCGAATATACAATGATTCAATGGACAGAAATTATATGGCACAATGATTGCATTTCATCGTTACATCTAATTCATGTCCATTGATCCAAGTACTAGGCAGCCACACAATTGGCATAAATGTGGCTTGTTCAAGACCCGGGAATTTGGAGTGGACAGAAACTGGAGGCGTACCAAATGCTCGCGCCATTATCTTGCTTTCATCTTCCGGCGCCTGGGCGGTTTCTCATCTCTTCTCATAATTGGATAGAAGCGCGGCCGGGCTAATTGCATAATTTTTTTGGAAGGTTTAAATTTAAGTGCGTTTTTAGAAACAGGGAATCGAATCTTTGACCAAAAATCAACCTCTAATGCTTTGTGCTGAAAGCAGAAGGGCACTTTTGGTTTTTTTGTGGGCCTCCCAGGATCTGGTTGCGGTGGTGGTCTTCTGCTAAGCTGCGGCCGATAGGCATGCTCCTTCTGAGGTGGCGCAATATACTTGCCGCGTTGTCGTGCTGGTCGACTTAGCCTTGTTAGATGTCCCATCATTTCTTGTCTCTTTTCCCTCTCAGTATGCAATTTACTTGCAACATACATAAAAAACAACGGTGACTTGGAATCCATTGGGTGTGTCAGAAGCGAGTGCGTTTTTGATTCTGTTTTGGGTTTCGCTTTAACAGCAGCCCACTTGTAGAATTTCATCCACTGTTCCCGATTCATTGGTCCAGACTTTTGCCATCGCGTAGGCGGCTCATTCATGCTTGCCGCCATAAATGTGGACTTTGGCTTCGCATTGCGTTCCGCCCATTCTTCCCAACCTCCCCTTCTGCTTTTCATAATACTCTACAAAATATTTTAGTTGTTGGCCGAAATGTTGTCAAAATAAATTAACAAATTATATAAACAATTTTTTTTTTATAATTTTTTTGTCTTCATCTTGTGAAATGTTCCAATAAACAAATTTATCAAAATGATTTTAAATTATATTTGGTTTTACTTGGAGCACAAGATGCATGGATAGCTATATTCCAACCTTATATTAAGTAAAGAATTGAGTAGTAAACTACCAATATATTCATAGTAAAGTAAACGGCAGTTAAGTGAATATTTATTCTTGAATTCTTATATTTTTTGTATGTCCTTTCAGTTGGCAATATTTAGCTTGTAGTTGTTTATGAGGCATTGCACAAGTACTTTTTCTACAGCTTAGGAAAGTCAAAAGAACAGCTGCTACTTCGAATTGAGGGTTGTATCATTAAGCAAATGTAGCGTAAAATTGCTTTTGTTTCCGCCGCCAGAGCCTCTCGATGGCATATGTGGTGTCGATTTCACACATGTTATGAGCTCTCTGCGGTCGAGTACGAGTTTCGACCGCACTCAGATTGATGACTTTGAACTTGAGCGATTCTGTCCTTAGAGGAACAGTTCCGGCTGTAGGCGAACCAACAGGAAATTTCCCTGATCCAAAGAAAAAAAAAAAAAAAACAAAAAAACCGGGTCGTGAATTATTAAAATTCTTCAGGCTAACACCACGAAAGCAAAAGCAAGAGCCAAACCAAACAAAAAATTGTTGACAAAATCGTGGTTTGACCAGGTTAGAAACTGGTGACAACAAATCATGACAACGGTAACCAACAAACAGCCGACGACAATACCCACGACGACGACGACGACGACGACGATGGTGGCGGCGACGGCGACGGCGACGGCTACGATGACGGTGATGCACATCATCAAATGCAACACGCGGCAGCCTGGATGATAATGAAGATGGGCGACAATGCCAACTGGCCGCAGCAAGACGTCCAGGTAAACAAACAGACGACTAACAACGCCAACAACTGAAAGAACGTTAGAAAGGTACTCGCACAAGGCACACACGGCACACAAGGCAAAAAGTGCGATCGATTGCAATGCGCACCGAATTTCAATTGGGCATCGAGAGACCATAAACAAAGACCAGAGAAGACCAACATAGAACGGTAGAAGCTTTCGTAATGGATGGCCATGGCATTCGGGAAATACTTACAGCTGCTATTGTTAATAAAGCAGCACCAAGTAAGAACACTACCCGTCCCAGTGCCAGACCAGTTCAAGCAGCGATCACTTGCCAGGCATTCAGTCGGACAATGACTACAAAAGGAATTGGGTTATGACCTCAAATGCGTGTCGCCAACATCGATTGGCGCTGTAATGCGATGGGATGCTCCTCCAATGCGGTCGGGAGTGCATGATTGAGCCGTTTACATTGTGCATTAAAGTGGGTGAATATAGGACATCCAGGCAAATTAATGAATAATGAAGACGCGGAAGGATTTTGCCAAAAGTCATCTAGATACAAATTTAGATGTACCATTTCAACGTTTAAAGTTTAATGAGATCTGAATTCATCAGGTTTCTCACTTCGGATGATAATTTCTTTAATACGTTGCATAATTTTGCAAAAAAAAAAGAAAAATGTTTCAATTTGATATCCAGTCTTAATTTTTGTGTATTATTAATTGAGACCTGTGCTTTTATTTTTAAGTCTTGTCAATCTCTTGGCTGTAATGATTTTCATTAATTCTTTTTTTAATAACATTAATATTATATATTTATTAAACTCAAGAGATCAATGTTTATTTATTAGTAAATTGATTTATTGACAAAAATCAAATAATATTACAGTCTGATTTTTTATTTTTTTGTTTGTGAACAATGTTCAGTTAAACTTAGAATGACGATCAACAGAAAAATATAAGCTGATATAATCGAGGACAAATAGAATATAACTTTGATTATTGGCCAAAATAACCGTGACGGTTCACCCGATAACCAAAAAATATTTACAGATGTGGTTTGTATGAAAGGACTGAGATTAGGTTGAAATAAATGTTTAGTTAATTATGGAATAAAAGTTATTTATGAAATAATATTACTGAATACCTATGCCGACTCTAAAAGATAGAAATCATTTGGAGCAGCTACGAATCAACACAAAAACATATAAAAAAAAAGCATTACCTCGCGATTTCAGATAAATGACAAAATTCTCGCATTTAAATTATATAGAGTCGAATATTTAGAGCCTGGAGATACCAAAAATAAATTCTTTTAATTTGCGCTTGGAATTTAATTATTTAATTTTTTTGAGCAGGGCATTTCGTTAAAATACTTCACATATAAATATGATTAGCCAATTTAAGTCAAAACCACTTTAATTATAAAGTTTTAAATCAAAGAGACAAGTGACAACAGCGACAACTGCCAACCATCCATCTGCGATACACATTTTAGATATTCTTATAAACGAGTATATACCAGTATGGGCTGGGTGCTGGCTGGGTACGTACTTGCTCTGTGCGCTATGGGGCCAATAAGGTGTAAATTTATGCGCCAGCGCCAGTTAAGAGAATCAGTCAACAACAATGCAACTACTACTACAACAACAACAACAACAGACATCGGCCAACAACCATTAGCAAACAAACCTATGCAATTTATTGTTAATTCTTATAAAAGCTCAACAAAACGCACATTTTTCGTATGCCTTCGGATTGGATTTTTTTTGTTGATTTTGTTTTGTTGTAAACTTTTTATCTTCACGTGCAATCAAAGCGCATTTTGTAATTATTTGTAAGCTGTGTGAATTTTTGTGGCCAATCAGCGTTTTTGTTCGCAGTTTTGATTTGCTGCCAAGATTTCAACGTAATTGTATCTCATGGCTAACGTGTATTCTATGAGATTTTTTTTTTTCGTTATTGCTGCTGTCGTCATGTTCTTTGGTAATTTTGCACCTTGTTTACAACTGTTTCTTTAATTATTTATATGTATCACAAGCAACACTGACAAAGTGGACGAAGATCTGTGATGAATAATGAATACTGACTCTGACTGTGCCACATTTTTCGATTGGGCGTTGCACTAAATTTACCAACGTATCTGGATTCGTTTCGTAAATGTCTCTAATTAGTGCGTTGAGAAAGTAACTTGCAAACTCGGATTAAATGCAATTGAAACAAGACCATTTGAAAACGAAACACATTTAAATTAAATCAATTAAAACATTGTTTTCACCGGCTTTTTTACACAATAGAAACATGCACTGGTATCGCAATTTGAATGCCTTGCACGCTTTGGCCACTGCCAACTACTTGCTAAGTACCTAACAAACGGACCGGATAATTTGTGGACTGCCTTCAGTATGTTAAAATTAACCCACATTTCTAGCGCCGTTGCTGAGGAAATGGGAAAAAATTGTTTACAACCAACAGCAGCAATTGGCGTAAAAATGCAGCGGAGATGCGAGAAATATAAAAGTAAAAAAATCCTGGTGCATTAAATTAAATGTGCAAAAATATGCCGGAGACAGAGGAAAACGAAATGTTGTAATGGACAGCATCAAGTGTTTGCTGTGGAATGCAGTTAAGTAAACAATAGTTTTAAGTAGTTTCGAGTGCATGAGGCACGCGTAGTTGGATTTACTCAAGCCAGGGGTTGAGCACAAACTGGATATGAAGGCCAATGAAGTGGTTTAATTGTAATAACAGAGGCAAAATATTTAAATTTAATACATTTAAATAAACAAAATCTTTAAATGTGTTTATGTTCATAGAGAAATACAACAAGTAAGATGCTGTAGTCGAGTTGGCTCGACTACGATATATCCTTAACCCAGTTGTTAAATATATTTTAGTTTTAATGGAAAATTTCCCTTTAAAATGATTTGCACTGTTGTTCAGTTCTGCAAGTGCATTTCTTACAGAGTATTTTTTCTCACAAGCAGATACATACATAAATACCCACATACACACGTACACGAAACAATACTTATCGGGGCGCTGCAGAATACACACAAATATATTGACTACCGATTATCATGCCATCTCTTTCTCACACATGCGCTCACCTATTTATATGCATACAGAAAATGCTTGCGGCTGCTGATAGAAATGTGATCAATATGAGAATATATTTTCGACTATAACTTTGATGTTTCTTGTCCGGACAGACAGACGGACAGGGCTATATCGATTTGGCTGTTGATCCTGATCAAGAATATATATATTTTATGGGGTCGGAGATGCTTCCTTCTGCCTGTTACATTTGCACAAAACCATTATACCCTTTTTACCCATTTTTAATGGGTTAAGGGTATAAAAATTCAATTCAAAATTACAAAAAAAAAAACTATTTTAATATGAATCTGAACTAATATTATGATGTATCAATAATAATGATTACAAAGTACTCAAAAATATTCATGTAAAGAAATTTAGTAATTTAATACAAACATAATACCTTAACAAACTAGATGATTAGTTAGGGAGGGAATATACATACATGTATATTGATGTACGGAAGTAATACATCTCGGACACTGCGACGAAGAGCAAAAAGTAAGAATTTTTGTTAAGTATCCAATCAGCTTTAGTGAATATGATTTTGTATAGATCAGATACATGATCCGTTCTCCAGAATTAGACGTATCATGTGCAGTGTATAGTAGAGTAGAATAAATATAAATCAAACCATATGGATTTTTCAAACTAATTTCAGAAATTCAAAACCGTGTTCTCAAGATTTATGTGTAATTAAACAAAATTATCATCAAATAAAAACGTACAAAGCATATGCATTTATTGATAATAAAATTTAAAGTCAACGTTCAGGAAAATGTTTATGTATATACTATATTATTAACATTTACAATAAATTGCCGCTTTCGCGATTAGTTACAATTTATAATTACAAGCACAGGAAAACTCAAACTAAACAAACGTTGTTTGAATATATCAAAGCATTTTTTATTGCTTACACTATTAAATTGGAGCTCTTTAAGCATAACAAACTCGTTTCCAATTTTGCCTCTCATGACATTTTCTCATTATGGCCAATAAGCAACATATAAATGTCTAAAGACAAAAAAAAAACAAATCTCAAAACTGCAAAGGTAGCCACAGTTTATGTAGGCATAACACGTGAACCATTGATTAAATTAGATGTTTTCATTTGCCAAGCCCTGCAGAGCTACAAGCAAAAACCAAAGAAATGGCACACAAAAAATATTTATGAGCGTCTCGTTTTTTGTGGCATTTTAATGCATAAGTCAAGCAAACAAGTTACAACCAAATCAATAAGCCGAAAAACATTGCAAACAGTGCGACTGAGTAACTGACTAACTGCCAAACTGGCTGGCTGACTGACTGACAAGCGAGCAGTATTGGGGAACAAATCAACTGACAGCAACAATTTCCAGGCAACGAATGATATTAAATTGGGTTGCGTACGTCGCAGGCAAATGCTTAACAAAAACGGTGGCCAATATAAATGAATACGTTATCAACGACAGTCAGTTACAAATACTAAAACAGCCAGCCAAAATTTAAAAGTCGATAGTGTTGGATTAGAAGGTATCCTTTATTTTAAATATCAAAACATTTTTTCAAGTTAAATTATTGCTGCAAATGACTGCAATATATATAAAATGGAAAATATTTATTTGGTGACTATTTTGGATATTTTCACAAATATGAGATAAACCAACGAAATATCAAAAACCTTTAGTTCTCACCAATTTTATTTTACATCGATTCGTTTGATGACGTTTATTAAAAGTTTATAGAGTCGATAAACTATGTTCTTCAGTCTGGTTCATACACAATTTTTAGGGGAAAGTCAATAGCAGCAAAGACGATGGCTACATAGGTAAAATTAGTTGCATAGCAACTCTGGAAATTGAGTTGGGAACCCATCTGCGAGGCAGCTGACCAGGCAAGTAGTTAGCCAGGCCAGGCAAATGGTCAACTTAGCATTTTCAGGTTGCAGTTAGTATGTAGTTTTTTTTGTTGTTGCGCGGACAGAAATGACGTTAACAACAAGTCAAATCAGTTGACGTTGCACTTGTCGCGATTAAACATCAGTTTGTATTTTATTTCGCTGTGTTGCCTACTTTTCAACGTCTTGTACTTTCGATTGGTTAATTGTTAAACAAATTAAGCAACAGATTTTCGAATGCAAATCGAATGCATGCCTTGTCTGCGGCTGCCTCTAACAAGTTGCAATCAATGATTGCTGTTGCACATCCCACATGTAATTTGCAACTCAAACAGGCCAAGTTGCTTAGCCCAACTTGTTCAGCGGGCCACAGACCACATTCTGCGATGCATATGTCTCGCTCTATGCGCCTAGGCAATCACCTTAGCTTGTGATTGCCAAATAAATTGAATTATTAATAATAAAGTGATTGGACTATATTAAAAATTTGCCAAAGCTTATAATGCAATAAGCAGCTTTATTTACACGCGGTCGTTTAATGTATCATTTTAGTTGGTAGTTTTTGCTTTCGGGCAAGGGTTTAAAAAACAAGTAAGTTGAAAGAGCTTGACTAGACGATACTGTAAGCAACGCTGATATCGATTTAAGTGCGGTTAAAATAATAAACACATTTGTACTCTCGCTTCGATAATCAGGCTCTCCATTACACACGGAACACGCTTTGGGTCAAAACTTATTTGTTTCTTATCCGATCTTAATGAAAATTATTGATCAATAAAAATCAACGTGCATTAAAAGTTAATTATAAATCTATTCCATTCTCATTTGTATTTTATCTGTTTTCGAAAGTCGATTTGTCCGATAAATAGGAAAAGTTATCAATAAAAAATAAAGTTAGCTTGATATGCGCTTGTTGTACGATAACTTATATCCTAAATTTAACTAGCTCTATTTCGCATAGACGGACAGATGGACGAACACTGGTCGAGAATATGTATACTTTATGTCTTGGAAGGGAGCACTCTTTCTGCCTGTTAAATACTTTTGCATAAGCCACTCATGGTGAAATAAGTTGAAAGAAAATATCATGAAATAGTTACAAATTGGTTCATAGCATGTACAATCACATTTAATAATTTTCGGTTTGATAGTTAGACACTTACTCATTGACTCCGTTGCTGGACTATCACCATCCACCACTAATGCCTCATTATCGGAATCGTTATCAGGCTGGGAGTGTTGGTGTTGCTGCCGCACACTTGTCGCACCCGGCACATAAGTCTCTTGGCTGAGTATTTGGTTGGTGCTTTCTGTGCAGCCACTGGACGTGGAGGAGGCAATGCCTACATCAATGCAATCCTCTTCCAACTCCTGTTTAATGCGCTTGGCAACGGGGCTGCAACTGGCTCGTTCATCTTCGGTTGCCGGTATCGTAATGCCACCCATATTAGTCTCCTAAGACAAATACAACAAAAATTAGTTTAATTGCTGATGTAACAATTAAAACAATTAGCATATTTATTAGCAACGGAAGTAAGATAACAGCAAGTATCGCCTTTGTCTATTTGTTTAGGTGCGCTCTACCCTAACTGGCTGGTCTGAAAAATGTTTCATTTATAATTTGTAGGAATCCCCGTTCTTCTTTCCTTATTCTTCTTGTTTCCGTTGTGTAGTAGCCATACTACATATTGCTGAGCGTTGGTGGATCGGTCAGCTCTTAAGTGGGTCGCTTTTAAGGTTTGGACTCTATTCGACCTGGAATAATAAATGTAGTAGGAATGGGAACATAATACCCATGCTTCAGGGCCTGGCTTTGCACAAGAGATTTGCATAAAATTCGCACAGATTTCGCTGGCAATTATCAAGATAGGCAACACAGTAGCAGATTTTATTAAAGGTGATTTGAATAAATAATGAAATGATATTTGGGTGTCTCATAGTCATTCACTTGGCTTGGTTGCGGTTTTGTACTTAGGTATATAATATGTGGTACTTTTATATTTCGCGAGTTCTAAAAGATGAATAAAAAGATAATAAATTCAAGATTGGTTTGAAGTAATCTTTCAATTTCTCTTTTTCACGCTGTTTCATAAACAGGTCGCAGCCAGTCTATGATAACCTACTTTAACCAATGGAGCATAACATTCTACGTACTAACCAAACTACTTTGGCAATTTAACAATTAACTTTGACACCAAATGACTATTATCAGTTTCTAACGAACCGTTTTAATTAAGAGCCAAGTTTGTCTTAACGGAAACCTATGGGCAATGACACCTAACCTCAAACTTGAGCATACTAAGTGGATGAATTTGAAACTTAAACTTCCAATTGACAGCCAGACGATATAGAGAAAAAAGATGGCTGCGTGCCAGTAAAATACTCATATGCCATGGTGGTATATAAACTTGTGTGCAGGCCGCTTCCCCTCTATCCGAACCGAAGCGCATAGAGTCTGAGAAGGTGAGGGAGAGACCTGCGAGTAGAACAAACCAAAAACGGAGAGAAATGAAAAGACAAGAGGCAACAGACCATAATCAGTGTTCCATTGAACGCACAAAATCATTTAGCGAAACCGAAACGAAAAGAGCCGACAAGAGCCAGTAAACGCAAGCTGCACCCCACGAGCCCACAAGCCCAAAAGCCTACAAGGCATCAGGCACCAGGCACTTGAAACTGTTTTCCAAGACTTGGACAGAAGCAGAAGACTCAACTAAGTTGGCTTAGGTAAAGTGTTTGCTGTATTTGTACGTACGTATGGGGAGTTAGGGTAGACAACACTTGGATGAATGAATATAGGCAAGAAATAGCAACATCAGTAGATCCACCTCGAATATGCTCAAAGCTGGCAGCAAGTTCAAAGCACGCTACGTAACAGACCAAGACAAACTCGAAGATGAGTTGAGTTTTGTAGCAAATTGAATTGTCGTTGCCGTTTCTGTTGTTGTTCTTGTTGTTGCTGTTGTTGCATGAATCACGTGACCATGACCACCATGCAGTGCCCAAGTAAGAACAACAAAAGAGTCAGACTTGAAGTCTTATCCCCTGCCACAGCCGCAGTATGTGAGACTGCAGCTGTACCTGTATATGGCCAAGCTGCAATTTGAACTTCACTTAAAAGATCATTTACTTTCATTGAGACTGCGGAACTTGTCTCTTCGTGTAACGAGTGTAAACTTGGTCCAATAACTGCCCATTAACAGCCAGTCGGATCATGCGTAAAAGAGTAACTTTCTGGTACACGATTTAAGGGTCAGATAAAAAGGCAGCTTTTTGCCTGAAGTCTTTGGATTTACATAGCTCTTCTCTTTTCCCGTTTACTCCAACAATTAGTGGCTTTTCGTTTTTGTCGTGTACTTACCTTATTTGGCTTGCGTCGCTTACGCTCATTTGAAGTTGCAGCTGGCGCTAATGTTGTTGCTGTTGCTTTTGTTGACGGAATGGGGGAGGATGAGGGGGCGATTTCCTCTTTGACCTGCAGATTGGCTTCCTGTCGATCTGTTTACAAACAAATTTAAATTCATTCATATTACGTAGACCAAATTTATAAATATCGGTGATTATTAAAAACTATACGCAACTTTTTACTGACAAAAAAAACTAATTGTTAATTTTACTCAGAGATATTTTAAAACATTTCTCATATGTCTTCAAAAATTCTATAAGTTTGCAGAACATTTTAGTGTTGAATATTTGTACAAAAATAATAGGCATGTTCGGAACAATCTTAATAAATTAAATGCATGTATGTAATTTAGTTTTTTGCGTTTTTATAAGAATTAAGTCTATTTATTTTAAGAAGTACATAGTCAGCATTTTTGGTTAAATGTAAATAACGCTCTCGAAATATACTGTATTCTAGTAAGTTGTTCAAGATGATGAGTTAAATTTATCACCTCGTCTAATCGATTTCAACCAACTTACATTTCATTTCAATTTCTTCATCATCCAATAGCAATGAAACGACTTCTTTGGGCTTGAGTGTGTCGGGCTTGAAATTGCCGCCACTTATAACCATTCGTTGTATCTGAAAAAACAAAACATAATAATTATAAAAAAACATATGCATTAAAATGCCGAATCTATTGAAAGAGCTGCGCCTCAGGAAGTGAAATGAAACACGTAGAAGTGAAAAGCGACTGGGACTGAGCATAGACATATTTCGCTTCCGTTCTATCGGGCGTAGTGCTTTAATATGATAATGAGGAGTTGGGCAATTAAACTAATAAATGCACAGGGCTAAGAAAAACCAAACACTGAAAGGGAGCTCTTATAGAGAACTTAAAGGCGTAACCGAAATGCCGCCTAACCAATTGTATAATTAATTTCCGGTATCGTTTTACCCCTGTCTTTATATCTGCCCCAAACAAAGCACGTCGTGCACAAGTGTTTCATGAGTACGGCTCGTGTTTCATTCGGTATTTCGACCAAGGCGCAACAATGCGCCAGCTCAGGCATGGGGGAAGTCTTCGCACGTGCCTAATATAAGGCAGAAGAAATGTTTGCTAAGCAGATATTTGCGGTTTCCTGGACTCGAATAATTTTCTTACCTCACTCTTTTCGCGTGCCCGCTGCAGAATTCGCTCCTCAATGGTGCCCTTGCAGATGAGACGGTAGACAGTCACCTGTTTAGTCTGGCCCAGACGATGAGCCCGATCCATAGCCTGTTGGTCAACGGTGGGATTCCAGTCCGAATCGTAAAAGATGACCTGCAAGAAAAAATGATTTTGAATTGGTGAATTGAACCTCGAGTGAACATCCGTTTACTAGCACATAATCAAATATCACTTAGCCTATTTAAATAAGAATTGAAATGCATATGTAAACAAGCATTCGACACGCACATCCTTTCGCAATCTGTTTGATATCTGGCATTTGTCAGCGTTGCATATTAAATTTAAGTACGAGTATTCAATAGTCCACTATGTCGCGTCATGAACTCTACTTCTTTCCTGTTATTTCGGCTTTTTGGGCTATCTACTGTATTAGAGAAGGGGCCATTCTTTTCATTCGGGACGTGTGCAGAGTGCAATTGGGATGCGCTTCTTTAAGGGTTGCATTTAGACTGCCACATCCGGTAGTAATGAAATTAATTATATTGAACTCAATTTAGAACACGTGTTTTCAAATAATACATTCCAGGCTTAACCCCATTCACTGCTCAATGTCGAAATCCGTTTCCGCTTAATAAATATCATTTATATTTCATTGGAATTGAGATAAAAAATGAGACCAGAATATGATAGAATGTTTAAGATTATATTACAGAGAGAAAACAGAAATAAAAACCTTACAGCATTTTTAAAACTTTTGTATGTGCCACATTTGCACTTGTAGATGTTTTTCTTATTTTGCTAATATTAGCAGTGAAGTAAAGATCTTTTTTTGTACTTGCATTAGTAGTGTAAGTTGCATTAATAATTATGTTGTGGATCAGAAAATCAACAAATATTAAAGCAAGGAAAATAATAATATTTGCGTATTTATGAACTTTGTTTTTAGTTTTGGTCTGTAAATGAGCGTGAAAAGTGAAATACACATTTAATATTTAAGATCGTTTCAATTGTTAGTTGCCAAAACCAAAATTGCATATTTAGAATCACATAGCTTAATTAAATAAGGAAAGAAGTCATTAAACGTAACTAAAAAGATGAAGCTACAACATTATTTTCTCCTGATTTATTTTCACGACTGGCTTCGTTTTTTCACACAAATTTGATCATTTCAATGAGAGCGATGTACGTACATGGAAAATGGCAAATTCACAAGTAATAATTTTACAGGTTTTATATTTGGAAAGAGATTATATTTTTAATCACTGTGAATGAACTATTATGCTAAAATTAAAACAAAACAAGTAAGAGGCTGTAGTCGAGTTAACTCGACTACTATATACCCTTAACCCAGTTATTAAATATATTTTAGTTTTCTTGGCAAATTTCCCTTTAAGATGATTTGCACTCAAATGCCCAAACTGAATGGCTACAAACACGTGCATATACATACGTACATAAATACACACATACACACGTACACGAAAGAGTAGTTATCAAGGCTCTGCAGAATACACACAAATATATTGACGCTAGCGTCGATTATCATGCCATCTCTTTCTCACACATGCGCTCGCCCATTTATATGTATACAGAAAATGCTTGTGGCTGCTGATAGAAATGAGATCAGTATGAGAATATATTTTCGACTATAACTTTGGTGTTTCTTAACCGATCTTAATGAAATTTCGGCAATTGATCAATAATATGTATATGCATATTATGTATAAATAAGAAGCCTCTGCCTTTTAAATTGTGAAATTTATTGCTATCGGAAATCTAGATGTATCGATAATTCAGAAACTGAGGCTGTTATCGATAAAATAATGCAAACTTGATCTGCGCCTGGTACACTAGAACTTACATTCAAAATTTGAAGTCTCTAGCTCTTATAGTCTCTGAGATCCGCGTGTTCATACAGACGGACGGACGGACGGACAGACGGACAGACGGACAGGGCTATATCGACTCGGCTGTAGATGCTGATCAAGAATATATATACTTTATGGGGTCGGAGATGCTTCCTTCTGCCTGTTACATATATTTGCACAAAACCATTATACCCTTTTTACCCATTTTTAATGGGTTAAGGGTATAAAAATAAAGTGCAATTTCTTATGTTTGCATTCAACAAACATCTAAACTGAGAACCATCAATATTTGACCATGAAGCAAGCCTTGATTTGGCACATTTCAAGCGAACTACTGAACTAGTGAATTCCAAGGTCATCTTAATGCGTTGTATCTCTTCTGGCAATATGGTAACTTAATTTCCAACGGCTACTCTGAATTAATTTATGGTGGCTCAGCTCAGCTAGCACTGCGCTTTATTATCGGTTCAACTATTCAAAAGATCAAACAAAATCCAAATGAGCAGTGGCAATGCCGACAATATAATTGCAACTAGTTTGCAGCATCGCAAGTAGGCTTTCATTTGCAATGTTAATTAAGATTTTCACTGACAGCATTTCTATAATATAAGATTTATGCAAACAAGTGATTACGGTTGACAGCAACAAATATGTCGGATTCGGAAAAGTGTTGAAGGGTGACTGAGGTATCAGTTAAAAACAAGTAAGATGCTGTATTCGAGTTGGCTCGACTACATATACCCTTTATTTATTTATTTATTTATTTATTTATTTATTTATTTGTCAACTAAATTCAGTCGACACCAAAAATACAAAAATTAAAAATTTGAATTAAATTAAAATTAAAAATAAAATTAAAACTTTAAATAAATTAAAAAATATATATTTTTTTTTTTTTTTATTTCTAAGATTTCTAAGATTTCTGGGGTAATAAACAAGATGGCCCAACATTTGTTGCAAGAATTGGGGAAAACCCAGAAAAACCCAATCAGACCAAAAATAATTAGTAAGAAAATAATTAGTAAGAATTAGTTGAGATCCACCACCTGTACATGCAAAAAAGTTAATCTCTAGATAAGACATTTAGAATTGAGTTTTTAATTAGTGAAATTGAGGACTCTGAATTGATTACATGATATAGTTTGTTATAATCATTACAGAGTACTCGAAACGGTTCATGCAAGGAATAGTTAGTAGTACAACGATTAAGAGAAAGTGGGAGGTAATAATGAGACTGTCTAGAGGGTACAGAAAAATTGATTTGGCTCATCAACGCAGTTGAGTCGATTTTGCCTTTAAGTAATTTTACAACAAACATAACTCCTAACATAACACGACGATTAGTTAAGGAAGGAAGGTTAATAAGAAGAAGCCTATCAGAGTATGGAGGCAGTACACCCCAGTCAAAGCGACGAAGCGCAAAAAGTAGAAAGCTCTTTTGCACAGATTCCAATCTACTTTGGTGAATATGATATTGCGGAGACCACACACAAGATCCATATTCCAGAATTGGACGTACAAGAGAAGTAAAATGTAACTTGGTCGTATAAGGGTCATCAAATTCCTTTGACCAACGCTTAATAAAACCAAGAACTTGAAAAGCTTTGTTGACAGTTAATTTGATATGCTTATCAAATTTAAGCTTGTGATCAAGAAGTAAACCTAAATCATTTACTTCATTCAATCTATCAAGTGGCATCCCATCGAGCGTGTAACTGACAGTGTTAGGATTGGTACGGTAAAATGACATGACCTTACACTTAGAGCAGTTCAAATTGAGCAGATTTATTTTACACCACGACAAAAAGGAAAATAAATCCGCCTGCAATAAGCATTGTGAGGTCATATCATTATACGTCAAGCACAGCTTGACGTCATCTGCATACATTAGTATGTTAGAATTCAATATTACAGAAGGAAGGTCATTAATAAATAGGTTAAAAAGCACTGGGCCCAGGTGACTACCCTGGGGTACCCCAGATGTGACTAGGATAGGATTAGAAAGTACAGATTTAAATAAGATTTTTTGAGTTCTGTTACTCAGATACTCCGAAATCCATGTAAGAAAGTTAGTAGGAAAACCTATAAGGTTTAGTTTGTGAAGAAGGAGACAATGGTTAACAGAATCGAAGGCCTTACTGAAGTCTGTATAGACGACATCAGTTTGCATTTTATTCTGAAATCCTTTGATCACAAGTGAAGTAAATTCAAGAATGTTAGTGGTAGTAGACCTACATTTCACAAAACCATGCTGGAATGGTGAAATAATAGATCTAAGGATAAGATACGTTTGGGGAGAAGATAGAGGAAGAATAAGTAGATTGAAAATACTTAGCAAACAAATCGGCAGATTCCTGATCATCTTTTGCTTCCGTATTTTCATAAAAAACGGAGTGTGGTAATGAAGATGATTTGCGTTTCATGTTCACAAAGTTATAGAACTGCCTAGGATCTTGTGCAAATTGCAGCCTACAGCGAAGAAGGTAATTATTGTAACAACGCGAATTATAAGAAATAAAAGTTGCTTTGGCAACCATATATCGAGAGTAATCCAAATGATTACTCGATCTCTTAAACTTCTTATAAAACCTTGATTTCACATTTTTCAACCTAGCTAATTCCCGCGAAAACCAGGGCGGCCTGTTAGCCTTCACAGGATTCATACGGGGAACGCAAGCATCAAAATGTGAGTCAATGGTCTCATAAAATATTGACAAAGCATTATCCAAATTGGTGCAGGCATAAAGTACCGACCAATCTGTGTCAATTATTAATTGATTAAGTTTAACAAAATCTGCTTTACGGAAGCAACGATTCTTACGTGTAGAATCCGTTGCTACAAAAGGCACAAGAGTTGGCAGCTCTATAGTCAAATCGAGCGTTGGATGATAGGGGTCTTCAGGATAGACAAGTGGTTCACAGCGAGAAAGAATAATACAAGTAGGATCAGATACAAAAATTAAATCAAGCAAACGGTCGTTACAATTTCGTATAGGGTTAACTTGAGACAGTGACAACTCATGGAGCCCATCAATAAATTCATTTGTACAAAGTGGCACCAATACATTTGGTGGAACGGACCATATAATATCTGGAAGATTAAAATCACTAATACAATCAGATAGTCTCTATCAGAAAGCATAGAGGAAATGTGTTGAACAGCAGATAGATGATTAAGATAGACTGAGACATCTGATTGAGGTGGGATATAGGAACAAGTAATGACCAATGAAAAAGTATTAAGCGCAATTTTAATACTTATAAATTCGATAACTAAATCAAATGGAGGTAGGAAATAATCTGACACAAGATCAGAATCGACAGCAATTAGGCAACCGCCACCTACACGTGATACTCGATCACATCTATATGGGGTGTATTTATTGGAAAATACTGAATGATCGGAAATATCAGGCTTTAACCAAGTTTCGGTAAATATTATAATATCAAATTCAAAAGAAAGACTGTCAACATATAGTTTAGAAAGTTTAGTTTTAAGAGAGAGAGGATTTTGGTGTTAGTTTTTTGGTGCAACATTAGAAGATGATGATGCACCAGAGGGATTCGGAGGTAATGTAATAGAAGGCCGAATACGTTTTTTAGTTGTAAACTCTTTTATTACTAAGCCCTTCGGCCAGAAATCAGCACAGCAAATTGTGCCAAACACCTCTGCCGAAACACTTATTTTAAAAGAGGAAATTTCTCTTTCATAGTTAAATTTAAATTTTTCAACTAATATACCAGTTGATGTCACCTTGCCCTGTATATAGGCTTTAATGTCATCCACTGATATATCAGGGGCAAGACGCGAAAGGAAAATTTGTTTTCTAGGTGCCACCGCTATTAGAGGCTTAGGAGCACGGCTAGAAAGAGCTGGGGGAGGCGAAACGGACAGTATGGACTGACCAGCAATAGAGGCACTACTGTTGATTGCAGGTGGTGGTGCAGGAGAAATGAACTGCATCAACTGCTGACCATTATCAACAGTAGGTGTACGCGGTGCAGGGGGCAATGACAAAGCCGGGGCCGATAAGTTTAATTCACGAGGCAAAGCGGGCTCAACAGATCGTTTCAGCTTTGGAGACTCAATTAACAGTTTCACACTATTGAACTGATTCTCCATTGCATCAAAATCAGCACTGAGCCTACTAAAAGCTAGACGAAGATCATGGAAGCCCCGTCTAGTTTGCCTCATAAAACCCTGGATATCGGCCTCCGTCTCGCGGCATCGCTCACAACACCATTTTAAACCAGATTTATTGCCGATTATATCTTTCACCCGCTGTGTGAAACCAGCACATTTTACGTGTACCACGTTATCACACAACCAGCAACAGACGAAATCGGCCTTTGGGTCAGCTTGGCACTTGCAGCTTTTTAAGTGGCACGCGGACATAATTATTAAATAAACTAATATGCTCGAGAAAGTAGAGAAACTAAACAACGATTTGGCGCCACACGAAAACAAAAGAAAAAAGATCAAAAGTTAAAAGCACACAAGAGATGCAATAGGAAACAACAACACCAAACTTTGGCACAGTGAGAGTAAGCGTCGAGAGAGCGAGAGTAAAGAAGCGCACAGAAAAAAAACCTCTATGCCAACAACAGTGCGAAGCGAACGAGCGTGCAATGTAAGTATGAAGCTTTGTCAATTGCAACTCTCACCGAAAGCAATGAGAGCGGGAAACACAAAGCGCAAATTAAGAAAACAAAAACAAAACACAGCTGTTGACCGCGCACTGTTTGTTTACAAAAATAAAGAATTTTTGCGTTACTGCAGCAAAATTACAACAGAAAACGCAATTTACCAAACCAATTAACACAGTAGTTACAAAGAATGATAACACAAATACAATTTGGATTACTCAAAATTAAATATACTATGCAAAAATTAAAAACAATCACGAACTGAATGTAGCACAGAAAAAACACAACCGATCACAGCAAACGCTAAGACGAATAGCCTTAACCCTTAACCCAGTTGTTAAATATATTTTAGTTTTATTGGCAAATTTCCGTTTAAAATGATTTGCACTCAAATGTTCAGTTCTGCAAGTGCATTTCTTACAGAGTATTTTTGCTTACAGTTATAGTCGAAAATATATTCTCATATTGATCTTATTTTTGTCAGCAGCCGCAAGCATTTCTGTATGCATAAATAGCTGAGCGCATGAGTGAGAAAGAGATGGCATGATAATCGACGCTAGCGCCAACACGTTTGGGTGTATTCAGCAGAGCCCCAATAACTAGTGTTTCGTGTACGTATGAACATATGTCTGTGCATGTGGATGTATATGCACGTGTTTGTAGCCAGCCAGTTCGGGTCGGTTTGGGCTTGGGAGTAAAAATACTCTGTTAGAAATGCACTTTCAGAACTGAACATTTGACTGCAAATTTTTTTAAAGAGAAATTTGCCAATAAAACTAGAATATATTTAGCAACTGGGTTAAGGGTATATCGTAGTTGAGCTAACTCGACTACAGCATCTTACTTGTTAATAATGGACATTCTTTTAAAAAATTTATAAACAAATCATCATCGTAAGATTACTGCAAATACATGATATAGTACCGTATAAACAAATGTCTAAATTAAATTTCATTGGAATTGCCTCGCCTAAGTGGCAGTGATAAGGCACCGCATGATATTGACGTCGCTTAATTTTTCAGGCCAATGCCTTAATAATAGTACGGTAGTAATATGAACAAATGGTTTTGCGATATTCTTACATAGATAACAGCCTTATTAATTGTTCGATAAGAATTGACTTTTAGCTAAGCAACACCTTTAAGTAGTGCTCGAAGAGTGACTTTAGCTACAGTAGAAGTTCAATTCACAACGATGACACACCACCTAGTCGAAATTACTCTGATGCTGCTGGCATTAGGCCAATGGGCTCAGGCTGGTGACAATATATTCCAGCGTACTTTCAAGCAACTGCACGGAGAGCCTCCTTTGCCCGAGAACCAGAATCGGGCTGATGACGTAGAAATATTGTGGATCGAGCAGAAGTTGGATCATTTCAACGAGTCCGAGACTCGAACATGGCAAATGGTAAGCGTCAAGTGTTATATAATAGTTCCCAGCCGATTACGAATTTTGTATTTACCCTAACTAGCGTTATATGTTGAACGATGTGTTCTTTAAAGCCGATGGTCCTATGTTCATTTTCTTGGGCGGAGAATGGACCATTTCCCCAGGCCGCATTACAGGTGGTCACATGTACGATATGGCCAAGGAACACAATGGCCTGCTTGTCTACACTGAACACCGGTATTATGGCGAAAGCCATCCTCTACCGTGAGTGCCAATACCCAATACAAAGAAGTTTCTAAAGGGTTTCAACTTCTTTCAGCGATTTGTCCAATGAGAATATACAATATTTGCATGTGACACAAGCATTGGCCGATCTGGCACACTTCATTACCACACAAAAGGTAACTTATGAGGGGTTGAACGATTCCAAAGTCATTATTGTCGGCGGATCTTACTCGGGTACTATGGTTACTTGGTTTAAGAAGATCTATCCGGATTTGGTGGAAGGTGGATGGGCTTCCAGTGCACCACTTTTCGCTAAACTTAACTTTGTGGGTATGTTTGGGCTTTCAACTAACTATATCATACATATCCTATAACACCTGTCATCAAACTTTCTCAGAGTACAAGGAGATAATGGGAGAATCCATAACATTAATGGGTGGAGCTGACTGTAATAAGCGTATTGAGAACGGAATTGCAGAAATGGAAACGATGTTTGCCAATAAACGAGGCGCGGAGGTCAAAGCTCTTCTGAAGCTCTGTGAAAATTTTGATGTTTACAGCGATCTGGATGTATGGACATTGTTCAACGAGATTTCCGACATTTTTGCTGAAGTTGTGCAGGGACACTAGTGAGTAAAAAATGTGGAAGAATTTATATATTTTTTATACTATTATACCAAAAAGGTATAATATTATATTAGGTTTGTGCAATGTCCGTCATGCTGTCCGTCTGTAAGAACGCGCGTTTCTCCGACACCCTTAGAAATAGAGACTTAAAACACGGAACATATACTGGAAAGAGCCCTTAAAAGTTAAAGTGTCAAGGTTTTGGTCCTACGTCCACTAGGGAGCTAGAAAATCGATAAATTCGATTTTCGCAAATCGATAAAGCCACATATCTCTTACAATTTAATGGATACAGTCACCAATTTTGGTTGGTAGGTTGTTGGCGAGGTCCTTGAAAGATCGGCATGTGCCACGCCCACCTCCAACGGCCCCATCACCCCCGCCCCAAAAATTTTCAAATGGCTATATCTTCCGCAGTTTTTGAGTAGGGAACGTCAAATGTGGTAGGTATTTTACTGGTAGTCGCCTTTAAGAACCGATAACAAATTTGTGGTGCCACGCCCACACCTGCACCTATAATCGACAATTCCGACTGTAAATCGATAACTCCGTATATCACCGAACATTTTAAAGATAGAGTAACCAAACTTGGAAGGTAATTTGCTGGTAACCTCCTCCAAGGATTGTCATATCAATTTTTGGACCACGCCTACATCCGCCGCCCCCAGGAACTTCGTCCTTAGAAATTTAAAATGCGCATATCTGCCGTAATTGCAAGCTAGAGTCGCAACATTTTGCAGGTTACTAATTACCCCCCCAAAGATCGATAAAAAATTGGATGGCCACGCCCACTCCACCTAGCTAAACCGATACACCTGTTGGTGTAAATCGATAAACCCATACAGCTCACGCAATTTGAAAACTTAAGTAACCAAATTTTAAAGATATATTGCCAGTAACACCCTTCATAAATGTGGAAAAAAAAAATTTGGACCACGCCCACTCCCGCCCATAAAAAACGATAACTGCCTGTATCTCCCGCAATTTAAGAGCTACAGTTACCAAACGTAGAAGGTATATTACTAAGATCGAACTAAAAAATTTGTTGTGCCACGCCCTTTCCCGCCTTTCCCTTTCGCGAAAAGCCCGTATCTCCGGAATTTAATTCCCGTGTAATTCAGCTCACCGTTTTTAAAAGCCACGCTCACTTATATGCAAATCATATACATATTTATTAGTAGAGAATTAACAGAATGTGTTCCCATTAAAAAAGGCAAACTTGGACAGTATTTCTTGACTGCACACAATTTATGGCATAATAGTATTTCGCTGTCGGTTACGTCCGACTGCAACGTTCTATCTTGTTACTCATTAAACTGTTATCCAATCAACAGTACTGGACGGATTGAGGGTGTTTGCCAGAATATCATGTCAGAAAGTTCTGATCTCATTGGATTGAGCAAACATTTACTTAGTGAATTTGAAAAGAATGGTGGCAAATGCAACGATCTGAGCTACGAAGCCATCATTACCGTTTTTTTGGAGTCAAGGTACACAGGAAGTCCAAGTAAGTATTTAACTCCTCGGCTTCAGATATTATAACTTTATCACTTGACTAACATTCGACAGTGCGTCAGTGGTTATACCAGACATGCAATGAGTATGGCTGGTATCAGACCTCAAGTTCCTCGGCACAACCCTTTGGCACCAAGTTCCCATTAACATTATTTACCACAATGTGCGCCGATCTTTATGGCTCCCAGTATACCAACTCATTTATCGAGAGACAGGTGGCAAACACAAATGCATACTTTGGAGGCATGTCGCCTAATGTGCAAAATGTGTACCTAACTCATGGCCAGTTGGATCCCTGGCGTGCAATGGGTATTCAGACAATAGTAATACCAGGTGGGATAATTGAATAATGATATTTAAAAACATTCTATAATCATTCTGTTGGCTTCACAGATCATGCACACTGCAGTGACTTCGGTTCGATCAGTGACAGTGACACCGCCGAAATGCGTGTTTCAAAAGAACGAATTGCTGAACTGGTTCGCGAATGGCTGAAGTAAAATTGTTGTCCATTCTAAGAGTGGGCTTTATTAAAATGTAATACGCAAACGGAAATTATATTAACTTATTCCACGGAGTTTACTTACAATTTGACTACGAGTAAATTGCATAATTTCTGAAGATATTCCTACAAGCGGATTTTAAATTCTTCAAACTTGACTGCTGACAGACCAAGTAATACAAAAGTGTTTAATGTTCTTTCACCATTTTGTTTTTTTTTCTATATACAGAATTTTATATTGGAAATTTTATAGATACTCATTCCTGTCTGCCTCAGACCATTAACTCTTAAGTCGACCACCATTGACTTATCGCTCCTCTATATAAGCACAAATATGAAATCAAATTAACCACTTTACTAAATAATCCACACAATATAGGGAAAACAAGAAAACAAAAAATCGTTCATCAATCAAAGATGATCCAATCGTAAATTAATAACGATGTGGAACAAGCAACTGGTTTAACGATAGTTGTTATCAGTAAGTTTACTAGTTAGATTTTAATGTTCGATCAGTTAGGCTGATAACACACTACATGTTATTATGCCCGACCATTTATTACGCCGACAATTCGATAATAGTATGAAAATATTCTTTACTACCTCTTGCGCGATTTGATACTTAGATTATAATAAGCACGATAAGATTTGCCACTTAGCTGAGCAACAGTTAATAGTGCTCGCAGAGTGCTCGAAGAATGACTTTAGCTACAGTAGAAGTTCAATTCACAACGATGACACAGAACCTAGTCGGAATTACCCTGATGTTGCTGGCATTAGGCCAATGGGCTCAGGCTGGTGACAATATATTCCAGCGTACTTTCAAGGAACTGCATGGTGAGCCTCCTTTGCCCGAGAACCAGAACCGGGCTGATGACGTACAAACATTGTGGATCGAGCAGAAGTTGGATCATTTCAACGAGTCCGAGACACGAACATGGCAAATGGTAAGCGTCAAGGAGTATATAATAGTTCCCAACCGATTACGAATTTTGTATTTACCGTAACTAGCGGTATATGTTGAACGATGTGTTCTTTAAAGCCGGTGGGCCTATGTTCATTTTCTTGGGCGGAGAATGGGCCATTTCCTCGGGCTATGTTACAAGTGGTCACATGTACGACATGGCCAAGGAACACAATGGACTGTGTGTCTACACTGAACATCGGTATTATGGCGAAAGCCATCCTCTACCGTGAGTTCCAATACCCAATATTTAATGAAGTTTCTAATGGGTTTCTACATCTTTCAGCGATTTGTCCAATGAGAATATACAATATTTGCATGTGACACAAGCATTGGCCGATCTGGCACACTTTATTACCACACAAAAGGCAACTTATGAGGGGTTGAACGATTCCAAAGTCATTATTGTTGGTGGGTCCTACTCGGCTACTATGGTTACTTGGTTTATGAAGATCTATCCGGATTTGGTGGTAGGTGGCTGGGCTTCCAGTGCACCACTCTTCGCTAAACTGAACTTTTTGGGTATATTGGATATTTATACGTACTAATTCTCGTAAGTTAGGTATTACAATATTTTCCAAAAAACTTGCTTAGAATACAAGGAGGTAATGGGACAATCCATTACCTTAATGGGTGGAGCTGACTGTAATAAGCGTATTGAGAACGGAATTGCAGAAATGGAAACGATGTTTGCCAATAAACGAGGCGCGGAGGTCAAAGCTCTGCTGAAGCTCTGTGAACATTTTGATGTTTACAGCGATCTGGATGTGTGGACATTGTTCAACGAGATTTCCGAAATATTTGCTGGCGTTGTTCAGGGACACTAGTAAGTATGAGTGCAAATAGCTCCGAAAATATTGGTTATAATGTTATTTATTTAACAGTGCTGGACGGATTGAGGGCATTTGCCAGAAAATCATGGCAGAAAGCTCTGATCTAATTGGCGTGAGCAAGTATTTACTAGGTGAATTTGAAAAAAACGGAGGCAAATGCAACGATTTGAGCTACGATGCCATCATTACCGTTCTTTTAGAATCAAGATACAGTGGCAACATAAGTAAGTATTTAAAGTCGATGTTGCTATTAATACATAAATTTGAAATAAATATTTACAGTGCGGCAGTGGATATACCAGACATGTAATGAGTATGGTTGGTATCAGACCTCAAGTTCCTCGGCACAACCCTTTGGCACCAAGTTCCCATTAGCATTATTTACGGCAATGTGCGCTGATGCCTATGGATCCCAGTACACCAACTCATTTATCGAGGGACAGGTGGCAAACACAAATGCATACTTTGGAGGCCTGTCGCCTAATGTGCAAAATGTGTACCTAACTCATGGCCAGTTGGACCCTTGGCGTGCGATGGGCATTCAGAACGAAGCACAGGCAACCATTATACCAGGTGGATTGATTTGAAATTAATAATAGTTGCAAACATTTAATAATCGTTTTGTCGACTTTACAGAACATGCACACTGCACGGATTTTGGTTCGATCAATGATAAGGACACCGCCGAAATGCGTGCCTCGAAAGAGCGAATTGCAGAACTGGTTCGCGAATGGCTGAATTAATTTATGGTTCCATTTTGGTTTATTTATGTAAATCTAAAAGTTAGGTGCTTGTGTTTTATTCCTGTAATAAATAAATATGCGGTATACAAAAAAAAAAAAAAAAAATTGACTTTTAAGAAAATACAGTTAAATGGGCTTGATGGGATTACTTCAACAAGGCTTTCATCGTCAGTTGGTCAGTGTTATTTTTCAAAGTTGGGTTAAGAGTTAATACAAACCCATAATAAAATGACTAAATATTTAATAAAATTATCGAACATCATAAATTTTTGATAGTTGTTAAGCGGCTGAAAATCCCGTCTTATCACAAGTTCCACTTGATATATTACGCTTATCAGCAGTACTCTTGAAGCCTTTTATCATTATCGCTACTTAATGATAACCTTACAGCAGTTAAATAAAACTTGAACGTTGGGCTGTGGCGTATATCATTTTCGATCATGCTGGTGCTTCAGTTGGTCAGCCTATTGCTGGTGGCTTTGGCTAGCCAGGCAAACAGCCTGCAATGGAAAAAAGATGTGCCCGTTTTCGTGAAAACTCTAAAGGATCTGCATCGTGGTCCACCCCAACAAAATGTGATGAGTCTAGACAAAGCTTCTGAAGAATGGATCACACAGCGTCTTGATCACTTTGATCAAACCAATGAAAAGACTTACGAAATGGTAAGAACATTTTTAAAAACAATATTCATAACCACATATTTTGAAAACTATTACTTTATGCAGCGCTATTTAATCAACGATGAATTCCAAACCGAGGGCAGTCCAATATTCATATATTTGGGCGGCGAATGGGAAGTCACCTCTGGCATGATAGAAAGAGGTCATTGGTATGACTTGGCCAAGGAACACAAGGGCACATTGATCTACACAGAGCATCGTTATTATGGAAAAAGTATCCCAACAGAGTAAGGGAAATTATTGAGTTCGTATCAGAATCCTTTCTATATTAATATTGTCAACAGGAAAATGACTTTGGACGAATTGCAATATTTGCACGTCAAGCAGGCTCTCGCCGATCTCAAACATTTCATCATAACCTTTAAATCGAAAAATGCACAGCTAACCAATTCGAAAGTATTGTTAGCTGGTGGCTCATACTCGGCCACAATGGTTGTGTGGTTCAAACGACTCTATCCCGATGTGGTGGTGGGTGGATGGGCCTCCAGTGCTCCTCTGTTAGCCAAGGTTGACTTTTTTGAGTACAAAGAGGTGACAGGAAAAGCATATCGTGAGCTGGGCGGTCAGCAGTGCTACGACCGCATTCAGAAGGGCATAGCCGACTTGGAGCACATGTTTGATAACAAACGATCGGCTGAGGCGCGCGCAATGCTGCGTTTATGCAGCAGCTTTGATCATGAGAGCGATTTGGATATGTGGAATTTGTTTGGCAGTATTTCCAATGTATTTGCAGGCATAGCGCAGTATCAAAAGTAAGTCAAGCATATGCTTCTAGGGAATCAAAACTAATGGCTTTTATATTTAATGTAGAACGGGTGATATCGACTATTATTGCACCTACCTGCTGAGTTTTGATGATGATGCCACAGCCATTGCCAATTTTATATACTGGTATTGGGACTATGCAACGTGCGTTGATGCACGTTATCAGGAAACGGTTGCCTATTATCTGAACGGCATTGAGAACTTTGACGCATGTAAGTTAGGAAACTACTAGCGTTGTTATCATTGATTAAAGCGAATTTCTTTTGTTAGCTCGTCCGTGGTATTATCAGACCTGTAACGAGTACGGTTGGTACCAATCGTCACGTTCACTTAACCAGCCATTTGGTACTAAGTTCCCTGCAACGTTTTACATTGAAATGTGCAAAGATGTCTTTAGCTCCAAATACGGTAACGATATGATTCAAAGCAATACCGCACAAACAAATGCGGACTTTGGTGGTATGGCACCCAACGTTGAAAACGTCTATATGACACACGGTGAACTAGATCCCTGGAGCGCCATAGGTCATGGTGTTGCCGAAGGTGCCACGGTTATTAGCAAGGCCTCGCACTGCTCTGACTTCGACTCCATTAGCAGCAGCGACAGCAGTGATATGCGCGCATCTAAGGAACGCCTTGCTGAACTAGTTCGAGAATGGTTATCCTAACTGTGTATATCTTGCAATATTCGATTAATAAAACAAAAATACGGGGTAATACAAAATGTAATCTGTTCGTTTTTGTCCTATTTTTTTGTAGTAAGCATTTACAGTGTCTTACAGCTTATTTAGAGCAGTGTCTAGCAACAATTTCAATTGCGTGCCATAAACTAATTATAAATAATTTTTGAAAAATTCCTAAGATCGTTGGCAGGTACATGTATTAACCACCAAAATGAATATAGGACCCCAATAAACTGGGGTTTCCCCACCTGCTAGTTCGGGTTATGTAAAAAAGTACTTCAATTTATGGTCACAGCTTATTTGGAAGAGTTGTGAACACCTCGGTGCCATAAAAAACCGGATTTTCATCGTCAAGTTGAAAATTTTCCTCCGTAGTCAGTTTAGTTATATCCTGCATCTCGGGCGCTACCAGCCAACAAGGACTATTGGAAAACGGACGACCATTGAACAACGGAAACTCTTCCTGCAACACTTAAGAATCGAATATTTACATTGCCAAATAACTGAAATTGTCAATCTCAGCATCTCAACTGTTTACAACATCATTCGGAGTTTCGTCAAGTCTACCCTAAAACTCAACCTCTCCAACGGTACATCTGGCAGAGTCTGACCTCCTATAACAAGGAGATTAGGAAGGCCAAAAGGCAGAATTATAGGAACTTCTGCAAAAGCATAGTTAGTACAAGCGAAAGCGCCAGGCTCCACAGAGCAAGATGCTAACCTAGCATTGAAACCAGTACTCTGTTGATGCAGAGTCCGCTGCACACAACGCAGCATGCTTATAGAGCGGGCAGGTCTACGGACACGGCACTTTATCAGCTGAAGAGCATGTTAAGCTCAACAGTTGAAAATAAGGAGATAGCACTGTGCTCCTTCTTGGACATAGAAGGCGCCCTTGACAACACGTCACACGATGCGATTAAGGCCACCCTTGCAAGAAGGGGCCTGGACTCCACTACCAGTAGGTGGATACTGACACTACTGGAGTCCAGACCAGCCACCGCATCAATGCATGATAGTAAGGTAACAGTCTTAACCACCAAAGGCTGCCCCCAAGGGGGTGTAATGTCTCCGCTACTCTGGAGTCTGTTAGTAGACGAACTGCTGAACAGACTTACCACCAGAGGTATCCAATGTCAAGGTTATGCCGATGATATTGTCATAATAGCGAGAGGTAAATTCGAGGAGACACCCTGCGATATAGTCCAGACAGGGTTAAAAATAACGAGAGACAGGTGTATGGACTCAACCTAAACCCTACAAAAACAGTCATCGTCCCCTTTACTAGACGGTACAAGCTGCAGAGGATGAAACAAATACGGCTCTCAGGATGCCTATTAGAAACCAGTAGGGAAGTTAAGTACCTAGGGGTCACATTTGACAGCAAGCTAAAATTTTGGCACCCATGTACAAAACACGGTATCGAAGTGCTCAAGAGCGCTCTATACGTGCCGGAGTATAGCCGGAAAGTCATGGGGCACATCACCAAAGATTATGCGATGGCTTTACACAATGGTAGTAAGACAAATGGAGTGAAAGCATGAAAGCTGACTTATGGAGTAAAAGCATGGGGTGATAGAGCGCGGCTTATCACCGTGGAAAGAGAGCTGCAGAAACTGCAGAGATTGGCCTGCGTATGCATGACAGGTGCAATGCGCACATGTCCAACAATGGCCTTAGAAGCCTTAACGGAGATAACACCACTCCACCACACAATAAGGCTTTAACAGAAAGCCACACTTTTAAAGATGTTAGCGGAAGGAGTTGGGGGCTATCACATCCTTAGCCAAAAAGACTCCCAACGACTTTCACATGAACTTCCCCTACTGGTTCAACCTAGGGACGAAATGGCAGCCGAATACATATTCGAGCGAAATTTCAAAGTTCATATGAGTAGCAAAAAGGAATGGACGTCACTGGATGACATCCATCCTATGAAACCGCACACCATAAAATGGTACACCGACGGATGACTCACCAACCAGGGTACTGGCCTAGGAGTGGTGGGCCCGAATATCTTATCATGAATCCCTAGGAACGCAAACCAGCATATTTCAAGCTGAAATGTGCGCGATAGGAAGGTGTGCGGATCTCAACCTGGTGCGCAACTATCGGAATACGGATATTTCCATCCTATCCGACAGCCAAGCAGCGATAAACGCTATTAGTGGGACGAAAATCACTTCTAAAGTGGTCCTAGAAGCACGATCCAGACTTGACCGACTCGGGGCAACCAATAGGCTCATCCTAAGATGGGTCCCGGGCCACACGGACATACTAGGGAACGAACTGGCCGATAGGCAAGCAAGATTGGGGGCGGAGAGACCCCTAGTAGGACCTGAACCGTATTGTGGCATCGGAAGGCACACGATACGGCAGGAGCTCAGAATCGAAGAAAGACAGAGGAGGCAACGGAGCTGGACAGAGGCACCAGGACTCCGACAAGCCAAATGTCTTCTAGGTGGCTATAATCAGAAGCAATTTAAGCAGATTATAGCCATGAGCAAAAACAATTTAGAATACTCACCGGTCTACTGACGGGACACTGTAGACTAAGAAGTCACCTAGCCAGCTGGGCATAATTAGTAGCGGACTCTGCTGGTTCTGTGAAGGCGAGGAGAAATCCTCAATTATCAAAATATCATCAAGATCGAATTAGAAACACAGCTTTTGTTATCTAAAAATATGTCGTCTTAAACAAACAATATCAGCATTCGCAAGCATTTCCTGTATACATACATTATTATATTTGTGCGAGCAGCATGATAATTGAAACGACCAGAAATATGTGTACATGCATTCCAAAGCACCTGTATTTTCATGAATACGACTCCGCGAAAATGAATAACGTTGTAAGCCTACAGATTCCGATTCCAGAAAATCTATTTAATATCTATTTAACAACTTTTTATACTATTATACCAAAAAGGTATAATAGTATATTGGTTTTGTGCAATGTCCGTCATGCTGTCTGTCCGTCCGTATGAACGCGCGTTCCTCCGATACCCTTAGAGATAGAGACTTGAAACGTATACTGGAAAGTACTCTCAAAAGTTAAAGTGTCTTGGGTTTGGTCCTACGTCCACTAGGGGGCTAGAAAATCGATAGATCCCCATATCTCTTACAATTTAATGGATATAGTCACCAATTTTGGTTGGTAGGTTGTTGGCGAGGTCCTTGAAAGATCGGCACGTGCCACGCCCACCTCCGACGACCCCATCACCCCCGCCCCTAATATTTTGAAATGGCTATATCTTCCGCAGTTTTTGAGTAAGGAACGTCAAATTTAATAGGTATATTACTGGTAGTCGCCTTTAAGAACCGATAACAAATTTGTGGTGCCACGCCCACACCTGCGCCTATAATCGACAATTCCGATTGTAAATCGATAACTCCGTATATCTCCGAAAATTTTAAAGATAGAGTAACAAAACTTGGAAGGTAATTTGCTGGTAACCTCCTCCACGGATTGTCATATCAAATTTTATACCACGCCCACATCCGCCGCCCCCAGGAACTTCGTCCCTATTAATTTAAAATGCGCATATCTAACGTAATTTACAAGCTAGAGTCGCAAAATTTTGCTGGTATGTTACTGGTAACTCCCCCAAACATCAATAAAAAAAATTGGATGACCACGCCCACTCCACCTACCTAAACCGATACACCTGTAAATCGATAAACCCATATATCTCACGAAATTTGTAAACTTTAGTCACCAAATTTTAAAGGTATATTGCTAGTAACAACCTTCATAAATGTGGAAACAAAATTTTGGACCACACCCACTCCTGCCCACAAAAAACAATAAATGCCTGTATCTCCCGCAATTTATGAGCTACAGTTACCAAACTTAGAAGGTATAATACTAAGATCGAACTCCAAAAATTGTTGGGCCACGCCCACTCCCGCCCCCAAAACGGATAAACGCCCATATCCCCCGCAATTCAAGTTAGGGTAGGTAGCCCATGTCTCCGGAATTTTAGGGTAAAAGTAGTAGCTTATACAATTTTTTGTGTCTGCTGCTGGGTTCAGGAAATGTGTTCTGTTTAACCATTAAATCTGTCTATGTAGAGTACCTTCGTTAATACTGGCTTTACTACCGAGAAAATGATTCGATATTTATAGCCTTGAATTAAATAGAATTCTAGATGCTGTAACATTTTTATCCATCCATAAAACTTCAGGTTTTTGTCTGTGCAACAATTTTATGATGTTGCTTTATTAAACATCATTTGTTGAAGTTTTCTTTTCATGTTAACATGTATCAATAGCTGATGCCGTTCAATGTAATTTAAATAATATTTGCCTGTTTTTCAATCTAGTATCCTTTAAAGCCAGGATCTTAGCTAACTCCTCAGATTAGAGTGTTTTTACCTTTCACATTACAAATTTTTATAAGCCACTAATCTGTTTCTTTATGTAGTATATTTAACCAATATATATTTTCTTTATTATCCCATTCAAAGAAATTCCATATAACGCCCTACTTCCTTTTCCAAAGGTTTAAAAGTGGCTGCTCTCATAAATCGGAAATATGCAAAACGGAACTGTGTAAGAAGAAACACCGTTATAAAATTTTATTTTTATTGAAACCCTTTCAGTAATATTGGCAGTCATAAGAAATGTGAACCGCTGAGAGAATGTTCTTTTGCACCAGCTTTGAGCTAAAATTACATTGGCATTAGACCATTACGCTGTCGGGCACATCAGACTTTAAATTTCTCATCAAATTTTATAGAAAATTTTAAATTAATAATAAAAAAGATTACCAAAGTAAAGCTATGGACAAGAAATATGGTGAGACACGAAAACAACCAATTCCCAGCAACAAATCTGGGATAATTTCATGAAGGCATTATTGGGTTCTGCGTTCCTCAAATCAAAATTACACACATTTCTTGTGCAACTTCGGTTGTTCCAGCAGAACGCAAAGAAACAATAATCAACTTTTCAATATATATGGTCATATCTAACCAATTAAACTTATCTTCGGCTTATGAATGTGGCATGGAATTTAACTATTTTAAAGTTATGTCTATTCATTAACACTTATCTTAATAGTCTTCTGCTCAGACTTCAATTTGCATAAATACACGGCGTATTGGGGCAGGAAATCATTCGCAAGTACATTTGCCAAATAGTAGTCAAGTTGACCTAGAAACTAATTGAAGTTATAAGTCTTATAACAACATAGTTTAAGACTAAATAACTTGTCAATATTTGCTTTTTAATTGTCACTTACCTTTTGTATAAATACATCGCGTATTTGGGCAGGAAATCATTCGCAAACTTGCGAACTAGCCAACAAGATGAGGTACACCCTAGTAGTAATAGCACTTTTGGCACCCCTGGTATATGCAGCTAGTCTGAGCTCAGATGATTTTGGGATTCCTGTGTTTATACAAACATTGAAGGAGCTTCACCGAGGGCCACCAATGCGTCATATCAGCAAGCGAGCAAATGTGGAGACTCGCTGGATCAGTCAGAAGCTGGACAATTTTGACGAAGACAATGAGGAAGTCTGGGACAATGTAAGATGTGATTCAAGCTATGTGGCTTCTTTAAGGCGAATACAACTGATCCTAGTGATTTTTGATTTTAGCGTATATTGATCAACGAGGATTACTTCGTGGATGGTTCTCCAATCTTCATTTATCTTGGAGGTGAATGGAAGATTGAGCCCAGTCCTATATCAGCAGGACATTGGGTGGACATCGCTCGCGAGCACAATGGATCATTGGTCTACACGGAACATCGATTCTTTGGCCAAAGCATTCCCATTAAGTAAATTATTCAGATCCTAATACACCAGTAAAATTAAATCCATTTCTTGAATTCACCAACAGACCCCTGTCAACTGCGAACCTAAAGTACCAAAGTGTGGAACAGGCTTTGGCCGATGTTGTTAATGTTATTGATGTTCTTAAGGAGGAGGAAAAATATAAGGACTCTAAGGTGGTTGTGCATGGTTGTTCCTACTCGGCGACCATGTCGGTTTGGCTTAAGAAATTGTACCCGGACATAATTGTAGGCAGCTGGGCATCGAGTGCTCCCCTGAAGGCTAAAGTGGACTTTCAAGGTAAACAGTCTAAGGTACGCTATCATAATAATGTTTACTATCGCCTACTTTGCAGATTATATGAAAGTTGTTGGACAAGCGTACAGAGAGCTCGGTGGAGATTATTGTTACAACATCATCGATAATGCAACCTCCTATTATGAGGATTTGTTTGAAAACGGTCAGAATGCGAAGGCCAAGAAGCTCTTAAACCTTTGCGATAAATTCGATGGGAACGACCAACGAGATCAGTGGCAAATTTTTAGCACAATCGCAAACATTTTTGCAGGACTCGCGCAGTACCAAAAGTAAGCATGCAACGCTCTCAATATACACAAGCTAAATGTGTCCTTACTTCAATGCAGTCCGGCAAACTATGACTTGGCCAAATATTGTTCAGTGCTTCGATCCTTTAGTACGGACGATGCCACGGCAGTCTCTAAGTTCATACAATGGCGTCTTGGCTATCCATCATGTGTTAATACGAGATATCAGGGAACTGTTAGCTATTACAAATGGGCCATGGACAACTACGATGGTTGTAAGTGCCTCCTTGTTAAATGAATGATGAATACTAAGTTTCATTAATCAAATGAACTTTTTCTTTAGCTGGTCTATCCTGGTTCTTCCAAACATGCAACGAATTCGGCTGGTACCAATCCTCCGGTAGCAATAATCAACCATTCGGCTCATCTTTCCCAGCCACCCTGTACACCGACACTTGTCATGATGTATTTGGATCAGATTATACTGCAGAAAAAATAAAAATAAATGTTCGCAATACAAACAAGAATTACGGAGGTGTGAACCCTAATGTCGAGAACGTTTACATGACTCATGGAGGATTAGATCCATGGAATAAAGTTGGGGCCGGAGCAGCACAGGGTGCCACCATTATTCCCCAAGCTGCCCATTGTGCCGATCTGAATTCAATCAGTGCTAGTGACAGTCCTGCAATGCTCGCATCCAAGCAGCGAGTGGCTCAACTAGTTCGCGAGTGGCTTGCCTAATACCGCTGTGGATTACACATATAATTTTTTTTAATTTCAAAAGTTTTTTTACTTAAATCTATCCATTTTTTAATATTGTAATAAAGAACATATTTCAAAAGCATACATATCTTATACGTCTATATTTTACTTCATTTCGAATTTTAAAAATTGTTTATTTTATTATTATAAAAAAAAAAACAAGATAGAACGTTGCAGTCAGACGTAACCGACAGCGAAATACTATTATACCTTAATTTGTGTACAGTTAAGAAAATACTTGAATTGCGGGGGATATGGGCGTTTATCGGTTTTGGGGGCGGGAGTGGGCTTGGCCAAAAAAATTTTGGAGTTCGATCTTAGTAATATACCTTCTAAGTTTGGTAACTGTAGCTCCTAAATTGCGGGAGATACAGGCATTTATCGTTTTTTGTGGGCAGTGGGGCGTGGTCAAATTTTTTTATCCACATTTATGAAGGGTGTTGCTAGCAATATACCTTTAAAATTTGGTGACTTAAGTTTTCAAATTGCGTGAGATACATGGGTTTATCGATTTACACCAACAGGTGTATCGGTTTAGGTAGGTGGAGTGGGCGTGGCCATCCAATTTTTACATTTATCTTTGGGGGAATTACCAGTAACATACCTTCAAAATTTTGTGACTAGCTTACAAATTACGGAAGATATGCGCATTTAAAATTAAAAGGGACGAAGTTCCTGGGGCCGGCGGATGTGGGGGTTGTTCAAAAATTGGTATGGTTAACTTTTGAGGGTACTTTCCAATATACGTTCCAAGTTCCAAGTCTCTATCTCTAAGGGTGTCGGAGAAACGCGCGTTCATACGGACGGACAGACGGACGGACGGACAGACAGCATGAAGGACATTGCACAAAACCAATATACTATTATACCTTTTTGGTATAATAGTATAACAAGAGAGAACTTAGCAGTTGAGCGTAACCGACAGCGAATTACTACGATACCATAAGTTGTGTGCAGCCTCTCATAGGGGATTTACCAGTAACAAAATTTGAAAATTTGGTGACTATAACTTACAAATTATGGAAGATGCGCGCATTTCAGAACGTTTACATATGCTGATCTTTAAAGCACAGCGCAACAACCTACCAACCAAAATTTGTGAGTGTAGCCATGAAGTTGTGGTAGATATGCGGTTTTATCGATTTGCGAATATCGATTTTATTGATTTTCTAGCTTCCTAGTGGACGTAGTATTAGCCAGTATATGTTCCAAGTTTCAAGTTTTTATCTCTAATGGTGTCGAAAAAAGTTCCGTTCATACAGACCAACAGAAGGACAGATAGACAGCATGACGGGCATTGCATAAAACCAATATACTGTTATAGGGAAATTGGTTTTTTAGTTCAATGGTAAATATAAGTGATTAATAAAATTACGCTACCTCGAAGTTTGTAGTTTTGCTATTGCAACAGCTGCAAACGTTAACAGAGAAATAGATCTGCTATGCTGTCATTGGCAATATTAATAAACACAATACCCAACAAATTTTCCATTCTGCTATCTGTAGTTGTAATTTGTAAATTGTTCCCCGTAGCTACTACCGCAGCTGCTATTACCATTTCATTGAGTCACTTTTAGTTTTTTAATGGGCTTTTAAGGAACATAATAATAGAACAACACGGACTTGACAAAGAAATACTATATAATAATATAGAGAGTACACATTTATTACAAGGCAACAAAAAAATCAATCGATTGCAAAATTGTCCAAAGATCATGACAATAAATTTAAGATGGATTCTTTACCAAGGGCTAACAAAATATTAAAAATTTAATTTTTTACTTCTTAGTTGGTACACGAGAACTTATATTCCAAATTAAACGTCTCCAGTTCTAATAGTATTAATAGTATAATTGCCCCTTCATACAGACGGACGGACAGACGGGCATGGCTATATCGACTCGGATATTGATCTTGATCAAGAATATATATACTTTATGGGGTCGGAGATGCTTTCTTCTGCCTGTTACTTACTTTAGCACAAAATCAGTATAATCTTTTTCCCTTCGAAACTCTCTCTTTTGTAGAAACGTTTTCCATGCGGTTTTATATTTAATGTGTGGCTAGTGGCATTTAATTGGAATAACCTGAAATATTTATAACTTCTCTATACTTTTGTGGCGGTTGTATAAATCTATCTGAAGTCATAACTATTAAAAAACAAGTAAGAACGCTTTAGTCGAGTGAGCTCGACTACCATATACCCTGAACCAAGCTTTAAATGCATTATCGGTTTTGGGGGCTGGAGTAGGCGTGGCCCGATCTTAGTAATATACCTTCTAAGTTTGGTAACTGTAGTTCTTAAATTGCGGGAGATACAGGCATTTATCGTTTTTTGTGGGCGGGAGTGGGCGTGGTCAAATTTTTTTTTTCCATATTTATGAAGGGTGTTACTAGCAATATAAATTTTAAATTTGGTGACTAAAGTTTTCAAATTGCGTGAGATACATGGGTTTATCGATTTACACCAACAGGTGTATCGGTTTAGCTAGGTGGAGTGGGCGTGGCCATCCAATTTTTTATCGATCTTTGGGGGAGTTACCAGTAACATACCTGCAAAAATTTTGGGACTCTAGCTTGCAAATTACGGCAGATATGTGCATTTTAAATTTCTAGGGACGAAGTTCCTGGGAGCGGCGGATGTGGGCGTGGTCCAAAAATTGGTATGCCAATCCTTGGAGGAGGTTACCAGCAAATTACCTTCCAAGTTATCGATTTACAATCGGACTTGTCGATTATAGGCGCAGATGTGGGCGTGGCACCACAAATTTATTATCGGTTCTTAAAGGCCAGTCGCCTTTAATATACCTACCAAATTTGACGTTCCCTACTCAAAAACTGCGGAAGATATAACGATTTGAAATTTTTAGGGGCGGAGGAGATGGGGCGTCGGAGGTGGGCGTGACACATGCCAATCTTTTAAGGACCTCGCCAACAACCTACCAACCAAAATTGGTGACTGTTTCTATTAAATTGACTGTATCTATTAAAAATAAAGCAAACTTGATCTGCGCCTGGTACACAAGAACCTATATTTCAAATTTGAAGTCTCTAGCTCTTATAGTCTCTGAGATCCGCGTGTTCATACAGACGTACAGACGGACAGACGGACAGACAGACGGACAGGGCTACATCGACTCGGCTGTTGATCCTGATCAAGAATATATATACTTTATGGGGTCGGAGATGCTTCCTTCTGCCTGTTACATACATTTGCACAAAACCATTATACCCTTTTTACCCATTTTTAATGGGTTCAGGGTATACAAAATTACATATTAATTAACACTTATCTTAAATAGTTTTGTCTTATTTTTTTACAAATACGCCGCTTATTGGGGTAGGACAACACTCACTAACTGGAGAACTATCCAACATTATGAAGCCTATGCAACTAAACCAAACTGATACGATTCAAGCATTCCTGCATTTGGACAAACGTTCAATCGGCTTCACCGTGTGCCATCAGTGCATATTAGCAGCAAACGAGAAAGTGTGGAGACTCGCAGGATCCCGCAGAATTTGCGGTCCAATATAAATTCTGGGTGGGTTTTAATTAACGAGAAAAACTTTGTAGACGGTTCCCCAATCTTTGTTTTCCTTCGCAAGGGAGCAAAATGCAAGAACTCTAAGGTAGTTGTATCAGATAGTTCTACTCGGGTACCATGGCTGTCTGACTTCAACCCCGACATTTTTTGACTCCAGTAAAGGAAGCAAAAATTTACTATGACGGTGAATAACCAATCTCAAGTTAGTTATGGTATTAAGAAAATTGTTGGCCAAGCATACATAGATCTCTGAAGAGATTATTGTTACAATCTCGTCGATTTTGCCACCTAATGTTATAAACTTTTGTTTGAAAAAACCTTTGCGATGAATATGATGATGACGACCAACATGATCGATATCAAATTTGTAGCACAATTGCGAACCAAAAGTAACTATGAAATATCCTCAATTTATGCAAGCTACTTGTGTGATTCTTATACCATAATTTGTGTGCAGTCAAGAAATACTGTCCAAGTTTGCCTTTTTGAATGCAAACACATTCTGTTAATTCTCTACTGCTAAATATGTATATTATTTGCATATAAGTGAGCGTGTCTTTTAAAGACGGTGAGCAGAATTACACAGGGAGAGCAGACACAAAAAATTGTATAATCTACTTTCACTCTTAATTTCCGGAGATATGGGCTTTTCGAGATTTTAGGGGCAGGAGTAGGCGTTGCCCACAAAAATTATAGAAAATTTTCCAAATAATCTTTCTACTCAGTTTGGTAACTAACTAACTTAAATTGCGGGTAATATGGGAATTAAACGGTTTTGTGGGCGGGAGTGGGAGTGGCACAAAAAATGTTGGAGTTCGATCTTAGTAATATACCTTCACAGTTTCGTAACTGAAGCTGTTAAATTGCGGGAGATACATAAATTTATCGTCGTTTGTGGGCGGGACTGGGCGTGGTCCAAAATTTGTTTTCCACATTTATGAAGGGTGTTACTAGCAATATATCTTTAAAATTTGGTGACTTAAGTTTTTAAATTGCGTAGATATATGGGTTTATCGATTTACACCCGCAGGTGTATCGGTTTAGGTAGGTGGAGTGGGCGTGGCCATCCAATTTTTTTTATTGATCTTTGGGGGAGTTACCAGTAATATACCTTCAAAATTTGCGATTCTAGCTTGCAAATTACGAAAATGTTAAAGATAGGGTAACCAAACTTGAAAGGTAATTTGGTGGTAACCTCCTCAAAGGATTGTCATATAAATTTTTGGACCACACCCACAACCGCCGCCCCCAAGAACTTCGTCCCTAGAAATTTAAAATGCGCAAGCTAGAGTCGCAAAATTTTGCAGGTATGTTACTGGTAACTCCCCCAAAGATCGACAAAAAAATTGGATGTCCACGCCCACTCCACCTACCTAAACCGATACACCTGCGGGTGTAAATCGATAAACCCATATATCTACGCAATTTAAAAACTTAAGTCACTAAATCGATAAGACCATATATCTCACGTAATTTGAAAACTTAAGTCACCAAATTTTAAAGGTATATTGCTAGTAACACCCTTTAAAAATGTGGAAACAAAATTTTGGACCACGCCCACTTCCGCCCACAAAAAACGATAAATGCCTGTATTTCCGCAATTCAAGAGCTACAGTTACCAAACTTGGAAGGTATATTACTAAGATCGTCTCCATAAATTTGTTTCCCCACGCACACTTCCGCCTTCAAAATTTCCAGATGCGTATGTATTCCGCAGTTTAATAGATACAGTTAACAAAATTGGAAGGAAGATTATTTGAAACTTTCTCTATAACTTGTTCAGGGACGCCCTCTACTGCCCCCATAATTTGAAACACCACATATCTCTCTTGTCAAGTTGTCAAACTTCGAAGAAGGGTTACTATCTTATATCTACCACAATTTGAAAGACAAGCTTGGACGGTATGGCATTAAAGTATTTCGCAGTCGGTTACGCCTGCAACGTTCCCTCTTGCTTAGAGTCTTTCTTTATATGCATTTAAAAAATAGATTGTGGAAACACAGTTCGTATTTACATTATGCCATAACCTGATATCTAATCTAAAGAAATTATTTCCGTAAAGTGATTAACTACAAAGGGGAAGGCGAAGGAAATATTACAAGAAAAATGGTTTTTAAAAAGAATTGAAAACAGTTTTTTAACACATTTTCTTTGTTGACATATCCAAGCGTAAGTCAAGTTGTAAATCACATAAGCTCATTTATGTTATCTTCTTGAGGAATTTGAAACCCACCTTTTAAATATTAGTTCAATGTGCAAATTGCAGTTGATATGGATGCGTTCCCTGCATAAGCAATAAAGATAAATGTGTTAGCCAAGCAAATTTTTTGCTTATTATGCGGACATTTATTCATTCTATATAGTAATGTTATAAACTGTTAAAATAAATTAATTAGGTAGCTCTTTTGCGACTGTGCTAAAAATTAGTCAGTTCATAATGTGTGAGTACAGAAAATTACAATAAGGGTAGTACCTTTTGAACCCAGTCAAATAGTTGCAGTTTGTTTAACAAATTTAAGTGGCTTAAAGTAATTTCGCTTTGAGATTTTCGTCAAAATTAATACACATATTAATCTGACGGTGCATTCACATTAATTTGATCATTTTAAAATTATTTACTATAAGAAATATTGAAAAGAATATTTTGGTGTTCACAATTCTTTCAAATATGTTATATATTATAAAACAACAAAGAATTTACAATAAAATGTTGCTTGAGGGTGTGACCAGTTGGACAATTCGTCACGATCACGATCGTTTTCACATATACACACACATTTCGACTCTATGTCAGTCAAACAGCTGCTCTAGTATTGAGAGCTCGACTATGGGATAATCTGAAGCCTATAATGACCACGTTTTTGATATACAAACCAACACTATTCAAAATGCATGTAACCTATACACAGAAAATTATTGCGATTCACCGTAATTCTTAAACTATATTTATTAAATGTTTACAGTTGATGTCATGATAAGTCTCTGGCTTTTACAGACTGTGAGTGCAGAGCGGTCATACAGATTGACGGACAGACAAACAGAAAATAAACAAATATGTATACGTATATTTTGGAATTGAAGAAATTTTCTTCAGCCTGTTACATACGTTTACACAACTACTTAATGCCCTTTTTACAAATTTTATGTTAAACAAATTTATGCACTAAATTCAGGAACGTGTTAATCATAAAGAACAGACAGATAGGCAGCCGCCACTTGAAGACCCTGCTACAATTTCGAAAATGTTATAAATGTTGAAAGCAAACAAAATCGAGACGCGCATATTAATGTACGTTACTCTACTATCGAAGCTCTACACAAGTTATAATTTGTTTATAAATGACAGAAAATACACTCAATGAGCTGATCTCGTATACAATTTATAATGTATCTGGTACAATTTTCTGGGCTTTCAATCATTTCCGTTTGCGGTCAGTGAAATACCAAAGTGTTGTGATCTTTCTAGTCGAATTATTTTGGTATGCGAAAGCGACATGGACAGCAAATACTTTTGTGACTATGGACTAACCTTTATCACACATTGGTGTTTCAGTCATTTCATTGAAAGACAAATACAAATTCTTTGTAATTTTATGAATTCTTGTGGAAATTGGATTTATTTCTTACAGATTTGCTGATCAACTGAATTTGTGGAATAATTCGCGATGATTCGTGGTCAGATTAGTTATTTACTATGACCAAAAATCATAATCATTTTGATTTCAGACTTTTAAGCAATTCAAATTTATTAAATCGCATATTTTTGGATCATGATTCAAAAATAATTGTTTAATTTGAAATCATTATTAAATGACTAAATGTTAGTATATGTATAGGCATTATTCCGTGGATTACATATACTAATTATTAACATTTAAAGTATTATCATTAAAAATAATATAAAAAAAGGCGAATAGCTCAGGAATCAACTTGAATTTTTACTTTAATCATCCCTTGATCAACTAATTCAAAAAGTAAATACTCTAGATAATTCCTGACATTGACTTACAGCTCGTATTACATTAAACATAAAAAAGCAGTGACACAAAGGCAAAAATTGCCGCGAGCGATGAGCTTCTCAAAAAAAGCCGCGAAAAAAGAACAGGCCAAGAAATTAGTCTACACAGACTTGGGCGAACAGTTTCGAGCCTGAGAACCAAACAATAAAACAGACGAAAAGGCAAACACCAAATTACTCCGCGGCCAGCACAAATAACAAATCAAAATCAGTGACAAAATGATTTAAGAACCAAGAGAACATTTTCACACGAAGACCAGCAGCCAAAGTCACAAATCGAATTGAATCAAGGCAAACAGAAACTCACACACACAATAAGTACTGTATCCTTTCGGATGAAAATTTGTGGTGCTTGCTTACCTTGGCAGTGTCATTGTTCCGATAAAGATCACAATGTGTAAATCATGGCGAGCTGTTCGGTCGACGCTGACGCCAATACCGACGCGGACACGGATGTGAACCAGCGCGCATTGCATTAACAAGTAGTCGAGCAAATGGATACAAGCGCTGCCAACAAGCCGCCCCTTTATGCAGCGCCTACACATAAATTTGCTAGATGCCAATTGGAGCCACTGGAGCTCGGCTCATTGTCATAGGCCTTTCCAATATCTCAGCTTAGGAACTCTGAATAGCGTTGCAACTGCCATTTATTTATTTTATATTTATATGGTGCACTTAGAAAAAAAATCGCACTTCATTTTCGAAATTCACCACCACAATTCACACTTGACTAGTTTTCTAAGAATCATGGTTTATATTTATACTTTTGAGAAATGCATACCTTAATGATAAGAAATATTTTTGGAATTGTCGATATACGGCAGGCTATTCAAATTTTTTTTTTTTAATATTTTCCAAGTCTACAAAGTTCATTGATAGGACCCATTTGCCTAAAAAAACGTTGTATGCACCTGAGATACCAATGCCGACTGTTGTTCTTTGAAGTCGACGTGCAAAAGACAATTTTCTCATTTCACAGACTGAACTCTGACAGTCTAGACCATTTTACTGTCTTAATTCATTGGGCTATGATAACGCTCAGAAATTTAGTTACTGTTTGCAACTCTGCAGAACAATCGAACGGTTAAATGTTCTTTAAAAAAAATAGTTCTTTGTATGCATAAAGAATGCATAAAGATCCGGAATATAGAAGGAAGGCTATTTGGATTTGGACGCCTATGTCAACCATAGTATTCGGCCAGAGGCACAGCAAGAGTATGAAAAGTATTGGAACATAAGTAAAAACTATCTACGCATAATAACGAGATACCTGACGCGACATTGTAGGCTCTGCAAACACACACAAACTGTAAATTGTGAAATATTTTACGTGCCGCCATCTTATGAAGATCTTTCACAATTTTGTACTATTTCTCAATTAATTGTTTGGCTGTCTGAGAAGATGGAGATTGCTTTCATAACTTCCACGCAGAGATAATGATTACCTAATCGCAGAGATCTACGTTTGGAAGTCAACTCAATGATCCGGTAGCTTAAAATAATGATTTAAGAACAGATGTTAAGAGTTGAACCCTCACAACATATGTGAGTATGGAAATATCATCAAATCATCTCAATATGCAGTATACATTATACATCTTAACCAAATTACTTGTATTCCAGATGAATATGATCTTTCAAACTTACCGTATCAGCTGCAGTCAAATTAATACCTAAGCCCCCAGCGCGCGTTGATAGCAGGAAAACAAAGATATCAGCACGGGTCTGGAAATCAGCAACCATGTCGCGACGAGCAGAAATCTTGCTGGAACCATCGAGACGCATATAGCGATGCTTGCGATGCCACATATACTCCTACAAGTAGAACAAGCATTAGCAAATATTGTACAAGATATATATTATTTAGACGCACCTCCAGCAGATCGATCATTTTGGTCATTTGCGAGTAGATCAGGACACGATGACCCTCCGCCTTGAGGCGCGTGAGTAGACTATCGAGCACAGAGAGTTTGCCAGCATCTGTTATAAGTGTCTCCTTATCGGGTACCAAAATCGACGACCAACCACTGCGTGGCCGACACAGAGCCAAGCCTGTGGCCACCAGCTCCCTGCCCACAATGTTCTCGCACTGCAGGTGGCGTATTTGGGTCCAGGCAGCTGCGCGGCTTTCGCAACTGTCAGACAGAAGTTATCACACATTGTTAGTTGTAGTAGATTCTAAATACATTGAATGCTAAGCAATTCCACTCACTATAAATGCCGATCGACGGCCTGCACCCGCTGACCCAATCCGTAGATAAAACGAGGCATCTGCAGCGGTTCCCATTCGTAGCGTTGCGGTTTGCGCGGACGATGAGGAAACTCGGGAAGTAAATGCAATGTTGTCATTTTGACATCGCTCTTGGTATTCGATTTCGTCTGCACTTCCACTGATTCCATTTCTAGCTCTTGCTTTATACTGCTCACGTCAGACTTTACTTCTGATTGACCATCGTTTTCGTAAAGCTGCTCAATTTTAGCCGTCATTTGCTTGAGTGTTTTTGAACGTGTCACACGATGCTCGATCGTTTCCTGCATGTTGACAGTGATGTAGTCGCCAAAGGCATACACGCTGCTATCTCGAGATGTCTGCAAACATTAGAAGGTAACAATTTTAGGTCATGATTTATACTATCCGTAGATTAATATAATTTAAAATTAAATTTAATAATTAATTATTCTAATTAATTTTGTTAAAATTATAGGAGATGTAAGTAGACAGTGCTACTAAAAGTAAAGCTATTTCTGCTAAAATTAATCAAAGTAGTTTAACAGAAGCCTTATGTACTTATTATGAATATAAATAAAAAAAAAAAGAAAAAATATCTAATAACATTAACGTTAACGTAGATATTTTCATAGATCATGTTTCTGAAGAGTGTTCTGAACCCTAGTAGTGAACGTCGTATAGTATATATAAAAATATCTATATATAATACATATTAATTTAACCCAAAGGAAAGCCAACAAAGTTTGACTACTATTGTAATTTTAAATTGCTCGCTTAAAATAAATATTTATATTGTTTATAAATATTTTTAAGCCTAGTAAACTATTGTTGATTATTGCAGATCTTATTTTATAAATTAAATGTGTTTTTCGGGTGCAGGTCAAGTGTTCCTTTATTTGTCAATGTAAATCCTTCAATGAAGATGATTGCCGACTGGATTCGAAATATATCTCTATATAAATATGTAAAATATAAAAAAAAAATTCACATGGATCCAAAAGACATGTGCACTACTAATTTCTACGTAGATCTCTCTCAACATCAGCGATATCGGAGAACTACATCTAAGAGATGTCAAATAAAATAATCAAACAAAATCAATTTCTTGTTTGTGTATTTTTCAATATTTTAACCAAAATGATTCATTATGCTTATAACAAGAATAGCTTAAACAGCACCTCTATATGTATAAAGGTCGTATTCAAAAATGAAATATCACAATAAAAAAATAAAATAAATTATATCATATTGTGCAATAAAAAAATAATCTAAAGTTCCCAAATTTAAGTTGTTCTTTAAAAACGCGTTTGAATCAACTGAAAATCTCAACTGCACACATAAACCTTCTAAACTGAATAAAGTCGTATGAAATAGTTCAATTTAAAGATTTACACAAATTTTCCAAATTTACGGACGGAGTCTTATAAAATTCCGTCTTAATGTCAATAGAATTTGTTTTCTTTATAGATATTGTTTTTTTTACTATATAGCAACAGAAGCCAGAAATTTTGTAAAGATTGGATTGCAAATTGTGAAAAACATTCATAAAAAACATTCATTAAAATCAGTGCAGCCTTTGAGGAGATCAGTGACAGACACGTTTACGGGTTTTATATATATATATATATATATATATAACAAACCATTGCTGTAAAGATGAACTGCCTTAACACACTGTTCGTGAGCATAAAGTCTGGTAAGAGTTTGCGCTCTAACAGTGGCTCCAGCAGTTGGTACCGAGTGTCCCACAGATGTGGCCACCACTGGCGACGATAGGCGAGCAGACGCTGCTTTTTAAGCACGCGCCGGTAATGCAACAAGCTGCAAAAAGAGCACACAAATTAGTATAGAGAGAGCAACAAGAATTACAAATAAAATACGAACAAGTCGATAAGTCCATGCCAGGTCACATCCTCCATGTCAGACAAGGATAAGTCGCACAGGCGGGTAAAACTGAAGCAGCTATCGACGCTGACATCGTCAAACAAAGATTGCTGCATGTGTGCCGACCTAAAGATATTAAAGCTAAACAAAGAGGCAATTCAGATTAAAATCAAATGAAAATAGTAAAACTGACAATCACTAACCGATTATATAGCAAATGCTTTCGGGAGGGTAACGCACTGTGGAGCAGTCCATCTTCGAAGACCAAGCGAGGTAAAACAAACTCGGCACAGCGCATGCTGAAAGGACTTTTAGCATCGCGCCGCTCAAACAGCTCCGGATGATTGCAAACTTTGCGGAACTGCATGACCAGATTCATGAGATTCGAGGTGAAGTTTCGATCCAGAATGGCACCATCCGATGCCGCCGATGCGGCTGTCGGGCCACCACTGGCCAAATACAGCAAATCCTCGATGCGTATCTTTTGCTTCAGTGCTCTATAGAGCAGCTTCTGGCGTATGGTCAGCGGGCAATAGACCATAATCTCAATCTTATCGGATAGCTCGTTCTCCACATCCTTTTTGATGCGCCGTAGCATGAAGGGTTTGAGTATCATGTGCAGACGAGAGATTTGCCGCTCGTCGATGCCCGTTTTGTTCTCGGCATGGGATTCAATGTCCTTGGAGAACCACTCGTTGAATTCATCATGCGAATCGAACAACGTGGGCATTATAAAATGCAGCAGCGCCCACAGCTCCGCCATGCTATTCTGTATTGGTGTGCCACTCAACAACAGGCGATTGCGACAGTTAAAGCCCAGCAGGAGCTTCCAGCGTTGCGAGGCGGCGCTTTTGATGGCCTGTGCTTCGTCGAGGACCATATATTGCCACTTAATTCGATTAAAGTACTTGTAATCGCTGACCACCAGCTGGTAAGAGGTGATCACTACGTGGAAGCTCGCTTCGCGTGTATGCAAATGCTTCTGATCCCAGAATTGACGCAGAATCTTGCGCTCGTTGGGCGAACCCCAGTAGGGAACCACATTGAAGTCGGGCGCAAAACGAGCCATCTCCTGCTGCCAGTTATGGAGTGTGGAGGCGGGCGAGATAATTAGAAACGGGCCCCAAACCCCGTAATGCTCGGCAATGTGGCAGAGGAACGCAATCGATTGCACCGTCTTGCCCAGACCCATTTCATCTGCTAGGATGCCGCTGATGCCCTGATCATAGATGTTGGCGAGCCAGGTCATGCCCTTGATCTGATAGCCCTTTAAGGTGCCCTTGAACATATTCGGTTGCGGCAAATCCTTCATTTGCTCACGCGCCAGCTGTGGCAACGATTGCTCCAACTCCTGCAGCTGCTCTAACATTTGCTCTCTTTTGATAGGCACATCGAAGGCTCGCGTCTTGTCCAAATCACGTTGCATCGCTGCCTCCGCATTCGCCTGCGCTAGCTGCTTCATTTCGCCCGCATCGTAATTATCGTGAGCAGCCAGTCGGGCACTGTGCTCCTCATCCAGCTGGCTGAGTATACGCAACTGATCCGCCTCGCTGCCCTGACCCAATTTTTTGGACATGAAGTGAGCGTAGAGCTCCGTTTGCGTTATTAAGAAATTAAGTTTGCGCTGCTGCCGCTTCACCTCGATCAGTTCCACATCCTGTTTCCGCTGCTCCTCGGCCTCACGCTCCTGTTTGCGGCGCTGATCGCGCTCGACGCGCTCATAGCGCTTCCAGTAGTTGAGCATTTCGCGGGTCAGGCGCTTTGCCCGCCACACCGTCTCCTTCATAGTGCGCTGGGAGTTGAGCGCACGCTGGCGCACAACTTTGGCACACATGCCGGCCACGCGCTTGCAATTGGCCAGCATCTCTTTGTGATTGTTGCTCTTAACGCGCTGCAGCCGGCCGGACTCCTTTTTCGACATGATTTGCCAGATCCGACGACGGCGCGCCGCTAAAACTTCGGGATTCTTCCGACGGCGACGCACACGCGTCACTTGGCCATCCGTTGCGCCCACCACATCCACTTCCTCCTCAATTTCCTCGTCCTCGTCGGGATAGTCCAGCGCCAAATTGGCCAACTCCCGCTTGTAGTCGACCACCTCGCCGTTGTCCTCCTCATCGTCGTCGTTCGCGGGCAGCGTGTCCCCAAAGCAATACTTGCCCAGCTCCGACGGCGGCACCTCGCCCGACTCCGGCGAGTCGAGTGTGCTGCGTTTCTTCCGTCCACGCCTACGCTGCTTAACGGGCTTGGGTCCCGCCTGTGCCTCAGCCAGACGCGCCAGCAATATCTCCTGCTTGGTGCGACGACGCCGCTTGCGTACCCCAACTGTGGCCTGCTGGCGCTCCGCATAGACGTCATGATTGGACAGCAAGCCACTGCCATAGTAGGCATATTGAGCATTCTGCAAGATCAAAAGGAATTTAAAATGGGATCATTTAAGATCTGGGGCCGTTGGCTTACCGTTGGCTTCTTATAGTAATTCTTGCGCTGACGCTGCTCCTGTATGTGCTCGCGAAGCATTTGATGAATGTACTCATCCTCATCGCTCACTGCCTGCCCCTCGCTGTCCGTATCGCTAAGCAGAGCTTCGTAGAGCCATTCCCTATCGCTGGTCAGATCATTGAAATTGTATATTTGCGCCTTGACGCTCTGTCGCTCTGCAAAGAAGAATAGTTTTAATGAGTGATCTCAACTCATCCGAATCTTAAGTTTAGTTACCCTCTTTGCTGCCCAGCAGATGTTTTCGTCGTTTCTGTTTGAACTTTAGTCTGACGACGCCCACCTGAGTTGAGGAGTCATTGGAGTCAATGCATTGCTCCTGGTTCGCCTCTGGCTCAGTGGCGCTGCCTTCGCCACTCCCACTGCTCAAGGGCTGATTGAGCTCTTGGCGAGCCATCTTCATGAAGGGGCGCATATTTAGAGCCGTCTCCAGACGCTGAATGTGCAGCGGTTCGGCCATAACGCGTGGGTTTGTTGCTTTCGCATGCGCCATATTGTGTCGATAATTTATTTTATATTTTATGGTCTTTGCGTAATATCTTTTTTTTTTTTTGTTTAGTTGTGAAATTTCGGATTGGGGGCATTCAGTTGAAGAGATGCAAATTTCCGTTAAGTTGGCGCTGTACTAGATGCTTCAAAATGAGATTCGAACGAATTCCGATTGAAATGTATCACGTAATTGGGCAATTTTCATGCATGCGTTGCGTAAAAAATGCACGCCTCTTTTTGTATGTTGCGGTACACACTTTTTTACGGGGCCACACGCTACACACAAGCACATTTAGACGGCCAAACAAATAATATTCTTCTCGGCTCTTGCACTTCATTGTTGTTGTTAGCAGGGTTGCGTGCAGGGTTGTATGCGATGTGCTCGTAGCAGTGCTGGGTAATACACTCAATACGAGTAAGTAGTTATAACAACTATCACATAAAATCAAAATAACTTAATTACTTAAGTTATTTGTCATTTATTTTAAATATTCTATATACGAATTTCATTCGAATTTTGGAAAGCATCTCCCATATATATACAATAACACCAATGACGCACGCACCATTGTGTTTACGAACTCGCTGTGCAGCACTGCATACAGCGCTTCTACGCATTTATCAATACTGAAGTCAGCTGTTTATAATGTCTTGGCAAGACGGGTTGATCAAAACAATTTTCGATCCTGTTAATTTAATTATATCGACGGACACAGCAGTTGTAATTGCCGATAAATATCCAAAATCCCGTCATCATTATCTTGTGCTGCCCAAGGAGGACATTCCCAGCATTTTTCAGGTAAAAGTAGCATATTCTCTAGGCAAGCAAATCGAGTTTTTGTTATAATTTATAGTTGAGCAAAAAACATTTGCCGCTGCTGGAAGAATTACATTTGTTGGCACGCAATATTATTGAAGTGCGTGGCGAATTTTGGACGGAATTTCAAATTGGATTTCATGCTCAGCCGAGCATGCAACGTTTGCATTTGCACGTTATTTCAAAGGATTTCGTGTCGAGTGCGTTGAAGACCAAAAAACATTGGAATAGCTTCAATACACCGCTCTTTGTACCATACGAAAGTAAGTTCGCCGATAAATGTACAAATTTAATTACATATTCATGTGTTTTATAGCACTTTATTCCAGGCTCAAAGACGAGGGCTGCGTTCAACGTTTGCCCCCAGATACTTTGAGCGAGCTGCTTGCTAGTCCTCTAAAATGCAATAAGTGTGAATTTATTGCAAAACACATGCCAACGCTCAAGGAGCATCTGCAACAACACTGACTAACACTGTAAGCAATGACACCAATAATAGATTACACATTTGCATGTGCATGTGTGCATGTAAAACCGGCTGTGCATTCTTTGCGACACTGTTAAATAATATTCACAATTCGATTGCCGATTGAAGTTGATTTAATGTGGTTTTAAGTTCTCTATGATTACACCTGAACAAAATGGGAGATAAAGGCAAAGAAGCTGCAAGAAACAAATTGGCAGGTGCATTGCAAAAGACACGGGAACTCCTAATTGAAACTGAACTAGCAGCAGTTATGAAAGATGCTTATCCCAAGGCGCGATATCATTTTCTTATCATGTCCAAAGAGGACATTTCCAATGTGACTGCGGTAAATCTATAAAAAAAATAAATATTCAAATATTCTCTGCTAATCTCTGAACTTGTTCAGCTGACAGCGGATCACTTGCAGCTCTTGGATCACATGAAGGAGCTGGCAAATCAAATAATCCAACAGCAGGATTTGCCCTCCAGTCACTTTCTAATTGGCTTCAAGATCGATCCATTTATGAATCATCTTTGCATGCATGTCATCTCCAATGATTTCTACTCGGAGTCCATGCGACGCAAAAAGCACTGGATCAGCTTCAACACTGCCTTGTTCCTCACCTATCAAACGACTTACGCCCTGCTGCGTGTCCAGGGTTTCATTGAGCCAATGCCTGAGGAGGAGATTCAAAAGTTGCACAAATCAATTGAATTGCGATGCAATCAATGCGATTTTGTTAGCGAGAGTTTTGTGGCCTTGAAGGCTCACCTCTTCATGCATTGGAAAATGCGCGAGGACAAGTTTAATATCAAAGATCAAGTGGAAAATCTTATTCGCAGGTTGGACGAAACCAAGTTGACGCCAATCGCTAAGGTGCTTGAGGATCAATCTCAACGCATTGTTCCGTCGGCGCAGCCAGAGAACTGGCGACTATCGATGAGACATGAGCAGGGGGATCAACAGTCGCCGCCGGCTCCATATTCAAATTCTATCGAGAAACACTTTCAGAGGACAGCGTCCCATAGGCCATCTGGTGCTGGAAATTATCAAACAAATTGTAATACTAATGAGCACGCTACAAAATGGCGAAAGACCAACCAAAATCCACATATGAACATGAACAACTCGGTATTCAATCATCAATTTCAGCATTTTCCAAATTATCATCTGGGCTGTGTCCCAAATAGTTTTAGGACAACGTCCTGTACACCAGCTGGTACTGGAAACCATCAAACAAATTCTAATACTAATCGGCATACTCCAAATTGGCCAAGAGCCAACCAAAATCCACAAATGAGCTCGTACAATTCGGTATCCAATCAGCATTTACCAAATCGTCGCCTGGACTTTGCCCTAAATAATGTTAACATGCCGCATCAGGCTCCATTGATTGAATTTGACAAATATCCCAACATGAGGCACGCTCCAAGATCTCAGCATATGCCAAACAATCAAAGCTCCCATGCCAGACTTCAAAATATGAACTCTATTAATGGAGCAGAGTGTTCTCCAGCCATGAATATTAAACGGCAAGGCAACAATTACTCAAAGGCGAAACAATTCAAGAAGAAACCGGCCTCGAAAACAAAACCAACAACCAATTAAAAAAATTGAACAAAAGTTTATATTCATACTGATATACATAATATTTTAAGAATATTTTGAAATGGAGAAAATATATTTTTTTCTGTATGCGATTCTGATAAAAATGTTAATCAAATTTTGTGCATTTCTCTGTGAATATTTTTATACTTACTTATTTGACTGATGTTTGATTTACTTTTGTTTTTTTATACTATTATACCAAAAAGGTATAATAGTATATTGGTTTTGTGCAATGTCCGTCATGCTGTCTGACTGTCTGTACGTCTGTATGAACGCGCGTTCCTCCGACACCCTTAGAGATAGAGGCTTGAAACTTGGAACGTACACTGGAAAGTACCCTCAAAAGTTAAAGCGTCTTGGGTTTGGACCTACATCCACTAGGGAGCTAGAAAATCGATAAATTCGATTTTAGCAAATCGATAAATCCCCATATCTCTTACAATTTAATGAATACAGTCACCAAATTTTGGTTGGTAGGATGTTGGCGAGGTCCTTGAAAGATCGGCATATGCCCCCTTCACCCCAGACCCTAAAATTTTCAAATGGCTATATCTTCCGCAGTTTTTGAGTAGGGAACGTCAAATTTGGTAGGTATATTACTGGTAGTCGCCTTTAAAAATCGATAACAAATTTGTGGTACCACGCCCACACCTGCGCCCATAATCGATAATTCCGATTGTTTATCGATAACTCCGTATATCTCCGAACATTTTAAAGATAGAGTAACCAAACTTGGAAAGTGATTTGCTGGTAACCTCCTCCAAAGATTGGCATACCAATTTTTGGACCACGCCCACATCCGCCGCCCCCAGGAACTTCGTCCCTAGAAATTTAAAATGCGCATATCTGCCGTAATTTGCAAGCTAGAGTCGCAAAATTTTGCAGGTATGGTAACACTCCCTAGGATCGATAAACAAATTGGATGGCCACGCCCACTCCACCTACCTCAACCGATACACCTGTTGTTGTAAATCGATAGCCCCATATATCTCACGCAATTTGAAAACTTAAGTCACCAAATTTTAAAGGTATATTGCTAGTAACAACCTTCATAAATGTGGAAAAAAAATGTTGGACCACGCCCACTCCCGCCCACAAAAAACCATAAATGCCTGTATCTGCCGCAATTTAAGAGCTACAGTTACCAAACTTAGAAGGTATATTCTTAAGATCGAACTCCAAAATTTTTTTAGGCCACGCCCACTCCCGCCCCCAAAACCGATAAACGCCCATATCCCCCGCAATTCAAGTATTTCTTAACTGTACACGAATTAAGGTATAATAGTATTTCGCTGTCGGTTACATCCGACTGCAACGTTCTATCTTGTTTTTTCTTTGTCATACATAATTAGGGTTATGGAGGAGCAACAGAATGATGTAGAATATGAATGAAGCCTCTGACCCGCAAAATGCAATCTGGCGAAGATGTCCTTCAATCCGATCGAGCAGCTGTGCTGCGTAACGTAAATTGAACAAGGGCTCAACATCATTTCATTGTATTGCTGTATGGAACTTACTCCCGATTGTATGGAACTTACTCCCGATTTATAATAACTATTTGAACTTTATTCACAGGCATTGTTTTTACTTATATATCTATATCTATATCTATATGACAATGTTTGCCGCTTAGTGCCGTATAGATTTTAAACGGCAATTCAATTATAAATTTGAGGGTTTTAGTCCTACGTCCACAAGAGTGCTGGAAAATCGATAAAATCGATTTTCGTAAATCAATAAGACCACATATCTCCCACAATTTTATGGATACATTCATCAATTTTGGTTTGTAGGTTGTTGGCGATGTCCTTCACTGATCGGCATATGCCACGGCCCCAGCCCCCACCCTAAAACTTTTAAATAGCTATATCTTCAACAGTTTTTGAGTTGGGAACGTCAAATTTGGTAGGTATATTCTTGGTAGTCGCCTTTAAGAACCGATAGCAAATTTGTGTTGCCACGACCACATGTGCGACCATAATCGACAATGCCGATATTCCTACAATTTTAAAGGTAGAGTAACTAAACTTGCTAGTAACCTCCTCCAAGTATCGGCATATAATTTTTTGGACCGCGCCCGCAACAGCCGCCCCCAGGAACTTCGTCCCTAGGAATTTAAAATGCGCCTAAGTTCCATAATTTGTAAGCTAGAGTCACCAAATTTTAGAGATCGATTTAAAATTGGATGGCCATGCCCACTCCTAAACCTATACACCTGTTGGTGTAAATCGATAACCCCATAATTTAAAAATCACCAAATTTAAAAGGTATTTTGCTAGTAACAGCCTTAATAAATCAGGAAAAAAAATTTTGGACCACATCCACTCCCGCCCTCTAAAACCGATAAATGTCCATATCACATGCAGCTTGAGAGCTACAGTTACCAAAATTAGAAGGTATATTACTAAGTTCGAACTCCAAAATTATTTGTGCCACGCCCACTCTCGCCCCCAAAACCGCTAAATGGCCATATCTCCCGCAATTTAGTAGCTATAGTTACCAAACTTGGAAGAAAGATTATTAGGAACATACCTATTAATTTTTTTTCAACCACGCCCACTCCCGCCCCCAAAATTTCGAAAATTTCATATCTTCTGCAGCTTAAGAGCTACAACCAAACTTCGAAGAAGGATTACTCTTATCTTAGATCTAGATCTAGATCTTATATCTACCTCAATCTGAATGGCAAACTTGGACAGTATTTCTTGGCTGCACACAAATTATGGTATCATAGTATTTCGGCGTCGGTTACGTCCGCCTGTAACGCCATTTGAAAATTTTAGGGGCGGGGGTGATGGGGGCGTCGGAGGTGGGCGTGGCACATGCCGACCTTTCAAGGACCTCGCCAACAACCTACCAACCAAAATTGGTGACTGTATTCATTAAATTGTAAGAGATATAGGGATTTATCGATTTGCTAAAATCGAATTTATCGATTTTCTAGCCCCTTAGTGGACCCACGGCCACTCCCGCCCCCAAAACCGATAAACGCCCATATCCCCCGCAATTCAAGTATTTCTTAACTGTACACAAATTAAGGTATATTATTTCGCTGTCGGTTAAGTCCGACTGCAACGTTCTATCTTGTTATACCCTTAACCCATCGAAAATGGAAATGGTTTTGTGCAAATGTATGTAACAGACGGAAGGAAGCATCTCCGACCCCATAAAGTATATATATTCTTGATCAGGATCAACTGTCGAGTCGATATAGCCCTGTCCGTCTGTCTGTCCGTCCGTTTGTCTCAGTTTATGAAATATCGATACATTTCGATTTCCGATAGCAATAAATTCCACAATTTTAGAGGCAGAGGCTTCTTATATATACATATTATTGATCAATTGCCAAAATTTCATTAAGATCGGATAAGAAACACCAAAGTTATAGTCGAAAATATATTCTCATATTGATCTCATTTCTATCAGCAGCCGCAAGCATTTTCTGTATACATATAAATAGGCGAGTGCATGTGTGAGAAAGGGATGGAATGATAATCTACGTTAGCGTCAATATATTTGTGTGACTACCATTTCGTGTACGTATGTATGTCTTTATGTATGTATATGCACGTGTTTGTAGCCATTCAGTGCTGGCATTTGAGTGCAAATCATCTTAAAGGGAAACTAGAATATATTTAACAACTGGGTTAAGGGTTTATCGTTGTCGAGTTAACTTGATTACAGCGTCTTACTTGTTTTTTAAATGGAGCTGCGCAAAACTCCCAGCTACAAATTATTGCACTGCCAAAATTGTGAGATATGTGTGCGATTAACAAACTGCAAGGTAACAACCCTGAGACTAGTCAGAGCAAAAGCTGTTGTTGTTGCTGCTGTTGTGGATGTTGTTTTTCCATTGAATTTTTAAACTTGACGCCGACACTTGCGAATAGCTTTGTGTGTCACAGTGTCAAGGTGCCTGCAGAAAGCGTTTCACAGTTACTCGCAAGCCCACAAAACGCAGCAGCTTGCGCTCATTTTTTGGGGGTGGCTGGCTGTTAAATCAGCCTTCATTATCCATTCCCTGCGTCTCGCTATCGGCGGCCCATTAAAGCTGTCTCCCAGAGCATTGAGCACTGTCGAAGCCTTGCCACCTGTTACAAGTTCGCTCGAGCAACAGGATGTCATTCATAATAAAAGTTACCCTTGAGCCAAAGAGAACGAGCTTTTTTCCGAGCGCATGCCCCAAATTGAGTGGCAGAAGCTTCTGGCATTTAATATGAGAGCAAATATACCAAAAATTACTCAACCAAATGCCAAATGGCAAAACGTGGGTTTGGCGATGTTTTAATACCCTGTGGCCACGTGTGACTGATCTTATCTGTCTGTGTTTTGTGAACATAAAAAGTTAAGCCTCCAGAGATAATACATAATTAATAATACATGCTTAAATTTTCAAATTTATTTTTAATGTTTTATTTTAATTTTGTATTTTATTTTTATTTTTATTTTACAACCCTTTTTTTTGTGAATGCCAAGCACATTGATGCACAGTGCATTTAATTTTTATTTTCTATTCCAACCCTTTCATAGTATTTTATTCCGACTTATTATTGGCATGAATACATGCAAACAATACAATTAATTTAAGAAACAAATTAAATGTAGTGAACTAAAAAATATTTCAGTTCATATAATCCTCAAGATAACTACAAATAACAAAATCAAATAAAAAAAAAACACCAAACATCGCAATTGCTTTTGCATCATGTGAATACAATGTTATCTAGTGTTATTGTACGACTGCTTAGTGATTAATTGAAAATTTCCTTCATTTATTGATGTATCAGGAAATCTTAAATCTTTAAAGTTAAAGATGTTTGTTTTAGCTATCAGCTTTTTGATAGCTTTAGTTACAAAAAAATACACTTAGTTATTTCACAACGTTATAATGTTTATTCACAAATGTATTGGCTTAATTGTTATTAATTATTAGAGTATTATAGACTAGAAGCCACTTGCTTAGTCTTTCCACAACCAGAATAGTAACTAACGATCGATGCACGAAATGAATGCACGAAGATTTGAAGCCAATTGCTATATCTTCTCAACAACGAGATTAACTAATTACACCGATCGATCAGTTAGACTTGTGCGATAACTATCAATTGTCCACTATCAAGTTTATTAAAACTAGAAGCCCAATGCTTAGTCTTCTCAACAATAACACCATCTTTAATTAGCACGCTCGAGTTATGCGAACCAACTTTAACTTTCAACTATAAATATTCAACAGTAATACAGAGTAAACTCACTAGCTGCAGCAGCCGGCGGATCAGCGAGCGCCCTTTGTATAGAGAGAGAGAGAGAGAGAGCGCTGCACAAGAGAGCGCGGTAAAGAAGAGCCCGGATTTTTTACCTAAAGTTGAATTTTTTCGGTATAAATAGACTAATCCTCCGAAGTTAGTTTAGTTATATCCTGCATCTCGGAAGCAACAAGCCAACAAGGACTATGGGCAAATGGACTACCATTGAGCAACGGGAACTCGTCCTGGAACACTTCCAAATTGGATATTCACATCGAAAAATAGCTAAAATGGTCAATCTAAACACTTCAACTGTATTCAACATCAATCGGAGTTTCGTCGACGAAAATCGGACAGAGGACAAAGGCGGAATGGCACCAAACCCGATTTTCACCGAGCAGGACGACCCAAGGATCATCAAGATTTCAAGGGGAAATCTTAAGCTATCGGCTCCAAAACTGACTCAATAGGTGGAGGATGAAATAAGGAAAAAGTTCAGTGTGGAAACTATGCTCCAGATTTTGGGCAACTATGACTTGAAGGCCCAAGTACAACGGAAAACGCAATTTACATGCGCAAAAAATAGAGGCTCTAGGATGAGGTTCGCTAAAATCTACTTGGACAAGGATTTGGAGTTCTGGAACACAGTCATATTTGAATATGAGTACAAATTAAACATTTTTGGCTCGGACGGACGGAATTACACTGATCTGAGTCCCAAAAACTGAAAGGCAACAGTCAAGCACTGCGGAGGAAGTGTCCTGGTATGGGCATCTATCTCAACAGCCCGTGCCGAGAAGCTGGAAACCGACGTACTTTCCGGATCTACCAGGACAACGACCCCAAGCATAAGGCCGGAATAGTACAGTCCTGGCTTAGATTGAACTACCCCCACGTGATAATTCCACCGCCACAGTCTCCAGATTTAAATGTTCTTGAAAATTTGTGGGCTCTGCTGGAAAATAATATCCGGAACCACAACATATCCTGCAAACAGGATCTCAAAATGCTCTGCTGGAGGAGTGGAGCAGGATCAGCCCAGAAACTACCCGGAAGCTGGTATCTTCCATGAATAATAGGTTAAGAGAAGTTGTTAAGGCTAAAGGATATCATACTAAGTATTAACATCCTTATTTAAGCTTTTGTTCGCCAAAAATGTAACTTTTTTTATGACTGCTCGAATTCTGCTTCAATATTTATTTTGGATATGTTTTTAGTTTTTGATTAATTTTAATTAATTAATTAATATTTTAATAAAAACTAAAGTTCCTTTTCAAAAGTGATATAACATTAAACAAATTAGCATTTAAATTTTTTGCTAGGCACTGCACGAATCTCGCTTCAAGCCACTGTATACTGAGCCGCGCAGGGCTCAAAATGTTCATTAAATTACTGACTGCAACTAATTTCGTGCTGACGCCAAAAATGTTCCTAAATTAAAAACCAATGATATCGATCGACATCGATAGTTGCGTGTTAAGTTACAGATTTTGTCTTAGGAATACACAGTCTCATGACTAGGCAGATATACTGTTTTTCCCTCCCAAATTGATTGTCGTGTCGTGCGAGGTGTTATGTTTGCCATGTTTTTTGGACCACGTCCACATCCGCCGCCCCCAGGAACTTCGTCCCTATTAATTTAAAATGCGAATATCTGCAGTATAGGGCAAGCTAGAGCCGGAAAATTTTGCAGGTATGTTACTGGTAACTCCCTCAAAGATCGATAATAAAATTGGATGGCCACGCTCACTCCACCTTCCTAAACCTATACACCTGTTGGTGTAAATGGATAACCCCATATATCTCACGCAATTTGAAACCTTAAGTCACCAAATTTTAAAGGTATATTGCTAGTAACACCCTTCATAAATGTGGAAAAAAATTTTGGGCCTCGCCCACTCCCGGCCTCAAACCGACAAACGCCCATATCCCCCGCAATTCAAGTATTTCTTAAATGTACACAAATTAAGGTATAATAGTATTTCGCTATCGGTTACGTCCGACTATCTTGTTTTTTTTCAAATTGCTCACGTACATTGTACACACATAGCACTAGATATCGTCGGAAATGATTGCGTCAGTTCGTATGTAGAGTACATATTTTAAACAATGTATACAGGGCCTAAGTGGATCTGAACAGTCTACAGATGTGAACTTATGCAAAATACAATTTTATTAATATGTTGATCATTTTTGAAAGACAGCTTGTGGGTTTGGCACTTTTTGGATAATGCCATCTTCAACCACTGAGCAAAGGGCAAAAGAATAAGCAATAATAAAAAAGAAAGCAACAAAAATTCTTCTAGCTCAAAGCCAAAAAATATAAAACAAAAGCAAAAACAAAATACCAACGATAAAGAAATTCGTTGAGGCTTAACGGGAACTGTACCACTTAAGTATTTTGCAATTTCTGCGCTAAAAAATGCCGAAATGGCAACGGGCTTCGGAACAACAATAGCAACAATGTGCGACAATAATAATAAATTTTCATAGCTTCCCATTGCCATTAAGCACCTCCCCTCCCCCTTCCGTTAAGTGGGAGCTACATATGGTTTGGACACATTTCACATTTGAGTTGGAAGTTGGAGTGAAGTTTGTCTACAATAATTCAACACCCAGTTCCATTTTGTACGCAATCCTTCGCATTGTATAACACGTAATTCTCTGTCTGCATGATAAACTTCATTGCTCATTGGATCAGCCCAGACAAATAACTGATATGCCAATTACACATTCCGCGCATTCTCCGTCGAGCCAAGTTATTTTAAATTTATGTTACCCTCAAAATTCCTCTCTCGCTTTTCACAGTGCTGTGAATGTTATCCTTCGTCCGCTGTGCCAACTTCCTGGCTCGTTGTGCATGGCTTTGACGTTGCGTGGACGCCATGCTGATGTGGAAAGGCTTTAAGCCAGCGACACTTGCCGGGCATAAAGTGTGATGTCGAAGGCGTGGGTAAATGTCACTGTTTAGATTCTCATATCACAAAGGCGATACAATTATAAAGCGCTGCTAGCAGAGACATATAAAATGGTGTTTGCTTTAGTGAGAAGACATTCAATAAAAGTTTTTGTGCTTATATGGTGAAAATATACTTAATTTGAGGTATACTCAGAAAAAATATTACCCCATTTATTTAAGAACTGCTTACTTTGCAGATTTTTTGTATGCCCGAATTTGTTGTCCCGTAACAGAACTGCTTACGTTTAATAGTTTTTTTGATGAAACATGGTATATATCCGTATTTTTGCTTCACTCTCTTACGATATTGGAAGAGACCGGATCGGACCTGTATACTATAACTGCCTTAGTAGCGAAAAGGTCCAAAGATTTGTTTTTTCCTGACATGTGCAGACAAAATTGCTCACCTTTGGCTAAAAAAAATAACCATTAGCGGACCACTATATAATAAATTCATAGGTGACATAGCCAAAGAAGCGCTAAGTATGACCTTGGTGACTATGCCACTGATGTGGGAAGAGGCCTTGTCTTGCTTTTCAATTTGGCACCTCACTAGTTTTTATACTCTTAACCCATTAAAAATGGTTAAAAAGGGTATTATTGTTTTATGCAAATGTATGTAACAGGCAGAAGGAAGCATCTCCGACCCCATAAAGTATATATATTCTTGATCAGGATCAACAGCCGAGTCGATATATTTTTATCGATAACTGCCTCAGTCTGAATTATCGATACATATCGATTTTCGATAGCTATAAATTCCACAATTTAAGAGACAGAGGCTTCTAATTTATACATAATATGCATATACATATTATTGATCAATTGCCGAAACTTCATTAAGATCGGATAAGAAACGCCAAATTTATGGTCGAAAATGTATTTTCATATTGATCGTGCTGTCAGGAGCCGCAAGCTTTTTCTGTATGCATAAATAGGCGAGCGCATGTGTGGGAAAGAGATGACATGAAAATCGACGCTAGCGTAAATATATTTATGTGTATTCTGCAGAGCCCCGATAACTACTATTTCGTGTACGTGTGTATGTGTGTAAGCATTGAGGTATATGCACGTGTTTGTAGCCATTCAATTCGGGCATTTGAGTGCAAATCATCTTAAAGGGAAATTTGCTAATAAAACTATAATATATTTAATAACTGGGTTAAGGGTATATCGTAGTCGAGACAACTCGACTACAGCATCTTACTTGTTTTTTTTTTTCAAAACTCATAAAGAAAATTCTTCAAAAATGTCAAAAGCATATGAGCTTTTAAATAGGTCCACATTTAGGGTGCATCACGTAATGACGTCATGTCAATCCGGTTACAGATTCTGTTCTATAATTTTTTTCTCATCCAGCAGCAGCAGTAGCACGTCATGGTTTTGGCCGCTACGGAATCGATTTTAGTTTTCATAGATTCGTAGATTTGCTTAAAAGTAAAGAACAAATTTTTGATAACGGGGTGATTTTCTAAATTTCAGGGAAATTTTCATTAACATTAAATATGTGGGCTCAATGCAAGCTTAGATACCATGGGTCGGACAACAGGTTATCGTCAAGTCGTCATACTTTACATTAGATCATTCCCACTTGTTGACATTTCTGTAATGGAATTTTCACATTGACAATCCTCTAAATAGCAAACTAGTTCCACAGGACTAGTTCCGACTTCAAAACTAACAAACAAAGTGAACATCAACAAATATACAGTCATTCCAAGCTTATTTCGGGCAGTGTCTAGCTAAAATTTGTATTGCCTGCCATAAAATAATTATTCATTATTTTTCAAAAATTCCAAAGACCCATGACAGGTACATGTATTGACCACCGAAATGAATATATGACACTAATAAACTGGGATTTCCCCACCCGTTAGGTCGGGTTATGTAAAAAAGTACAGCTATTTAGGTTGAAAGGTTATTTCGGGCAGTTACATTATGGACACCTGGGTGCCATAAAACCCGGATTTTTCTACCTAAAGTTGAATTTTTTCGGTATAAATAGACCAATCCTTCGTAGTCAAACTAGTTATATCCTGCACCTCGGGTGCAACAAGCCAACAAGGACTATTGGCAAACGGACTACCATTGAGCAACGGGAACTCGTCCTGGAACACTTAAAAATTGGATGTACATATCGAAAAATAGCTGAAATGGTCAATCTAAACACCTCAACTGTATTCTACATCATTTGGAGTTTCGTGGACGAAAATTGGACAGAGGACAAGAGCGGAATGGCACTAAACCCGATTTTCACCGAGCAGGACGACCCAAGGATCATCAAGAAATTAAGGCGAAATCTTAAGCTATCGGCTCAAAAACTGACTCAATAGATGCAGGATGAAATAAGGAAAAAGTTCAGTGTGAAAACTGTGCTCCTGGTTTTGCGCAACCATGACTTTAAGGCCCGAGAACCACGGGAAAAGAAATTTCCAAGCGCAAAAAATAGAGGGTATAGGTAACGTTCGCCAAAATCCACATGGACAAGGATTTGGAGCTCTGGAACACAGTCATATTTGAATTTGAGTACAAAATAAACATTTTTGGCTCGGACGGACGGAATTATGTGTGGCGACATTCCAATACTGAGCTGAGTCCCAAAAACATATAGGCATAAGTCAAGCACTGCGGAGAGAGTGTAAATGGTATGGGCATGTATCTCGGCAGCCGGTGGCGGAAATTTTGTAATTATTGAAACAACAATGGACAGGAATGTATACTTCAATATACTAAAAGAAAATTTTCTCCAAAGTTCCGAGAAACCGGGAATCCCACGTACTTTCCGGTTCTACCAGGACAACGACCCCAAGCATAAGGCCGGAATAGTACAGTCCTGGCTAAGATCGAACTGCCCCCACGTGATAATTCCACCGACCCAGTCTCCAGATTTAAATTTTATTGAAAATTTGTGGGCTCTGCTGGAAAATAACATCCGGAATCACAAGATAACCAGCAAACAAGATCTCAAAAATGTTCTGCTGGAGGAGTGGAGCAAGATCAGCCCAGAAACTACCCGGAAGCTGGTATCTTCCATGAAAAATAGGTTAAGCGAAGTTGTTAAGGCTAAAGGATATCATACTAAGTATTAACATCCTTATTTAAGTTTTTATACGCCAAATATGTAACTTTTTTTAAGACTGCCCGAACTAAGCTTGGAAATGTAATTTTGGATATATTTTCAGTTTTTGACTAATTTTAACTAATTAATTAATGTTTTAATAAAAACTAAAGTTCTTTTCTCAAATGTGATATAACATTAAACAAATTGGCATTTAAACATTTTGCGTTTTTTCCCTTGTTTAAACTTTATAGTACTTTAAAATTTTTGCTAGACACTGCCCGAAATAAGCTTGGAATGACTGTAAGTGCATGTTCCTAATCAACAGAAATGTCTTTGTCGATTCCCCGGGCTTGGCAAACAATTCACTAACACACACTCACACACACACACTTCCGCATGAGAGGACGAAACACTTATCTCACTTACGTTCAAGTGCCACTCAATTTGTTTTTGTTTGCCCAGGGAAAATGAGCAACGCCTACGGGAAATTTTCGTGTTAAGGAATTGTTGTTTATTTAATAATGGATAAGAGCACTTCAAGCCATTTCATGATGCAATGTGTCGCCGGAGGAAAGACATGATGCGCAGCTTGACCAGATTCATCTGTACACTGTCCCGCACATTAATGCTGGCCAGGTCCTCCACATGCGAGTATCCTGTTCGCCGCAATCGAAAGAAGAATTTAATGCACAGTTTACATAGCTAATTGGTGCCAACTTACCGGCTATAATCACAGCCTGATTGCCAAGTTGCTGTCCCAATGCCCGCCATGGATCCAATTCGCCATGTGTGAAGAACACCTGTTGATAAACCACGCTCTGGTTAAATCCAAACCCACTGAACTGGGCATTAATCTGTGCAATGCCCATGGCCAGTGCTGCCGGTGTCTGGCCTGGTCCAAAAGCATCACGACACAGCTGCTCAAAGTACCACACAGGCACCTGACTGCCAAAGGACATGCCGGATGAAGCAGTGGGGCTGCTCTCGTTGGTGGTGGTGGTGGTGTACCATCCAAATTGGTTGCATGTCTGATAGAACCAGGCGCGCGCTGTGAAGAAGCTTTCATTTACAAGTTTCTGTGTTCCACTCATTTCACTTACTGCCCGTGCTGCGATCAGAAACATCGCTAAACAGCTCCAACATTGCCCTGTAGCTAAAATCTTGACAGCGAAACTCACTCAGTCGCTTGTCATCACCCGAGTAGAGGCTCTCCAGAAAACGTTCCAGGGCCAGTTCATCGCTCGATTGCAGTGACATGATCGCATCGCAAAGAGCCGGAATATATTCACTTTTAAATTAAATTGTACAATTGATTAGTTAAAGAATTACAATCAGAAAAAAATTACCATAATATTTAGCAAATAGCCCTAAGGGCAAGTTGCTCTGAAAAGTTTTCTTTTTTTTTTAATTATTGCTACACATGTCCTAAAATTATAAAAATATTTTTCTCCATTTTCCAGAATTTGCTCTATTATTTAGAAACATTTTTCGAACAAGTGTATACAACAACTAACAATTAATTTAACATCATTATTTTTATAAAAAGGTCTTTCTAGATTTCTGAAAAGTAATTCAATTCGCTTTCTCACTTTCGCTAGGTCAGATTAAATTCAATAAATTTATAAATTATCCAAAATGTTAGTGTACGTTAAACCTTAAAATGGAAATATTTGGTATATCGATAAAAAACAGGCTAATGTAAGAGTTCTGTATACACTTATAATTATATATTTTTCTACCTTTTAGAAGAAAACCAAGTAAGATGCTGTAGTCGAGTTAACTCGACTACTATATACCCTTAACCAAGTTGTTAAATATATTGTAGTTTTATGGGCAAATTTCCCTTTAAAATGATTTGCACTCAAATGTTCAGTTCTGCAAGTGCATTTCTTACAGAGTATTTTTACTCACAAGCCCGAACTGTCTGGCTACAAACACGTGCATATACATACATGCATACATACATATATAGTAGTTATCGGGGATCTGCTGAATACAGACAAATATATTGACGGTAGCGTTGATTATCATGCCATCTCATTCTCACACTTGCGCTCGCCTATTTATATGCATACAGAAAATTCTTGCGGCTTCTGATAAAAATTAGATCAATATGAGAATATATTTTTGACTATAAATTTCGTGTTTCTTGTCCGATCTCAATGTAATTTGGGCAATTGATCAATAATATGTATATGCATATTATGTATATCTGCGCCTGATACACGAGAGCTTATATTCCAAATTTGTCGCTAGCTCTTATAGTCTCTGAAATCCGCGTGTTCATACAGACGGACAGACGGATGGACGGACAGACGGATAGACAGACGGATAGGACTATATCGACTCGGCTGTTGATCCTGATGAAGAATATATATACTTTATGGGATCGGAGATGCTTCCTTCTGCCTGTTACATACATTTGCACAAAACCATTATACCCTTTTTTACCCATTTTTAATCGAAGGTATATTACTAAAGCTTGGTTCAGGGTATATGGTAGTCGAGCTCGTTCTTACTTGTTAAAAAGGTTAATTTTTGGAAAAAAAAGTGAGCTACACTTACTGATTTTCTTTTATTTTGAAATGATTTTTTCTGACAATGCAAAGCTATTTACATCGAAGATGAACGAGACGCACCTGTAACTCTGCACAACCAATGCAAAGTAATTGCCAATGCCATTAAAGAAGGACGTGCGATCCAACAAATCACTTGCATTAAAACTGTCGCATGCATTCAGTCTTTCAAGTAATTTACTTGTTTCATTCGTGTTGAATAACTTTACCAAGTGGTTAAATCCGATCTCTAGACGTTGTGTGCAGTTGTGGCCATAGCTCAAGTTAATCGAGTTTCCGACGAATTGCATGTATTCTGGAAGTAAAAGACAATCAAATTTAATGTTAATCTATTTCGATGAATAGTACTACTTTGTCTCAAAGATTTTTGTTTCTTCTTAAAGAAATAATTATTTGATTTTTGTTTTTATACCCTGAACCCATTAAAAATGGGTAAAAAAGGGGAATAATGGTTTTGTGCATATGTATGTAACAGGCAGAAGGAAGCATCTCCGACCCCATAAAGTATATATATTCTTGATCAGGATCAACAGCCGAATCGATATAGCCCTGTCCGTCCGTCCGTCGTCCGTCTGTCCGTCTGTATGAACACGCGGATCTAAGAGACTATAAGAGCTAGCGACTTCAAATTTGAAATATAGGTTCTCGTGTACCAGGCGCAGATCAAGTTTGCTTTATTTTATCGATAACTGCCTCAGTTTCTGAATTATCGATACATTTAGATTTCCGATAGCAGTAAATTCCAGATATCTCTCACAATTTATTGGATACAGTCACCAATTTTAGTTGCTAGACTGTTGGCGAGGTCCTTGAAAGATCGGCATGTGCTACGCCCACCTCCGAGGCCCCATCACCCCCGCCCCTAAAATTTTCAAATGACTATATCTTCCGCAGTTTTTGAGAAGGGAAATTTGGTAGGTATATTACTGGTAGTCGCCTTTAAGAACCGACAAAAAATTTGTATTGTCACGCCCACACCTGCGCCTATAATCGACAATTCCGATTGTAAAACGATAACTCCGTATATCTCCGAAAATTTGAAAGATAGAGTAACCAAACTTGGAAGGTAATTTGCTGGTAACCTCCTCCAAGGATTGTCATATCAATTTTTGGACCATACCCACAACCGCCGCCCACAGGAACTTCGTCCCTAGAAATTTAAGGTGACCATATCTGCCGTAATTTGCAAGCTAGAGTTGCAAAATTTTGAAGGTGTGTTACTGGTAACTCCCCCAAAGATCGATAAAAAAAATTGTATGGCCACGCCCACTCCAGCTACGTAAACCGATACACCTATTGGTGTAAGTCGATAAGCCCATATATCTCACGCAATTTGAAAACTTAAGTCACCAAATTTTAAAGGTATATTGCTAGTAACACCCTTCATAAATGTGGAAAAAAAAAATTGGAATTTCAGAGAGATAATATTCATATACATATATATACATCCTACGAAATATATAATCCTACGAAAAAATGTCTTATATTTGATCGACAATCCCCAAAAAAGACTATTACTTTCTGTTTTTAAGAATTAAATATCTAGAAAGTAAAAAATAATTTCTTCACACAAATTAAAAAAAACATTTGCTTAAATGATGTAATCTAAAATAAATTCTGGGAGATGTAAAGCTCTACATACCGTAGAAATTGGCCTTGGCAAGCAATGGAGCACTGGAAGCCCAGCTGGCAGTTACAAGTTCTGGATAAAGTTGAGACATCCAAGCTACCATGCTGCCAGAATAGGATCCACCAATTAGGATCACCTTGGAATGCGTTAGATTGGCGGAGTGTGACTTCTGATATCGGATAAAGTACGCAAGATCCGCCAAGGCCTGATGCAGATTCAAATGCTTAAGATTATTCAAAGACAAGCTATAATGGCTTGTGCTAAGAAAGGCATATTTGATTTAATTTTAAATATGTATTTTAAAAAAGCTAACTTACTTATGTGGCCAACTTTGGCCATAGTATCGATGCTCCGTATAGAATAGAATTCCTGCATTTTCCACGGCCATATCGTGAGCTAGACCCGTGCTCAGCAGACCCGGAGTAATTGTCCATTCGCCTCCCACAAATATGTAAATTGGTCCATGAGGCTTAAGATATTTGTCATTGCGAAGATAGCGCTGCAAGGAAGAAATCCTGTGTGGACTCTAATTTATGATTCATATAGTTTGTCTGCTCACCATTTGCCAGGTTTTATTGTTAAGCTTATCAAAGTGATCGAGCTTTTGGCTTAGCCAAAGCTCCCGCACTGGAGCAGCATCACTTTTCGAATAGCGTCCTGAACTGGGCTCCTGCAGCAGTCGCTCCAAAGTGTAGCGATAGGGATTAAAAGTTACTTCCTCTGCAGAGGAAAAAGTGCTCACTAATACTGTGACGAGAATGAAATACTTCATAGTATTGTGGACAGCTCTTGACTGAAGTTATTGGCCCAGTTCGATTGCCGTTTTATAGATGATAAAGCGTTGCACTTATAGCCCCTATAGATAGTTGCAAATTTATGTAAATTATCTTATTATCGTAGTACAAATAATATGATCCAAGTTGTAATATTTCTGCTGATAAGTTGTTTTATTTATTTATTATAAAAAACTTCCAATGCCTTGCAAAAAGACTACATGCTAACTTAATAGAAACTGCTGTTGTGAGCAAAAATGAATAAGTGTTTTGCATTTTTAATGTAGAATTCAAATGAAGTATTATCTTCCACTCCAGACAACAAATTTTTATTTATTACTATAATTTTTGATGCGACTTTAATAGTTTTATTAATAAATTATTTAAAGTCGACTTATACCAGTCAATTTTAAAATAATAAATAAAGACTTTTGGAGTATTTTATTGTAAAGCGGTCCAAAATTTGTGTCTATAAATTAAAATAAACTATATATATGAACGAATGAAAGTAAAATTTATTTATTTATAATAATCAGCCATGGCCAACTTTGTCTGAAATAATACTTTGTAATAAAACTTGTAAATGAATGGAATTAAAGACATTTATTGCAATTCCCGCAATATTTAAATCTAAATTTTGGCAATACGTGTATGCTGAATATAATATATAATATATTAGATCCTGATATCGGAGAACCAAGAAATTTCATGGTCTTGCATATTTACCTAGAGTAAATATACACAAAATTCTCACTAATTTGTTAATTTATGTAAAACTGCACAATAAACCAGTTCGCAGTGCTTTCTGACTTAATGGGTGTCATGTCATCTTCGACGTGCTGTTCTTTTTTTTATGAGTAAATCTATGAGTTTCAGTTGAGGCAAACAAATCCTAAATAATCATAGTTCATAATGCAAAAGTGTGTTTCCATGAAATAGTAAGCGATAGGGACAAATTAATTTTCCCCTTGGAACTCTTAATACAATCGCCATAATAAGCCATGCAAGCCGAAAGACAAGCAAAACAAGTAAGAACGCTGTAGTCGAGTGAGCTCGACTACCATCTACCCTGAACGAAGCTTTAAATGCATTATAGGTTTATCGGTTTTGGGGGCTGGAGAGGGCGTGGCCCGATATTAGTAATATACCTTCTAAGTTTGGTAACTGTAGCTCTTGAATTGCGGGAGATACAGGCATTTATCGTTTTTTGTGGGCGGGAGTGGGCGTGGCCCAAAATATTTTGGAGTTCGATCTTAGTAATATACCTTCTAAGTTTGGTAACTGTAGCTCTTAAATTGCGCGAGATACAGGCATTTATCTTTTTTTGTGGGCGGGAGTGGGCGTGGTCCAAATTTTTTTTTCACATTTATGAAGGGTGCTACTAGCAATATACCTTTAAAATTTGGTGACTTAAGTTTTCAAATTGCGTGAGATATATGGGTTTATCGATTTACACCAACAGGTGTATCGGTTTAGGTAGGTGGAGTGGGCGTGGCCCTAAAGTTTTCAAATGGCTATATCTTCCGCAGTTTTTGAGTAGGGAACGTCAAATTTGATAGGTATATTACTAGTAGTCTTTAAGAACCGATAACAAATTTGTGGCGCCACGCCCACATTTGCGCTTATAATTGACAATTCCGATTGTAAATCGATAACTCCGTATATCTCCGAACATTTTAAAGATAGAGTAACCAAACTTGGAAGGTAATTTGCTCCTTCAAAGATTGGCATACCAATTTTTGGACCACGCCCACATCCGCCGCCCCCAGGAACTTCGTCGCTAGAAATTTAAAATGCGCATATCTGCCGTAATTTTCAAGCTAGAGTCGCAAAATTGCAGGTATGTTACTGGTAACTCCCCCAAAGATCGATACAAAAATTGGATTGGGGGTGATGGGGGCGTCGGAGGTGGGCGTGGCATATGCCAATCTTTCAAGGACCTCGCCAACAACCTACCAACCAAAATTGGCGACTGTATCCATTAAATTGTGAGAGATATGTGGAATTTATTGCTATCGGAAATCGAAATGTATAGATATTTCATAAACTGAGACAGTTATCGATAAAATAAAGCAAACTTGATCTACGCCTGGTACACGAGAGCTTATATTCCAAATTTGAAGTCTCTAGCTCTAGCTATAGTCTCTGAGATCCGCGTGTTCATACAGACGGACGGACAGACGGACGGACGGACGGACAGACAGACTGACAGGGCTATATCGACTCGGCTGTTGATCCTGATCAAGAATATATATACTTTATGGGGTCGGAGATGCTTCCTTCTGCCTGTTACATACATTTGCACAAAACCAATATACCCTTTTTACCCATTTTCAATGGGTTAAGGGTATAAAAATGGCGCGGCCAAAGCTCTCCTTCTGCCCACATGAACGTAACTTACTCACACTTTGATTTGAGTGTAACGCCAACGCATTGTAAGGAAAAACATCGCCCGCTCTGAAATGCCCCTCGAATATTTTTATTGGGGCGAATCAGCGCTAGCCTGGGCAACCCACAAGGCAAACTATTGGGCTTGGCTGTTGTTTGTAGCTGTGTGGGCCGAGACTTCTGCGTGGGCAGAAAATTGGGCGGGTCGGGCACAAGCCGTCGTTCTCTTTTATGAGTCATTTAGTGTTGTTTTATTCTCTTGTTGCTTTGCACTCAGCGAGCGGCTCAAGTGGCGCTGCTGCTCAAATTATAACTTGTCTTTGGGTTATTTTTCAGTAAAATCTGCTTTAGCTCATTAGCTAGTGCAGCAAGTCCAAAATTACACACACTCGTTACTAATTAATATTTACTGCTTTAATTAGGAGCACAAGTATTTAGCGGATGTGTATGTGGTGAGTGTGTGGATCTTTGCGAGTATGTTAATAATTAGATACTCTGGGTGTTGGGAGTGTCAAGTACTTAAGAGTCTCCTTCAATGATGCATATCGTTGTGACCTTGAGAGCATCGCCCCTCCACTTAAGTTCCAATGGTAATTAATATGCTAAGCTCATCAGGTTTCTCAAAGGAATATCTAACAGAGATACTCTTGAGGAGGGTATTGTATTTTTTGTTCCCCAACTTATTGCAAGACACTTTTTTAGAACGAGGTGCTGAGCTTAAATCCACTAGACTTACTCGATCAAAGACACTATTTATACCCTTAACCCGTTAAAAATGGGTAAAAAGGGTATAATGGTTTTGTGCAAATGTATGTAACAGGCAGAAGGAAGCATCTCCGACCCCATAAAGTATATATATTCTTGATCAGGATCAACAGCCGAGTCGATATAGCCCTGTCCGTCTGTCTGTCTGTCCGTCTGTCTGTCTGTCCGTCCATCTGTATGAACACGCGGATCTCAGAGACTATAAGAGCTAGAGACTTCAAATTTGGAATAAAAGATCTCGTATACCAGGCGCAGATCAAGTTTGCATTATTTTATCGATAACTGCCTCAGTTTCTGAATTATCGATACATTTAGATTTCCGATAGCACTAAATTCCACATATCTCTCACAATTTATTGGATACAGTCACCAATTTTGGTTTGTAGATTGTTGGCGAGGTCCTTGAAAGATCGGCATGTGCCACGCCCACCTCCGACGCCCCCATAACCCCCGCACCTAAAATTTTCAAATGGCTATATCTTCCGCAGTTTTTGAGTAGGGAACGTCAAAATTGGTAGGTATATTACTGGTAGTCGCCTTTAAGAACCGATAACAAATTTGTGGTGCCACGCCTACACCTGCGCCTATAATCGACAATTCCGATTGTAAATCGATAACTCCGTATATCTCCGAACATTTTAAAGATAGAGTAACCAATCTTTTAAGGTAATTTGCTGGTAACCTCCTCCAAAGATTGGCATACCAATTTTTGACCACGCCCATATCCGCCGCCCCCAGGAACTTTGGCCCTAGAAATTTAAAATTCGCATATCTGCCGTAATTTGCAAGCTAGAGTCGCAAAATTTTGCAGGTATGTTACTGGTAACTCCCAGAAAGATCGATAAAAAAAATTGGATGGCCACGCCCACTCCACCTACCTAAACCGATACACCTGTTGGTGTAAATCGATAAACCTATATATCTCAGGCAATTTGAAAACTTAAGTCACCAAATTTTAAAGGTATATTGCTAGTAACACCCTTCATAAATGTAGAAAACAAATTTTGTACCACGCCCACTCCCACAAAAACGATAAATGCCTGTATCTCCCGCAATTCAAGAGCTACAGTTACCAAATTTAGAAGGTATATTACTAAGATCGGGCCACGCCCACTCCAGCCTCAAAAACGATAAGCCTATAATGCATTTAAAGCTTGGTTCAGGGTATATGGTAGTCGAGCTCACTCGACTACAGTGTTCTTACTTGCTTTTATGTGAGGTTAAGGTGCGAATTTCATTTAAAGCCAATGCTATTATTTGAATATGACATTTGGGTCTGGTTGATGCACCATAAAGTTCAGTAAAACTTCTTCCAACAAGTTTATATAACCTTATGATATTTTACACATCGGGGTACTGTTGTGATGACTGAATGTAACCCACATCATGAGTGAGGCACCAACACAGCTTCAAGTATGGAAAAATCTCTCAGAATTCTTCAAATCGTGACATTAATAATTTAAATCCATTGCTGTTAATTTTCTTCTGAGCCAATTGATCATTTGTTTGATACTTGTAACCTTAAAAAAACTAGAATTTTAGATGCCGAAGCCGTTTTATCCAGTCTAGTCCGTAAGATTGCATATTGTTTCTTTTTGTTGCTATTGGTGTTCTAGCATCTTGTAAGCTCCTTAAGCTAGAGTGTTTTTCCAAAGGCTTAAATGTGATAACCATTATTCGAATTTCGCACCCAAACTAGCCATAAATTAAATAAAATTTGCAACTTAAATTGCAAGAGGTTTTGGCATTTATCGGATTTGGAAGCGAGAGTCGGCTTGGCGCAAAAAATGTTTGTAGTTCGATTTTAGTAATATACCCTACCCGGCTATGCTACGAGATGTATAAAGCTCTCTTCAGCACTTTGATATCGTATTTAGTACATGGATGCCAAAATTTAATCTACAGTCAAATTGACTGCGAGGTATTTTACATCGTTACTCGCCAATAATACGCTTTCTGAGAGCCATATTTGGCTCATTATTTTTATACTATGAGCCCGAAGGTATATAGGTTATTGAGTTTGTGCAATGTCCGTCATGCTGTCTGTTCGTCTGGATGAACGCAACTATTTCGATACTCTTAGAAATAGAGACTTGAAACTTGGAACATGTACTTGAAAGTGCTCCCAATAGATAAAGTGTCAGGATTGGAGTCCTACGTACTACTAGGGAGCTAGAAAATCAAATTTGGTAGGTATATTACTGGTAGTCTTTAAGAACCGATAAAAAATTTGTATTGTCACGCCCACACCTGCGCACATAATCGACAATGCCGATATTTTGGAAAGTATAAGTCGATAAATTCGTAAATCTCCCACAATTTTTAAGATTGAGTGACGCAGCTTGGAAGGTAACTTGCTGGTGGCCTCCTTCAAAGATCGGCAAATAATTTTTTGGACCACGCCCACAACCGCCGACCCCAGGAGCTTCGGCCCTAGAACTCTGAAATGTGCAAATCCTCCAAAATTTGTAAGTTAGAGCCACTATCGCCCCCCAAAAACTGATAAATGCCCATATCTCCTTCAATTTAATAGCTACAGTTACCAAACTTGGAAGGAAGATTATTAGGAACCTTCTCTTTACTTTTTTTTAAACCACGCACAAATCTCGAAGAGCTCATATCTTCCGTAATTTAAGAGCTACAGTTGGCAAACTTCGAAGAAGGGTTACTATCTTATATCTACCTCAATCTGAAAGGCAAACTTATATATTACTATTTCGGCCTATTTAACTTCATTGTTAAATTTAACTTAATTATATATCATATGTACGACAAAGTAACCAGTTTCAATAAAAGTTCGGGAACTTAATAAGCAATTTATTTAAGAGAATCTAATGTAGCAATTGACCAGTATGAATGTCAATATAAAATTGTATAAAAAAGATAAATAAAATAAAATACGTTGTTCGGTTTTGCGAAATGAAGAAAATTTTAGCCAAAGTGAATATTTGTAGTAGTTTTCATTGTTTTATGGTGCATTCATCTTCAAAGTTCCCGCGAATATAGGTTCAAACTTTCAACAGTTGTTGTAAAGTGCGTGCTCCAAGCGGACTCTCTCGCATCACCTTTGCACTTCACAATGGCAGCCGCAGTGAGTCAAAGAGCAGACCGCATGCTTCGCGAACTGCGCTCGTATTTGACTCAGGGTTGAGGACTCGCGTAGGCGATTGAGATACACTCGACGCTCGGTGTCCTTTTGAGTGGAATGCAGCGCATAAAAGACGCACGCATAGCGCTCAGCGCTTCAGTCGAGTTTGAAACTTACACTCAAGCGGAGTTGTAAATAGTTGTTCGAGTTTTTTGGCTCGTACTCAAACGTACTGTAACAAAGTTTTAATCCCACACACATACACACATATTACATATCCACATATAAATAGTTCTGCAAACAGAAATGCATAAAAAAAACTAGATTATGGAAATTTAAAACATAAATAAGAAAAACCGCGTGTTTTCAGGTGGCATTCATATTATGTACATATGTGTATTTGCGTGTTTAACTGTATGATTGTGTGTGTGTAATACAGTAAAGCTCATAAGTGTGGAATTTTCTTCGTAGTGAGCTTGTTAAAGACAAATCAAGTGACAAAAGTAGGCAACAAAAATATAACGTTTCCATGCATATGTCCCTTTTCAAGTCTATGTGGGTGTGTGTGTGTGTGTGTGTAAGTGTGTGTGTCGAAGAATTGAATTCAAGAACAACCGTTGTACACATTATTTACCCCAGCAGAGTTAGTCTCAGCCTCATTTCTAGCCTCGTTAGTCCTCACTTTACCTATGTGGGTGTGTAACTGTGTGTGTGTTTTTTTTGTGCTTTGAATAACAACACGCAGAGTTGTTGATTGTTGCCTGCGTTTTGCTATGCCTCTTCTCATATTACCCGCCCCCTTCGGACACCCCCCTTCACTGACGGCACCTGTTAAATTATGCATTAAGAAAACGGAACAGCGCACCCCAAAAAACACTCTACAAGCACCATAAAAAATATATGAAAAGACTGGAAAAATGCTACGAATATAAAGCTCAAATTTTCTGTACTTGTTTATTTTAGTATCGGGCAGTCGGTATCTTTGTCGGTCGTATATATTTTACTTACATATTATGCAAATGAACGCTTGCTTGTGATTTCTGCAGCTGCCCCTCCAGCTATTTTTGCAAATTTTTCAACCTTAAAGCTGCCCAAAAGCCCCCCAAAAAATATGCCTTGCTCTCGCTACCTGTGGCATTGCTTTAAGTTTGATACTATTTACAATTTCTGATCAGCAAATATATAAATACTCAAATGTAAACGTTATTGTCATAATTCACTTTTTGATTTTATTTGTATTTCCTATGGAAGGCCGGTCAGTGCATTTATTTTTTCATCACTTCCTAATCACAGCCAGAGTTTTTGGCATATTGGTCTGTTTGGGTGTTTTCTGGATTGTCTCTAATTCATTTATAAAACCCCAGAAATTTTATAAGCCTAAACCATTTTTCTTATTTCTTAAATTTATATTTGATATTATATATTTTATTTTTAATTTAATTGAAACGTATATTATTACTTTTGTGTCGACTGACTTTAGTTGACATTGAACAAATAAGCAAACGAAATTGATTTTAATTTTTACCAGCTTTAAGTGAACTCATTTACAATTTATGGCCAAGTGCGTCTTACACCACTTATTAAAACAATTTGTGTCGCTATATTTGTCAGCATTTTGTCACCTTAAAAATAAGTTACTTATTTTCCTATTTTATGACCCGTCTGCTTCTGTTTCCGTTTCTGTTTTTATGCAATTCTATACCCCTGCGGCCTATGTTACTATTTGGCAATGTGGCTTCGCTTTTATCTGTGGGGCAAACACGTCTTAAAATATTTCGCTTCATAGGCCTCTAGTGTATATAATTTAGTCGCAAATTGTGTTTCCCCTGATGTTGAATGTGTCATGAGCCACATTTCTGTTATTCAATATGGAATTCTTTATTATTGAATCGTTTGCACAAAAGTTTTATTTGAGTTTATTAAAGAACTCTGACTTAAAATGGATGTGGATTATGCATGACTGGGAATTGAGGAATATCCTCCGGATATTTACGGCTTAAAATCTGATATTTTCTAAGAAAGTAACATTTTAGTCATTTGGGATTATAGATGCCTTAGACTGAACTACTCAGAATGAAGATTAATTCTTATATAATATCACTATTTTAACGAAAACAAAATCTTATATTTCTGTTCATTAAAATAATTTCAGCCTTGTAAATAATCTCTCAGCTCCCATATTATCTGCTAGATACTAGTCACAAAGTTGATTTCAATAAAAACAATAAATAAATAGCAACTACCATTTTATATGCTATTTCTTGTTGAAACTGCAAGCAAATTCTGTAGGACAGTTGTTTTAAAAACGCTGTTAGACACAACGCCTTATTATTCGACAACTTTAATTAGAAAACATAGGTATTCACTTTGCCTTGACCAGACGAACAACATCAACAAAATGCCGACCAAGGGCAACCCAAGGGATTTTGTCGTTCTTTGAACAAAACTGAATAGAAATGTCATCGCACCCCAAAAAATGTATATAAAAAAGAGCAAGTTTCAATTCCAAAAGGGAACCACAGACTAATTAAAATGCTGTCACTTACTTCTTGTTTGTGCATTTTTATTGTTTTGTTTTGACGAACTGTGCAAGAAAAAGTTTTAGAAAAAGTTTGTCTTCTTGTTTAAACAAAGTGAGCAAAGGCGTAGCTAGATTTCTGATTGCCCCAGAAAGTATGCTAAAAGTTTGCTCTGCTTCAAGTTTGACTTTTGTGTAAGGTTGGCTCTTAGGCAAAGTAAAAAAAAGGTTTAACTTGGCTATAATTAAAGGTGAAGGTACGGCTCTCATTTTATTACTAGCTTTCTACTTTCACACCATTTCCAAGTGACTCTGCTGGGTATGTGTTTTTGGGTGCTCCAGAGACTCATTAAAAGGCGCTCAAGGATTGCGAGAGTGTGTTTTATATATATGTTAAATATATATGTGAATATGTGTATTTTTTGTGTGCACATATGTATATTTTCGGTGTGTGTGCTCAAAGGCGAGAAAAGGGTTGTTCAACTTTTCGTAGCTACCGAAAAATTGTTAAAGTTCGTTAAGCTGATTGGACGGCTCTTCCATATAATTTGTTGTTTCATTTTGTGACTTGGTGATTATATATATTAATACGTATATATTATATGTGTTAGAGTAATTAGAGGTATGTACGCTCTTGCGTGTGATATGAAAGTTCGCTGCAAAGATCCCAATGCTTTAATTAAGTTTGTGTTTGTTAATTTTATGTTTATTTACCTTAATAATCATTGGCAAGACTTTAAGTGGTTGCTTCACCTCAGTCTTTGTCGCTTCTTTCTCACTATTTAGTTACTTTTGTGATTTTTCCCCTGAGTATAGTAATTATAGTGGCCAATTAAGTTCTCAGTTTACTTCTTGTCAATTTGTTCATTTCAATGACATTCCACACTAACATATGAATAGCTTGTCTATTTTTGTACTCTGATCTCAAGAAGAGGTACAAAAGGTTTTGTGCAAAAGAATAAATTGATAGGGAGAGCCGTTCAATTGATTTAAAATATAGCTGCACGTTTTATATATCAACTGAGCTGCCTTAGTTATTTTTTACCGTTCAGGCCCTGTATCTGCGATAAGAAATAACTGCAATTCCACGCACGCTTACAGTTGAGTGTATATAACTTCTTAAAGGGAAATATGGCAAATGAAACTGGACTAATATATTTAATTACTGTATTCAGGATGTGTTAGTGTAGCTCACTAGACGACAGCATGATAACTATTTCATTAATAATTTTATTTATTTGAAGTGAGCACTGCTCGAGTCAAACTTTAACTAAGTGTGTTAGCAACTTTAGCTTGGTTAACTTTTTAGTTGTATTCTATAAGCCAGCTTGGAACCACACATGGCTAGCAGAAACAAAATGCCAATTAAAAACTAACAATGTGTGTGTGCAAAAGTAATTCGACAAAAAACACAAATTTGTTGCTACAATTAATGTGATTATTTTGTTTTGTTCTTCTCGTTGCAGTGTAGAAAAATGTAAAAAGTCGACTAAAACATAATATTCGTTTGCCTGCAAATTCTTTTTTGGATTTTAAGTTTAAGCGAAAACGAAACTGATACTAAAATATTTTAGAAAAGAAACGAAAACGTAATCTAAGCCCAACGGTTTATAGCTTGCTGTAACTGCACAAATTAAATACTTACATTTATAGCGATAAACTCAAATATCGAATTAACGTAACGAACGTAAGTTAAGAGTAGAGCTAATTTCTGGTGCGCATAACTCCATTAGTACACGGTTAGCCTAGCACATAGTCACAGCATAGAGCAGCGGAACCAGCTATCTGCTGCAGAAGTGCCAACAATAATTCAATCAAAACCCAGACGGAAAAGAAACCACCAAGTGGCGACGTGAGAGTGGCAAGGGTGACACGAACCATACCAAATCGCTGGAGCTGGAGTCTCTCCGCTCCTTTAGTTCCAAAAACGCAAACTAAAAAGAAAACTTTGTCAAATAGTCGTCTAAGACGGCAATCGTGCGTGTGTGAAAGTTTTACTCCTATCTGTTGAAACTATTGGACTTAGTGAGAAAGTGTCGCGAGTGCTTCAATTTCGCCACGCTTACAACAACAAATATTTTAACTAAATAAGGGGCAGCAAAAGAAGCATACAGCACCAGGATGTCCTCTTCCATGCCTAAGTTGATGATGTGGCCAACAATTATCCTTTCGCTGCTGTTGCTCCAGTCAACGGCTAATGCCATTGATTTGAGCCGCTTGTACGGGCATATGGCAAATCCGATACAAAAACGCAGCGGTAAGTATTCTCTTTAAAATTTTACATATTTTATGTTACGATAGCAATTTACTAATACTTAAACAGATGCCATGTTATAAAGAACAAAGCGTTTCGCAAAATTTAATCTGCCCAAATTAATTGAACTAAATTGGAGTTTTTTACATTTAATATTCATTTTTAAATATGTACATCTGTCTAAAATTAAAAAAAAAATAGCCAAGGTTTTATTTAAAGAGTATATTTTTTAAACGGAAAGTTTTGCCTTTTTAAAATTCTTAATTCTAGGCTAATTTTCTAAAATTTAAAAAATTGTATCTAATTTCATATTCAAATTCATTTAACTTAGTTTGGAAAACTTTTGACTTTCAACTAGAGACCGTCCATGCGTTAGGACACGAAATACATTTCTGAAAAAAAATAAAATTAAAAAGATTCTAGATTTCAGAAATGTATTTTCTATACTTTAAAAATATTTCTAAATCTCAAAATGTCAGAGTACATTTTTTAAGGTGGTTTATTTTCTCAGATAAAAATATGTATCGTAAGTAAAACGATATATAATGTATCACCAATAAAACATATTCAAAGATGTGGCCAATTTACAAGGCTAACTTTAAGTTTATTACTTTCGATTAAATTATGAAACGCAGAATGAAATGATGCAACTGCCCAGCTTTTGTTCATCGTTTAATATAAGCATTCACTACACTTATTTCTTCTGCGTGCATTTTGGGAATACATGCTTTGTTGATTTTCTTACTTCACTCAGAATTCCAATTAAAATTATTTTGAATGCCAGCCAAAGGTCATAATATAAATTATACATTATGACAGCTGCGGTTGCAAAACGTTTTTTCCATTTTTGCCTTTTCATATCATTTTGCCAAATGCAGTCAGTCAAGAATCAGTCAAAAGTGAAGAAGTTGAAGAGAAACCGAGTATTTAATTTCAAAGAAAAATACAAGCTATAATTATACTGTCAGGTGAAAAGGGGCAACTGTCAAGCAGTCTGGACAGCACGATAAAATTCATTGTGAATTGTTACTAAATACACAGTCGGTTAAGTAATATTAATCATATGTAATCATATGATGTGCCATTCCATAATTTGATATGTTAATGACTGTAATTTCAGCTGAAATGAAATGAATTATTCATGGGATATTGAGCTTCAATGGTAATCAATAACATATTATGTCAGTTAAACATTGCATTAAAAAACGATAATTGATAAAAAACACCAATTAAATCATTTTTCCAAATAACATAAGCAGTTGGCAAATTTGAGTGAATAACTTAAATTTGAAGAAGACGGCTTTTGCGGTATATCAAATTCCTTATAACTTTGCATTTAATTAAGCAAATGTCATTTGCTATATATTCAATTTTTACCTAAATCTTCTTTGATTTTGGGGAGAACTTCAATTGCTGGTTTATTCTGCTACCGTTGAGCCAACAAACGCTTAAGCTTTTTAGACATTTTGGTGGCTTACCGCTAAGAGTAAAAGGACTTTTCTTTCGTCACATTTTGCGTTGAGTTTCCTGAGTTTGCCTATTCTCATCTTATCTTCGACGGTGACCATCACTCAGCACGTTGGCCATTATTCATTGTAGGTTCCTTTTGTGCTTCTGCATTTGGCTTTGACCGGCTTTATGACCACCGTTGACGGTAACGAACGCAGCTTTGGTCATAATTTTATGGCCCAGAGAGATGGCAGTAAACAATTGTGCAGCTCAACCAAGCTATGTGCAACAAAAACGTAGAGCGCTACTCACCTAAAAAGGGTTTTTTATCCACACCCCTTTTTTTGCGGCTACTTTTCATTTTAATTGGTTACTACATAAAATATGTACGTGGGTATGCCATGTGCTTGATTGAAAACACAATATGAAAAAGTTATTAAATTGCATTTAAAATTAATGACCACAATTAGCAGTGACTTAACCCTAAAAAAACAACTGAAAACTGTCTTTAGGGCTAAAAGGTTTTAATAAATAAAAAATTCATATTAACTTTAAAATCAAAATTGCGAAATATATTATATAAAATATATAGTATTAAAAATATATACAAAAAATATTTAAAAAATCTTGAGGTATTAAAATGTAGAACTGTACAATATTTATTGCATGTAATTCTGAAAAACGGGGAAAAACGCAATCAGACCAGAAGTTGTTAAATATTAATATTAAAACAAGTGAGAACGTTCACTCGAAATACTATTATACCATAATTACCAACCAAAATTGGTGACTGTATCTATTAAATTGTAAGAGATATGGGGACTTATCGTTTTGCTAAAATCGATTTTCGCGGTTTTCTAGCTCCCTAGTGGACGTAGGTCCAAACCCAAGACACTTTAACTTTTGAGGGTACTTTCCAGTATACGTTCAAGTCTCTATCTCTAAGGGTGTCGGAGGAACGCGCGTTCATACAGACGGACAGACGGACGGACAGCATGACAGACATTGCACAAAACCAATATACTATTATACCTTTTTGGTATAATAGTATAATGAATACAGTCGACATCGGTCTGAATGATACTCTAATGACGACCAAGCCTTTCACGTCTCTCATTTATGAGAAAGCCATTAAGAGTTTTGCTGCACGAGTTCCGCTTACGGTTTCCCTTATTTATATTTAATGAGGCACGAAGCGAAAACTTGCCCAACAATGCAGTAGACCAAGAAGTAGATAAAAAAGAATATAAATTAATTTCGAAACATTAGCACAAGCAGCTGACACAACCAAAACTTTCACCTGACCCGAAAGATTTTAATACAATTAGGAGCTTGGCACGGGCGAGAGAAGAAATAAAACCGCAATGGAATCTAATAAACTAGACGGTTATTGCTCGAGGCTAGCAGGAAATTGCAGCTTCGCTTGTGTCCCGGTGCAAAATGCTTGGTATAATGTGCTCGTAATCACGATTTTGGTTTTGTGTGTTTTTTTGCAGCATTTACCAGCAGTATTTTGTGCAACATGCAACTGCAGTGCGCTGCACAAACGATCACGTAAATGGACAACCAGCTTGAATGGCAGCACGAAATGTTATAAGCCAATATCGCCGCCGGCAGTGGCATGGCGCTTTTCTATTTTATATTTGCATGTGTGGCACGCTCTAGCGAACGCCGCTGAGTATACTACGTCTTGTTTTCCATTTGTTGCCGCTCTGGTGTGCCGAGTGCACTCGAGTGGCAGAAAACACACACACATTCATCCAAGCACACCTCTACACACTGCTCATTTCAGTTGAATTACAATCTAATGGCTATGGAATCAAAAACAGTTATTGTTCTTTCACAGAACACAATAAAAGACTGCATTATTCAAAGTGTAATTCCTACACAATTTGTACTGGTTCGCATGGAGCTTATTTAACTAATTAAATTACACAAAAAAGTGTAGATTTTTATACAAAAAGAGCAACGACAAATAGCTAACGTAATTAGGCGACATAAAAGCATATAGTTACCGATGTGTGAACAAAAGTATAAGAGTTAACTACGCTGATTTCATGAAATTAATAAAAGAATGTTGCATTCTTTTGTATAACGTCAATATAAACTTTATGTTAATTTTTAATAGGTTAGGGTAAATGTCAAAAAAAATATATACATGCATGTCTGTCTTTTAGTTTTTTATACTATTATACCAAATAGGTATAATAGTATATTGGTTTTGTGCAATGTCCGTCATGCTGTCTGTCCGTCTGTCCGTCCGTCCGTCTATCCGTCTGTCCGTCCGTATGAACGCGCGTTCCTCCGACACCCTTAGAGATAGAGACTTGAAACTTAGAACGTATACTGGAAAGTACCCTCAAAAGTTAAAGTGTCTTGGGTTTGGTCCTACGTCCACTAGGGAGCTAGAAAATCGCGAAAATCGATTTTAGCAAATCGATAAGTCCACATATCTCTTACAATTTTATGAATACAGTCACCAATTTTGGTTGGTCGGATAATGGCAGGATGTGCCACGCCCACCTCCGACGCCCCCATCACCCCCGCCCCTAAAATTTTCAAATGACTATATCTTCCGCAGTTTTTGAGTAGGGAACGTCAAATTTGGTAGGTATATTACTGGTCGTCGCCTTTAAGAACCGATAACCAATTTGTGGTGCCACGCCCACACCTGCGCCAATAATCGACAATTCCGATTGTAAATCGATAACTCCGTATATCTCCGAACATTTTAAAGATAGAGTAACCAAACTTGGAAGGTAATTTGCTGGTAGCCTCCTCCAAAGATTGGCATACCAGTTTTTGGACCACGCCCACATCCGCCGCCCCCAGGATCTTCGTCCCTAGAAATTTAAAATGCGCATATCTGCCGTAATTTGCAAGCTAGAGTCGCAAAATTTTGCAGGTATGTTACTGATAACTCCCCCAAAGATCGATCAAAAAATTGGATGGCCACGCCCACTCCACCTACCTAAGCCGATACACCTGTTGGTGTAAATCGATAAACCCATATATCTCACGCAATTTGAAAACTTAAGTCACCAAATATTAAATGTAAATTGCTAGTAACACCCTTCATAAATGTGGAAAAAAAAATTTGGACCACGCCCACTCCCGCCCACAAAAAACGCTAAATCCCTGTAACTCCCGCAATTTAAGAGCTACAGTTACCAAACTTAGAAGGTATATTCTCAGGATCGAACTCCAAAAATTTTTTTGGGCCACGCCCACTCCCGCCCCCAAATCCGAAAAACGCCCAAATCCCCCGCAATTCAAGTTATGGTAGGAAGATTACTAGGCAGCTCCTTTATAATTTTTTTGGGCAACGCCTACTTCCGCCCCTAAAATCTCGAAAAGAGATTTTCTTAACTGTACACAAATTAACGTATAATAGTATTTCGCTGTCGGTTACGTCCGACTGCAACGTTCTATCTTGTTTTTAAATGGCTTTAAGCATTTCAGTTGACAAAGATTATTCACAATTCAAGCTGATTAAGCTTAATTGACTTATAACAGGCCAGCTAAACATTAATTGCGATTGACATCCAATCAAATTAAAAAGTATATTACTTTTAAGTTATTCAATAAATTTGTTATTAAAACATTTCATTCTTCCTTTTCAAAATACAAATGACAAATAGAGTTCAAAGAAAATGGATAAGAATATGCAATAAATAATTCAAAATCACCCTGCATCTGAAATGAAATTATGGAAACTCAAAATGACTTGCTTTTCAACACCATACCAGTCAGGTTAGAAATACTAATTTAGTAATATTCGTTTAATAACTCCTGCACCGTTTCTACCCATAGCCAAAAATGACTAAACACAAATTTATTGTTATTGATATACAACAGAACGGAAAACTTTGTAGGCGTATCGGATGGTTTGTTCAATTTGTGTGCCTCCATCCCGACATAAATAATAACGATAAAATATTTTATATATACATGGTTAGAACAGCACAATACCAAAGTCATTTGTAAGTAATTTGCCAATACCATAAAACCGCCTAACCGACGAGATGGTCAAGTTACCACACAATATAAAATATCCTATTACTGCGATAAATTTAATTATGTTGATATTTTAATTATACGAGAACAGCAGTGATTTGTGGCCCACTCGCCAATTTTGTGCGAGCTGGTCATTGATATGCAAATCTATAAATTATTAGATGTGTGTATGCAAATTAGCTTACCCTTAAACCCATCCGGTTACTTCATCACGCATACGACGCACTGGCGCCAAAATTGTTGCAGCGCATGTCCATCATATTTACACATACATATATTCGACCCTCTTTTTCTAATTGTATGTCAACAGTGACAGACAGTTGACAGTGGTCGTATGGGTGTCAACCATTGAATTAACGATGTACCGATTAATTTCGAATCGCACTCATATGAGAATCTCGAGAAGTTAAGCAAGTAAGAATGTTATTTTAAAGAGAGCTCAACTACGAAATACCCTGAAGACATGTCTTTACTTATCGAAAGCCATAAACTAAAAATAACAAGTAAGAATGCTGAAGTTGAGTGAGCCGGAATTCGATATACCCTTAACACAGCTGTTAAAAATATTCTAATACTGTTGGCAAATTTCACCTTAAAAAGTTTCGCATCCAAATGCGAGCAGGTCCGCATGTGCACTCATTTCTAATAGCAAGCAATATTCAGAAAATGCTTTCACCTGCTGATAGAAATGAGATCAATATGAGAATAAATTTTCGATCATACCATGTGAGATTCTTATCCGGTTTCGATGAAATCTTGGAAGGTAATCAATAATATGCTTATGCAAATCGCTAAAATAACGCAAACTTGATCTGCGCCTGGTATACGAGAACTTACATTCAAAATTTCAAGTCTCTAGCTCTTATAGTCTCCGAGATCCGCATATTCATACAGACGGACGGACGGACAGGGGACGTAAGTTGTAAAAAATCAGCATTCATTGGCGCGATAGTAATCCGAATTTTTTGTTAAAAATAAGGATTTGCATTTCTTATATATTGATATACGAGTATACAAATGTATACTTTATTGGGTTCGAGATTCTTTCGTCTGCTTGTGACATACATTTGCATAACTTCGTTACTCCTTTCACCAGTTTAAAATCATTTCTGGGTAAATGAATTTATTTTTTCTTGTATATTATTAATGTGATAGTCTCAGGATTATGTTTTATTTTTATACCAAAAAGGTATAATAGTATATTGTTTTTATTTCAATGTCCGTCATGCTGTCCGTCCGTCTGTATGTATGAACGCGCATTCCTCAGAGATAGAGACTGGAAACTTGGAACGTATACTGGAAAGTACCCTCAAAAGTTAAAGTGTATTGGGTTTGGTCCTACGTCCACTAGGGAGCTAGAAAACCGCAAACATCGATTTTAGCAAATCGATAAGTCCACATATCTCTTACAATTTAATAGATACAGTCACCAATTTTGGTTGGTAGGTTGTTGGCAAGGTTCTTGAAAGATCGGCATGTGCCACGCCCACCTCCGACGCCCCCATCACCCCCGCCCCTAAAATGTTCAAATAACTATATCATCCGCAGTTTTGGAGTAGGGAACGTCAAATTTGGTAGGTATATTACTGGTAGTCGCCTTTAAGAACCGATAGCAAATTTGTGGTGCCACGCCCACACCTGCGCCAATAATCGACAATTCCGATTGTAAATCGATAACTCCCTATATCTCCGAAAATTTTAAAGATAGAGTAACCAAACTTGGAAGGTAATTTGCTGGTAACCTCCTCCAAAGATTGGCATACCAAATTTTGAACCACGCCCACATCCGCCGCCCCCAGGAACTTCGTCCCTAGAAATTTAAAATGCGCATATCTGCCGTAATTTGCAAGCTAGAGTCGCAAAATTTGGCAGGTATGTTACTGGTAACTCCCCCAAAGATCGATCAAAAAATTGGACGGCCACGCCCACTCCACCTACCTAAACCGATACACCTGTTGGTGTCAATCGATAAGCCCATATATCTCACGCAATTTGAAAACTAAAGTCACCAAATTTTAAAGGTATATTGCTAGTAACACCCTTCATAAACGTAAAAAAAAATTTTGGACCACGCCCACTCCAGCCCACAAAACCGACAAACGCCCATATCCCCCGCAATTCAAGTTAGTCAGTTACCAAACTGGGTAGGAAGATTAATAGGAAACTTCTCTATAATTTTTTTGGGCAACGCCTACTCACGCCCCCAAAGTCTCGAAAAGCCCATATCTCTGGAATTTAAGAGTGAAAGTAGCTGATACAATTTGTTGTGTCTGCTCTCCCCGTGTAATTCTGCTCACCGTCTTTAAAAGCCACGCTCACTTATATGCAAGAATGTGTTCCCATTCAAAAAGGCAAACCTGGGCAGTATATCTTGACTGCACACAAATTATGGTATAATAGTATTTCGCTGTCGGTTACGTCCGACGGCAACGTTCTATCTTGTTTGCGAGAAATGAGAGATGAGCTTGATTAAAATAAAACTTCCATGTTTTGTTATCACGATTTTATTAATGAGTTACTCTCGACAACGCATTTACGTAGACCTAGATATTACTTATTTATTTTGACTTGATCAATAAATATCAAGGACCTGGGTCGAAGGTAAAGGTCAATGCAATCGATTTTTTCGCGCAACTTTAATTGAAGCGTATATAAAGCGTATTACACACGAGATATTTATAAATGCGTAGACGCAGCTAGCCACGGTCTGACGTCGTGTCCATATTTAAGCATTCACATTATGCATACCTTAATGGCTTGTATAAAGGTTGGTAATAAGTCTGCGAATTTTATAGTACAAGCGAGGGCAGTGAGCTATAACTAGGCAAATGACTGAAATATATTTTGGTTACTTAGTTTGCACAATGCGCCGTTTTTTATGGCGTAATATTATTTGACGTTGGTCTGTGGGTCATCAAAGAGCGAAGTTTTTGCTCTACAAACATACATTCATCCGTCCATGCACTTAATAGCAAATAGCTACGGGCACTTTATATATATATTTTTTACGGCTTGTCAATTTTACGCGCAGTCAACCGCGACTTGGAGTGAAAGTATATTTTCCGCTTGGCATTTCTTGATTCTGCTTTCTTTGCCCTGCCAGCCTTCCACATTCTCCCGCATTCCATTCACAATTGGGTTGTTGTTACAGTGCGACAGACTGCTCTAAAAGTTTTGCATCGAGCGAGCAAATAGAAAAACGACGAAAACGCTAAACTTATTGAATATGTATATACATATGTACCTATTTGTATTTGTAAGTTTAGATGGTGGGCATAGCCTCGAGGCATTACACATATGTATGTACGTTGCCACGTAGCGGATACAAAGTTAGCAAAGATAAAATATCACTTCCATTATTACAAAGCCACTCGAACGTTGCCGAGTAACCGCAACTGACATCCAACAGTCGAGTGCGGACTCCTCAAATATAGATTCGTGTTTGTGGTAAAAACAAACCAAAAAGTCCACTCTAATTTCGATTTATTTTACAATGGAAATAATTTGCAGCCAAGTTTATTTTATTGGAAACAAAACATTTTAATTCGCATATAATAAGTATAATATTAATGACTGTGAAACTAAATGTTTTTCAAAATACAATTAAAATGTAATTCATGTAACTTAATGTAATTTTTAAAGCTAATTACAGAAAAAATATTTTTTATTTCTTAAATTTGTATTTTATTTATTTAGTTGTTAGCAGTTGTTTCAATTTTCGTTATCGCATGTCTCGTATTTTAATGAAATGTTTTGTTATTCATTGTGCAAAGACGAATAAAAATAGGACAATCAGCTGCTAAATCAAGCTTAATTTAACACACATTAACGACAACAGAGTCATAACTGAATCGCGATATGTAAAAATTGGGAATGTAAGAAATGCTGGTCATAGTGGATTCCAGCTATGCGTACGTGCTGAAAATAAATTGGTTGATGCTGAAAATTTGTTCGTATGTCATCTTATTTTACTTGACAATAGACTTATGCCATTTTATCCATGCTTAGCTAGGTTAAAATATATGACATTTATATTTAAATAAGCCCACTAGATGGTAAAAGTACAGCTGTTTTGATTTGCATGGCAGCCACATTTACATGTTTGCATATTTTCAGGCTTTTGTAGTAAATAGTTTTCGAGTGAATGGGGCTACGATACATGCACAGTGTACATTACTATATATGTGTGTATATATACAGTGTCTCAAAGCCAGTTTGAAGAAGCTTCAAGGAAAAAATTTAATTGCCTGCCATAAACTCATTATTCATTATTTTTCAAAAATTCCAATGACCGATGGCAAATACACTTATTAACCACCGAAATGAATATATGACCCTAATAAACTGGGATTGCCCCACCCGCTAGGCTGGGTTATGTAAAAATGTACCTCAATTTATGGTCAAAGCTCTTTTGGAACAGTTACATTATGGACACCTGGGTGCCATAAAACCCGGATTTTTTGCCAAAAGTTGATCATTTTCGGTTTTAATAGACCAATCCTCCGTAGTCAAGACTATGGGCAAACGGACTACCATTGATCAACGGAAAATCATCCTGGAAGACTTAAAAATCGGATATTCATATCGCCAAATACAACTGTATTCTGTATTTTGGAGTTTCGTCGACGAAAATTTGATGGAGGGCGGAATGGCATCAAAAAGGATTTTCACCGAGCAGGACGAGCCGAGGATCATCAAGAAAATAAGGGGAAATCTTAAGCTATCGGCTTAAAAACTGACCCAACTGGTGCAGGATGAAATGGGGAAAAAGTGCAGTGTGGAAATTGTGCTCCAGGTTTTGCGCAACTATGACTTGAAGATCATGAAATAGAAATTTATGAGAGCATCAAATAGAGGGTCTAGGTTGAGGGTCGCCAAAATCCACTTGGACAAGGATTTGGAGTTCTGGAACACAGTCATATTTGAATATAAGTACAATATCAATATTTTTTGCCCGGACGGATGGAATTATGTGTGGAGGCAGTCCAATACTGAGCTGAATCCCAAGCACTTAAAGGCAACTGTCAAGTATGGAGGAGAAAGTGTCATGGTATGGGCATCTACCTCGGCAGCCGGTGTCGGAAATTTGGTGATTATTGAAACAACAATGGACAGGAATGTGTACTTTGATATACTAAAGGAATACTTACTCCAAAGTGCCACCAAGACAACGACACCAAGCATAAGTCCGCAATAGTACTGTCCTGGCTCTGCTGGAAAAAAAAATCCGGAATCACAACGTATCCAACAAACAAGATCACACAAATGCTCTGCTGGAGAAGTGTAGCTAGATCAGCCCAGAAAATACCCGGAAGCTGATATCTTCGATGAATAATAGTTTAAGGTAAATTGTTAAGGCTGAAGGATATCATACTAAGTAATAATAAGTATTAATTATTAAAGCTTTTAAACGCCAAATATTTCACTTTTTATTAAGACTGCTTCAAATCGGATTTGGCCTGTACATTGGATATGTTTTCAGTTTTTGACTTATTTTAATTAGTTAATTAATATTTTAATCAAAACTAAAGTTTATTTTTCAAATGTGATATAACATTAAACAAATTGGCATTTAAACATTTTGAATTTGTTTCCTTTTATACCACTTTAAATTTTTTGCTTGACGCTGCTCCAAACTGGCTTTGAAACACTGTATATATATAAATATACATATATATATTTGTATGTATGGATGTGTAAATAAAAATGCAATTCTAAATGCAAGATTGTCGTCCAGTAACGTTGAAAGACGCGTCAGCTAAAATATTCTTTACTTCTAACCACAAATTCAGATGCTCATTGGCCGAGAGAATTTGCATTTTCACTTGCACTCGAAATCCACTTGCGAGTTTCGGTGCACTTGGCCAAGAAGAAGGGTCTTCTTTAGCGGTTTTTGTGGACAGCTTCTGGCATTGAATATCCAATTTGACTGCGAGCATTAAAAGCAATACGATAAGTATCTGGTGGTGTTGAAACACCATCAGTTGCTGTGGTTGTGGAATTTGTAGATTTTCCATATCCAGCTGTGAATGGCTTTATATGAATTGTTTGTGTTTGTTGTTAGAATAACACGTATGTATATATATCAGCCATATAACTGTAAACTTTAAATTTTAAAACTTTGTTAGTAAACATTTATGACTCAATCTAATTTACTTGAACTGTAATTTGTATGTGTGAAATGTGTTTTTGAATTTCTTGATATTAACTTAAAATAACTTATATATCAATTTGTCAAACTTTTATCTTAATAAAGCTTATGCAGCTTATTGCTAACTAGCCTCACATGTTATACATTAAAAAGATGTATCTGAGGATATGAACTAACTAGTTTTAAAACTTTTCAAAGTTAATTAAGTATTCCAGATTCACCTTCCGGTTTGGTATGAAATAAAATATATGCGAGAAAATTAATTTGAATCTAAACTATATTTTCAGACTACATAATAAAATGCAACCAAAACAATCATTTGGCTGTCAATTCTCAAATTTCTGTTGTTGTGTAATTCCAGATTGAAACCATTTAAAATAATTTATTACACATTTCAATTATCCGTTCGCATTGTAAGCCGGTAATAAATATTAATTGTTTTGCCGACAAATTGAAACTAAAACAATACCAAACTTTTGGGAGACAATTTGATAAATGAACTTCCCACAATTCGTTCTCGTTCACATTTCAAAATTCAAATTCTATTCCATGGCTTTTGTGGCTTTGACATAACTTAACAGAAATCAATTATCACTTCTGCTTTGCATAAATCCGGATTCGCACCGGATATTAGAGGCGCACCCACAAAGTTTATTTAAATTGGCAGCCATTGTGGTTGGCAACCAATCGACAGGTGTTTTTAATGAGTTGCGCTCCTACACTGAAATAAAAACTCTTGTGACAGTGGCCTTGACTATCATTGAACATTTTGCATATCACCGTTACATGCCTTTTTTATCATCCATTCTCGGCCAGCAGCAAGTCAAGCAACTAAGTGAAATATACAAGGCAAACTTTTAAATAAAATGGGTAGGAATACAAAAAATAAAATTAAATTAATAATAGTTACAAATTATATTAATTACTATGAAATGGGAATAAGTAAATTAATATTAAAATAGGAAAAAATGTAACAATAATGGATACTTAATATATATTAAAATATAAAGTATTCCAATATTTTTTGTAAGAATTGCGGAAACTCAGAAAAAAACCCAATTTTCCATAAATTATTTAGTTAACAAACAAAAAATCAAAAATAATATTATCTATGGAAGTATAAAAGTGTTAAATGGCTCACCATTTATTGGAAGTATTGGAGATATCCAGAAAAGCCCATTCAGATGGGTTTGAAAAATTCTATGAATTTGTGACATTATTAAATACTTTTGACACTTTTTGGGCCAATTATATTTTTAGCAGGGCATACTTTGACCTTAATATTTAAGAAAATCATCATATTGGTAAAACTTTTTTTGATATCTTACGTGTTTATTTTTCACTTTAGGTCCACAAATATTCCTGATAATAACGACTTTGACTTTTAAAAATTCGCAAACACTTTCATGTTGATATACATACTGTTCTTATTGCCTGATAAGCCTTTTTATGTCTATCAGTTTACTTCTGTACAACTTGCGCATAAATTATTTGTTCACATTTGGCACTGCGCTCAACACGAACCACATTCATTGCTGAATTATTCTAGGACTGTATCAAGAGTGTTGTGGATTTGAAATGCGTTCTCAAGTTAAATGACTGCGACGGACAGATGCAAATACAGTAGATTCTGCTGCTCAGCGCGAGGTCACAGGGGAATTGTTGTGTGCACGAGTCAAGAATAAGTGTTTAAGGCACTCGAGTCTGGGACTGAACCCATTCCAGCTACAAGGCACTTTGCGGTTGTGATGAAGTCTAAGAGCGAAACGCTCATAGTTTAACAGAGCCGCACGTATTATGCCATAAGAGCCGCAATACATTCATTCATAAGCACATTGAAACTTATGTGGCAACAAAAGGGTTTGGAATTACAGTTGCATGATTTTGAAGGGGACCTTTAAGTGCAAAGAGCCAACTTCTTTTGAAATATATAAAGATGTGTTCAGATGTCTTTCACCTAATTAGGTCAAAGTAGAAATGCTACCAGCTGATTATACAGTGATTATACAGACCGATGGTAGATACATACCGTGTCTGACAGCTCATATCGACCTGTATCTAGCAAAAATTTTAATTGCTATAAACTCATTATTCATTATTCTTCAAAAATTCAAAAGACCAATGGCAGGTACCTGTATTAACCACCACAATGAATATATGACCCCAATAAACTGGGATTTCCCCGCCAACTAGGTCGGGTTATGTAAATAAGTACCCCAATTTATGGTCAATGATTAATTCGAACAGTTACATTATTGGGACCCAGCCATAAAGCCCGGTTTTCAAGTTAAATATTTTCGGTATTAATAGACCAATCCTTCGTAGTCAGTTTAGTTATACCCTGTATCTCTTTTATAATCTTCCTTCCAAGTGTGGTAATTGTAGCTATTAAATTGCGGGAGATATGGCTATTTAACGGATAAGATAATATAAGGTCGCAGCCGTCTTACCTAACCTAACCTAACACTATCCAGAGTTGTAATGACACTGTAACTACTCGATACATGTATGTGTGCATGTATACTTGCAAGATGCTGCAGAATACACACACACATATATATTTTCAGCCGCATCGATTACCCACCACTTTCTTCCACAGGTACTCCCAAGTAAAGTCACCTTGGGAATATGAAATGGGCTATAAATTCTTCGCCAATCTTGATTAAATTTGCTCAGTTGATCATCACAATTAAATATATATCAGTTATCGACATCTATACATATTCTTTAATGTGACAGTTATCGATAAAATTAATTAAACAAAATAGGTATTCGACGTGTTATATTAAAAAATTTTAAGTCTCTAGATCCTACACTCTCCAAGATCAGCATGTTCTCATATACAGATTGAATCGGATATTGATCCTGATCTGAAAACTAATTGTATATTGCAAGCAAATTGGATATACTTGATGCCTGCTTACTTTTACTCATTTTTTGTCAACAACAGCATTTAGAAGTTTTGATTTATTTTTTTAAATTTATGCAATTTTGATATACGCCTAAATAGGCAATTATTATCCATTGAACATTTATTCGTCCCCTTCCTTCGCTTCGGCCGCAGATTCAGCAGTATTTTCGGTACCAATCGAGGGTGCCGGCGCTTCCTCTTCTTTTTCGTCATCTTTGGGTGGCTTTCCTATACTCCTACCACCTAGAGCCAATTGGGCTTGGGGCGAATATTCGCCCTCCTCCTCGCCCTCTTCTTCGGCAAAGTCCGCGGCAATCGGCTCTGGCGGCAGCCAGCAGGCGCCCTTTATGAGACGCTGCTCGATCTCGGAAATTTCATTCTTATAATACTGATTGAAATCGGGACGATCCCAGATACTCTTCACCCATTGCAAATTGAAGTCCATCTTGGCGCAGCAGCAGAACTTTCGTGACTTGTGGCACTTGGGGCATTTGCTGAGCTGGCGGGCGGGATGAGTGTACTGCTGTTTCTGCTTCTTCTTGCAGCAGTAAGGGCATACATGCTTCGGCTTACTCTTGGTACTGCAAGGCACCGGCTCCTTGGCGTAGACAAGATGTCCCCGCTTCTTGGCACAGAAACAACAGTTGCAATCGTCACCCTCTGGCTGCCGCTTGCGTGTCTGCATGCGATCGTAGAACTTCTTGTAGGCAATCTTGATTTTGGCCTCGTAGGCCAACTGCTCGTTGCAGGAGAGGCCGTCGAAGCGTGCATAACTCTCGGCACTCTTGCGTGCGGCATGCACCCAGACGCACTCATCGTTGTAGGTAGGTCTGCCCTGGTCATCGTAGGTTAGCTCCTGCTTGGGCTCATAGTAGAAGGCTTTAAAGGCGCGCTTGATGATGTTGTAGGCCAAGTGTGCCTCCACTTTGTTCATCAGAGATTTCTTGCCCAGTTCGTGGAAGAGATCCTCTTTTCGCAGTCGCTTTTTGGGGACCGTATCGATGCAGTAACATACCTGATCATAGTGAAGAAAGGCATACGTTATAATGTCGATGGTCGACTTTGCCTTACACTCGTGCAATCCGCATATGATCATTATCTGTCCTAATGTATTAGCTAGGTCTAGTACGTTCTCCAGAAATATCGATGAGGCATTCACCTCGCCCAGACACTTGCATTGGGTGTGCTGGTCAATGATTCCAAGTGGTGCATGGCGCTGGCACTCCTTGTGTTGACAGTTATTCCGGCACCGGAAATCAGGCATCGCATGATGGGCCTGCATTGAGCTCAAACACTGGAAATTTTTAAAGTGATCAAATTAAAAAAAAAAGTTTTGTTTTTTATGGTCTTCTGACTTTTCAAATAATATATACATCCAAAATATTTCTAATAAATTTTGACTATAAATTGTGAAGGAAATCCCGAAGATAATATTAACAATTGAATTATTTCTCGAGCGGAATTCTAAAGTGTCGATTTTACAAATATACATAACAATATATATTTGTCAACTAACCGTTTTTAAATGGTACTATAAAATGTCATGTAATTTTCCAATGCTGAAAAATTTTCACTAAGGATCCAAGCTCGTTTCACAAAGTAAATATTAAATAATAATAATAATAACAAGCTGAAGAAAAGTATAATAAAACCAGTGATTTCATATAAGGAATCCTTAAAAACGGCATATAAATTTTCAGTTATAATAATAAAAATAAAATTAGATTAAGAGAATTTTACTTTGGTACAGGTAAAAAGCTTTATAATTACAAATGTATATTATTACTGTGTTGCTTTAAGCGAAAAAGTTGAAAGAATCAACAATTTGTTATGTAGACTAACGTTACTTATATAACAATTTTATTGGTAAGTGCTTGCAATACTTTTCAACATTCTTGTTACAAATTTGATAACATTGTTAAGCCCTTTTTTGAATAACACAATGTAAGCAGTTTGTTTTATGTATTAAGATATATTGGATAAGTAAATAGAGTGTGAAAAACACTCAGACACGTCAGGCTGATCTCTTTAAAACTGACGACCGTCATGCTGTAAGCATTTGTTACTGTTAATGGGGCCATTAACTCATGTTTATGATTAGGTCGAACTGTGAGTGCTGTCCTGCATAATAGATGCCAAATGCCCGGGACAATATTCATAAGCCATGAGCTGCTGCTGCGAAGACATGTCCTGATTACTATTCGCTACTTCCCAACAAAATACATACATCAAATTTTAATTTAGTAGGCAAGCAGAGTATCAACAAGCGACGCAATATCCATATCCGTTGAAAAGAGGCAAATAGAACAAATATTGGACGGGTGAATAGGAAAAAAAACAACAATCAAACACATCCCCCTCCACACACGTCCTGCCCATAAGGGACACGAGCCAAACAGATTAACGATAAAGTTGTCATTACTCATGCCACTGTGTATTTACCCTGTCGGAAAGCACAGCTGAGGATCACCCTGAACACTGAACGCATTAGAAGGCTAAGGCCACATAAAAATAAAAATTATATTGCTCCAGATTCGGCGGTTACATTAAATAAATAAAGCAAAAGTACTTAAATTATGTATATGTATGTAACCGCTTACGCTGACCATGGCTTTTTTTCCTTTTTTGTTTTCTATTGTTTTGAAATGAATCTCTATATGTATATATATATTTATATTGTATTCGCAGACGTTTAAGGCCAGATGCCTTCTACAGATTCGTTCGTTTTGAACCAATCCTTTATATCTTACAAGAAAGATAGAAAATCCAGTTCGATTTGTCCAATTAGCTTTCGAGTGAGTACCTTTTACCCAGCTGGATTCATGTGTTTAAGTTTTTGCAACAATTAGGACCATAAATTTGAGTTAAGTTTGTTTCAGGAATGTTGGCTTGTGACAAAAAAAAATATTTGTATGCTTCAAACTATTTGTTGAGCTCGACCTGCTATTGACTTCGAAATTAAAGGGATTAATTAATTAATTTGCTATTCAAAAGTAAATTTAAATTGCAATAAGTTCTTTGTCAAAATAATAGTGTTCAATTAAAAAGACTTCCAAGACCAATTATAATAGACCACCCTAACGACTGAATAATGTTTTAATAATGTTGACTGTTGGCAAATAAAATATTTTTATACTAAGTATATTGGTTTTGTGCAATGTCCGTCATGCTGTCCGTCTGTATGAAAGCGCGTTTCTCTGACACCCTTAGAAATAGAGACTTGAAACTTGGAACATATACTGGAAAGTACCCTCAAAAGTTAAAGTGACAAGGGAGCTAGAAAACCGCTAAATTCGATTTTCGCATATCGATAAGTCCACATATCTATCACAATTTTATGGATTATTACTATTATTAGGTTAGGGGTGTGTGCACTGCGACCTGATAGATCTATTGTGCCCCTTCTGGGCTTAAAGCTCCTCCATCAACCTAAGCTCTTGCACAAATGCTAGAATTTTTATTGGGTTGAGGGCTACTATGTCATTACTCATCATGACATGCATCCCTAGTATTTTGCTTCTCTTCCTTTCTAAGGCGACACACTCTGCTAGGATATGCATTGAGGATTCCTCCTCACCTTCACAGAACCTGCAGAGTCCGTTACTGATTATACCTAGCTTGGCTAGGTGGCTCCTTAGTCTATAGTGCCCCGTCAGTAGACCGGTGAGTATTCTAAGACTATCACAATTTTATGGATACAGTCACCAAAATTGGTTGGTATGTTGTTGGCGATGTCCAAATATCACGCAATTTGAAGGCTTAAGTCACCAAATTTTAATGGTATATTACTAGTAACACTCTTCAAAAATTTGGGAAAAAAATCTTGGACCACGTCCACTCCCGCCCCCAAAAACCGATAAATGCCAATATCTCCCGTAATTTAATAGCTATAGTTACCAAACTTGGAAGAAACATTATTATTTAATTTGTTTTAACCACACCCACTTCTTCCCCTTAAAATCTCGGAAATATCATATCTTCCGTAATTAAAGAGCTACAGCCAAACTTCAAAGAAGGGTTACTATCTTGTATATCAATCTGAAGGGCAAACTGGACAGTATTTCTTGGCTGCACACAAATTATATTTGAAATTGTACGCTCATCTCCTGCTTCTCTTATTAATTCATAAATTAAAGTGCTGCATTTATTTTCAATTCAAAAGCCAATGTAGGCATTCATAATGTATTTAAATTGTAAAAACTTTGGCTGGTCTCTGTCAAAATTTGTCCATTTATATTCATCTAAGACATAAACCTGTGCAAACTCACCTAATATATGAAAATCTACACTGAATTATGTACCACACACCAGCAGAAAACAGCAGTAAAAACAACAGCCACAACAGTAATAAGTTTAAGCAAGTCAAGCAAATTCCAAAAAAACCGCGAAAACTTTTTCGATTTCGTGAGTAACTTATTCAGTAGCGCCGGCATTTCAAGTAACATTTGACAGAAATTATAGGAAGTCAGAGAGTTTTGTTTCGCAAAACAAAAAAACCGAAAGCTTGAATTCGGTACAGGCGTATCTTAAATTATTCAAAATTATGCTAATGGCAGAGCCGAACCCCAGGCAAATATAAAAGGCGAAAAAGACAAGTGTCACGTGGCACTGTCTAAATCAAATTAATATGAAATCTGATATACAGATAGCCACTGACATATATGTATATCATATCGTTCAAAATGAAAGAAATTGGAGAGCACACTCGGGGCATATGCGTAATGAGCGCGGACGTAGGCGCAATTTATGAATAATTGACATCTGAAAGCACTTGGTAAGCTCGCAAGTCCCCATACCCCCAAAACTCCACCACAAAAAAAAAATAAATAATTAAAAAAAAAATAAAATCTTCAACGATCCACTCACAGGCGTCATTTAACAATTTCGCCTAATAATCACGGTACATTTTTCATTCGAACACCGCAACGAGTCAACGGAGTCACGGACATTCGAGGACCCCGGCAACTGAGCATGCTGCTCATCATCATTATTTTTCATAAACATTAAGCTACGTATTATAGCCATTTACCAAATTTGCAGATTTATGTGCTATCGGCAAAGATATGTATATCGCTTACAAGCCACAAAGGGAAGACTCAGGTGTTTACAGTGTCTGACTTTTGGTTACCCTATACCTAAGCCAAGATTCACCGAAGAACTAAAGTAAATGCTCAAGAAGAAAGTGAGTACAGATGAAGACAATGATTTAGTTATTCAAACCCTTCAACTTCACCTTTTGAAAAATACTGAATGCCCGCCAAGATATGAAACTTTCGAGATTTTGGGAGCGGAAATGGGCATGGTTAAAAAAAATTAATGAGAATGTTCTTAATAATCTTCCTTCCAAGTTTGGTAACTGTAGCTATTAAATTGCGGGAGATATGACCATTTATCGGTTTTGGGTGTGGGAATGTTTGTACCACACATTTTTTGGAGTTCGCTCTTAGTAATATACCTTTCAAGTTTGTTAGCTATTGCTCTTAAGTAGCAGGAGATATGGGAATTTATCGGTTTTCGAGTGCGGGAGTGGGCGTGGTCCAAAATTTGTTTTCCAGATTTTTGAAGGGTGTTACTAGTAATGCGGAGGTGGGCGTGGCACATGCCGATCTTTCAAGGACCTCGCCAACAACCTACCAACCAAAATTGGTGACTGTATCCATAAAATTGTGAGAGATATGTGGCCTTATCGATTTGCAAAAATCGAATTTATCGATTTGCTGACACTAACTTTTGAGGGTACTCGCATGCTCTTTTGCGATACAATTATTTCTATTGGATTTTTACGTCAATATTTTGGGCGAACTCGTTTTTAATGGTAATTGGTTAGTGCAATTGCGTTGAATAATTTTTATGCGAACGGCGTGACAACATTTGATTTGACTTTAACTCGAATATTTAATTGTGGTTGCATACAAAATATATGGAAACAACAGTTACATTTGACGCTACAGGCCAATAATTGAGTGCGAAGATAGCAGCTTGTGCAAGCAGTGAGTGAATTAAATTTCGAATTTGTTAGGCTGACACTTTCATTATTATTATAAATAAATTTTCTACCGACATTGTTTGTTGGCGGCTGTGGGCCTTTTCTAAAGATGTTTCTTTATCTTTGAAGGAGGTGAGAGTTTTATTGCTAGTAGCACCTTTAAAAAATGAGAAAAAAAATGTTGGACTACACCCACTTTCGCCCCGAAACCCGATGAAACCCATTTCTCCCGCAAATTAATAGCTATAGTTACAAAATTTGGAAGGTATATTACAAAGATTGAACTCCAAAATTTAATTTTTTGGCTACGCCGCCTCCTGATTCAAAAATTCCCAGAAGTGTATATATCCCGCAATTTAATAGCTACAGTTTCCAAACTGCGAAGGAGGGTTACTCTCTTATATATGCCTTAATTAGAAAGACAAACTTGGACGGTATTTCTTGGACCAAAACCTTGACACTTTAACTTTTGAGGGTACTTTCCAGTATATGTTCCAAGTTTGAAGTCTCTATTTTTAAGGGTGTCAGAGAAACGCGCGTTTTATACAGACGGACAGACAGCCTGACGGACATTGCCGAAACCCAATATACTATTATATTATACCTTCGGTATCATAGTATTATAAAGGATAAAATATTATACATAGCTTACTACCCTTGTGGTTTCTTTTGGCAGCACTTACTGCTGCAGTCACCGTGTTTCATTGAATTCATTACTTTCTACGTATCATTTACACTTCCTCCGCTTCATTTTTTTTTCCACGTTTTTAAGGGAACAGTGCGGGTCTGCATAAATGTTGCATGTGTTCAAAAATGAGTTTTCCTTCCCCTTCGTTGCAGTGTACACACTCACACTTCCAACAGAAAGTATTTTTATACCCTGAACCCATTAAAAATGGGTAAAAAGGGTATAATGGTTTTGTGCAAATGTATGTAACAGGCAGAAGGAAGCATCTCCGACCCCATAAAGTATATATATTCTTGATCAGGATCAATAGCCGAGTCGATCTAGCCCTGTCCGTCTGTCTGTCCGTCTGTCTGTCCGTCTGTCCGTCTGTCCGTCTGTATGAAACAACGGATCTCAGAGACTATAAGAGCTAGAGACTTCAAATTTGGAATATAAGATCTCGTATACCAGGCGCAGATCAAGTTTGCGTTATTTTATCGATAACTGCCTCAGTTTCTGAATTATCGATACATTTAGATTTTCGATAGCAGTAAATTCCACATATCTCTCACAATTTAATGGATACAGTCACCAATTTTGGTTGGTAGGTTGTTGGCGAGGTCCTTGAAAGATCGGCATGTGCCACGCCCACCTCCGACGCCCCCATCACCCCCGCCCCTAAAATTTTCAAGTGGCTATATCTTCCGCAGTTTTTGAGTAGGGAACGTCAAATTTGGTATGTATATTACTGGTAGTCGCCTTTAAGAACCGATAACAAATTTGTGGTGCCACGCCCACACCTGCGCCTATAATCGACAATTCCGATTGTAAATCGGTAACTCCCTATATCTCCGAACATTTTAAAGATAGAGTAACCAAACTTGGAAGGCAATTTGCTGGTAACCTCCTCCAAAGATTGGCATACCAATTTTTGGACCACGCCCACATCCGCCGCCCCCAGGAACTTCATCCCTAGAAATTTAAAATGCGCATATCTGCCGTAATTTGCAAGCTAGAGTCGCAAAATTTTGCAGGTATGTTACTGGTAACTCCCCCAAAGATCGATCAAAAAATTGGATGGCCACGCCCACTCCACCTACCTAAACCGATACACCTGTTGGTGTACATCGATAAACCCATATATCTCGCGCAATTTAAAAACTTAAGTCACCAAATTTTAAAGGTATATTACTAGTAACACCCTTCATAAATGTGGAAAAAAAATTTTGGACCACGCCCACTCCCGCTCACAAAAAACGAAAAATGCCTGTATCTCCCGCAATTTAAGAGCTACAGTTACCAAACTTAGAAGGTATATTACTAAGATCGAACTCCAAAATATTTTGGGCCACGCCCACTCCCGCCCACAAAAAACGATAAATGCCTGTATCTCCCGCAATTCAAGAGCTACAGTTACCAAACTTAGAAGGTATATTACTAAGATCGGGCCACGCCCACTCCAGCCCCCAAAAACGATAAACCTATAATGCATTAAAAGCTTGGTTCAGGGTATATGGTAGTCGAGCTCACTCGACTACAGCGTTCTTACTTGTTTGTTTTGCAGTACATTTGACTTTATTGAATAGGAATGTATTCTTGCACTCCTCGAGCCTTTATTTCACAAAGGGAACATGCGGCAGTGGGAACCAACAGGTTTACGAGCTGTGTTCGCTGTGCGACACACTAGGCCAGAGCCGACATATCCTAGCCCCTGCGGCAATTCAAGGTCTTCACGAGAGAATGAGCGGCAAACCGAGAGCGAAATACGTTGCAAGTACCTTTATACACAGTGCAAAGAAGTGGCAGTTGTTAATCAGCTGTTGCGGAGGTTGATCAATAGAAAAGAATTTTTTTTGTAGAAATGCTTGCTGTAAAATAATGAATTGTCAATTGTCATATTGTTTGTTCATCCGTCTGATATATATATGGATACTACATGCAATTATTATATTATTATTATATTAAAATTAAACCAAAATATATACTTTGAAATCTGTCTTCTATATATACATATATATACACACAGCTAGGTACAAGATGTTGTCTGTTTCTGTTGTACTTTCAACCCTTTTCGGTTTCCATTTACTGCTCCATAAAATCGCAGCAACTTTTTACGACAAATCTTTAAAATAATAAACTAAATCAAGCCATTGGCATCTCCACATATTTCGTCCAGTGCAGCAATGAGTATAGCATATCGGATACCCCATACCTAGGCATCACCTGGCACACGGCGCTTCCTTTAACCACCGCCCGCTCTTACAATAGTTGCCATGGCGCCCTCGTCAACGTTTCCCGCCACTGAGTTTTATTGTTTGCGAAAGCCAATGCAAAGTTTGCCTTGGTTTGACAACAACAGTTGGCCATTTTGTCTGCCGGAGATTTATGCGAGATTGCTCAAGTTTTATGTGTTTCGTAGAATTGCGTTGGCTGTGCTTTCACACTCCCCCCATAGCAAGTATGCCTTCCTCGTTGCCTCTGTCTCTCTCTCTCTCTCTCTCTCTCTGTCTCTTTCTGTCTCTGTCTCTCTCTCCTCTTTATGTAATGTTTTTATTCTTCATTATGAGCAGGGGGCAGTAATTTAAGTTTCTACGTGCGGGCGCCGTTTCTTTTATGACTTTCGCTGTGGCAAAATGAGAGCGACGGCTCAAGCGCTTTAATAGCAGGAATGAGCTGGACTTTAGTTAGTTCTGGAGCCGACTTGGCCCAATGTGCCCATCCAAAAAAGAATAAGGCGAAACTCTTTCTTATATATCGTTGCACTAGTGCTGGATTGGGCCGCCACCAAAGCAGATTTTGCATAACCTCTTTACTTAAAACCACACAGCACACAGTCTCACCTCAATGCTTGAATATTAAAAGTGCGTATTAAAAGCTCTGCATAAATTGTAAACTCAGTTTGTAAACTTCAATAACATAAGCTGACTAAAAAATTTTTGCCAGAATCTGTCGGTTGTAGATGTATGCTTAGATAAACCAGTTTAGAATATTTAAAGTTCATGAAAAATATATATAGATCCGTTTTTTATTGATTTTAAATTAGCTTTAGAAAAATGCCCGTATGCCAATTTTTGAACATACCAAAAGTCAGTAAAAGCCCTGCAGGAATGAACTGAAATGTCAAATCAATACAACTTTGTTGACTAACCTTAGTAATCCTCAATGACAAATGGCAAAAACATTTAATTGGCACTTGTCGGCCTGCGGGCAGAGTGGTTCCCTCAAAATGTGGCAACCTTTGACCTATACCACGCGTGCTGAATCTACGCTTCGATCCGGCAATGACAGTCAGCATTGCTAACGACAACGTATTTTGGCTGGGCCTTCAGGCTAATCACGAAAACCATTACAAAGCCATTAACTAGGGCAATCAAATGCATGCAAAAAGCGAAAAATCAACCAGAATTTAATCAAATTCTAACCAAATTGGCGTATTGGAAATAATGAAGCGGATTTATTAGACATAAATCTAAAGGAAAATATAGCAACCAGATTCACTAATTGCCTGATAAGCTTGCGGAGACGGAAAATTTAACGTGAAATTTCGAGGCGTTCACTAATTAGACAAGAAACAAGAGGGATGTGGTTTGGATTCATATGATAAATGCATGAACAAAAAATCGACACGGATTGCCAGATGGTGCCTGACACGCCATTTGGCAAACCTTACTCCCTAGCCATGTTTAATCCCTTTCCTGTTTCGATTTGGACGTTTCATTTGTCGAAAATGTGGGTGTGTCGTCGACATCGCATTTGTCGTTCCGTAGCTGATAGCTTTTCGCCATTGATTGATTGATTTGCTTATGCCTAAATGAATTTGAATGAATTAAATAAGTATTAGAGAGCTAATCTTTACTAGAACTTTAGACCACGCACTTCGTCATTGTAATCTGACAAATAATTCCCAAGCATTCGAATATTTGAATTTTCAATTTAGGAATGTTAAGAACAAATCTATAGTAAATCTATTGTTTTATAGTTGAATATAATAAAACAATTTTTTTTTTTTAATGTGGACTAACAATAACCACAATCTTTGAAAATATCACAGTTTTAAGTTAATATTAAAATTACAAATTAAATTAAATAGTATTTAACTTAAAGTTCTTAATCTGGACTAAAAAAAATAGATAAATTACATAAAAAAAACTAGTTGTATTAAAATTTATAACTCATGACATATATTTCACATACACCTATGCCTTGCCGCAGCTGGTGCTCTACACAGTACCTCCACATATGAGAGATGAGCGAAACCAGGGGTGGTCAGGAGGGAAATTGGGTAAAATGTAGTCGTTATCAACACGCCTTAAAGCTTTGTCAATGTATTCGGCCCGCAAAAATGATTAAATGTAAATAATTTATCAACTGCTGTGCATTATTCTTTAACACCTGCTCAGCCACCTGTTCGCAGTGCAGCCACCATTGTGTCTGGTTGTTGCTCGTTTCTGTTTGGATTTCATTTACATATTTACTTCCACTTTTGTTTTTCTATTGCCTTGTTTTGTTGTGCGGGAGGAGTGCGAGTATTATCCTTATCGGGAGCCCGGCAAATGCGATGTGTTAAGCTGAGCCCGAGCAGAAAGTGCCGGGTTTTATCGTTACGCATGCAAGCAGATGCGATTGGGACGCGGATGTTGGGCTTATGATTTGACTGTAAGAGAATGTATTCAAAATAAAGCACGGGTGTTGTTGCCAAATTGATATGAGCAAACATAAATTGACAGCATGATGTATACCTTCTGGTTATCAGAGCTTTAAGCCATTAGGCAAAATAAAATTCGAAGAATATTTAAATAACAAATGTTTTATGTACTTAAAAAACATTTGAATTTTGTATGCATTAAAAATACCGTCTCAAAAAAATGTTTAATTTACTGTGATTTCGCTGGTCGAAAGAGCAGATAGTCAAGTAATTTTATTATTATACATAAAATGCGAACAGACAAAAAAATACTTGAAACGTGGGCAGGGAAATGACGGGCCGACAATCTTAAAGGACATTTGTAATTTGGTTATTGAGGCATGTGATTAGGCGCAGCTGGCAGCGAAAAAAGTTGAACAACTTGTGGGTTCTCTTCTGGCTTTTACTTTAACACCAGCAAGAAGTACAATAAGAAAAAGTTTGACTTAGTTGTTGCGGGGGTCTTGAGTATACAGCCCGTATATAATTTGCGTTTTCCGACAATGTGGCATATGATTAAATTTAATGTGAATTTCACTTACTACAGACGCGCCATATTCGGCGTACTTTATTCAATTTCGTCGAGCCTGCTCCTGGTCTAGAGCCACGCCCTGTAGTATATTCGTCTTGAATACAGTCTGTCATGCTCGGGGCAGGTGGAAGCGACAGTGGCGCTAATCAAAACGAATGTTTGCCTCGTTTATCAATTACAGCAACCGTCAAAACCAACAATAACAACTGGCTCGAAAGTAGCTGTTGGCTTAACGTGCTTTCAATTAGAGGCCTAAGTTAAACGAATGCGTCTGAGACCGCAGCAATTGGCAAATACGTACGTAAACATGGCTCAGATACCTATGTGGCTTGGATGTGAGTGTGCGCTTTTGCCGTATGTTGTTTTTACTTATTTGGAAAACCAAACATTTCTCATGATTACCACTCATTAATTTTTGGCCTGCCGGTAATGTCCTGTCATTTGGGATCCGTTTGGAATGCGAAGTTGGAAAGTTTTGTTTGCCGCAAACACGGAATTTTTAGGGTCATGTAAGCGTGGTCCAAACTTTTTTCCCAGAATTTTGAAGGGTGTTACTAGCAATACACCTTTCAAATTTGGTAACTCGAGTTTCAAATTGCGTGAGATATGTGGTCTTATCGATTGCAACAACAGGTGTATCGGTTTGTGCAGGCGGAGTGGGCGTGGCAATCTAATTTCTTATCGATATCTTAGGAGAGTTACCAGCAACATACTTTCAAAATTTAATGACTATCTTTAGAATTGTTGGAGATATACGGACTTATCGATTTACACTTTCCGAAATATCGGCATTGTCGATTATGCGCGCAGGTGTAGGCGTGGCAACACAAATTTGTTATTTTTTCTTCAAGGCGACTACCAGTAACATTCCTACAAATTTATTAGTTTCCAACTCAAAAATTTCCGAAGCTAAATCCATTTAAAAGTATATGGGGCGGGGAGCTCCAGCGTCGGAGGAGGGCGTTGCATAGGCCGATTTTTGAAGGACATCGCCCACCTACCAACCAAATTTGGCCTATGGCCATCAAATAGTGGGATCCACACATCTTCATCGATTTGCGAATATTGATTTTTTCTATTTTCTAGCTCCCTAGTGGGCGTAGGTCTCCAATCTTAACACTTTATCTATTCGGAGCACTTTCAAGTATATTTTCCAACTTTCACGTCTCTATCTATAAGGATGTCATTCATCCAGGCTGACGGACGGACAGACAGACAATGAGGGACTTTGCACAAAACCAATATACAATTATATATTATATCATAGTATAAGATAGTTGACGTTTGATTAACTGCAAAATAATTCGAAAACCACTAGTATCTTAGGCAAGCCGAATATTATATACCCTTATAAGTTATTTTAGCTAGGATATACATTTTTGGTCGAAATTTCAATTATTATTATATCTTGTTGTGAACTCAATATTCGATATTCTTGCTTAAAAATAATAAAAATGTTTCATCATTCGACTGCTTGTTCCTATAACAGCCATTCATTTTGGAGTACAATCAGGTTATCGCCGATCTATATGCTGGTGTTGGAATTGAAGCAAGTTTTATCAAGATTGGTTTTAAACTGAGCGAGTGCAAATTCGAATTAAAATTCCCTATAAAAGGGCATATTGAATTCATTTTCGTTAGCATTAATTTTTTGGCAGCACAAAAATATTTAAATTAGTAAAATTCTGGAAATTCAGCTTAATATTTATATAACTTTCATATATTATGGCTAAGATACTATCCCTAAATGTAGCAAAATAATTCACATTTTTAGAACTACCTATTCACATCACACATCTCGTATTCATAGCTTTAAATCTTTAAATATAAATATCGCTACTTTTTGTAGGTTCTTGATTTAATTGAGCTATATACATTAGCATGTTTTTAGTCATTCCGTAACAAAACAAGTTACCAAAACATTAAAGTCAGTCGAGTTTTCGATTTTAATCTTGACATATATTTAGTTGCCCGTACTTAAATGGCACTTTAGCGTTATGATGGCGTTGAAAGCAATGTTGCCGTTAGCTTAAGTGACTGCCTGGGACCACAGACATGACGGTGCTTCTATTGCCCTGCATTTCTAGCATGGCCTCATTCCTCATTGTGTGTTATGCTATGTGTGTTGCTGGCTTAGTTATATAAGTTTGCACGACAACAGCTCAAGTGGTAATTATTTAAAGTTTTTATTCGCTGCAACGTGTCCGAAGACAAGTGCAAGGTCGTTCCGAAAGTGACGTAAGAGAACTAGCCGTTGGCAATTAACTTGGCAAACAAATGTGTCACCGAGACAAGGCAAGGACCTTGGATACTTGGTGACTCGACCGCATAAATATGTTGACATTTGCTTACATACGTAGCCATGCTATACTTAGAATGGCACATTTGTATACGCGTTCAAGGTGTGTGCGTCCTACAGAGTTGTAATATACACCAAAGTAAAGGCAGGCAAGATTAAGATATGCTTTATAGCAAACAAATTACACTAAAAGCTATTAAGAACCCGCATTTAATCAATTCGTCACGATCAACAAGTCAATAAAATGAAACAAAAATTGACTGTGATACCAATTCTAAATGAACTAATCCTCCACAAATTCACGTGAGCTCCAACTCAATACAAGAACATATATTACGTGTGAACGAGCCGTTTAATAGTCTGTTTGGTGTAATTAAAGAGAACTTTATGCCTGACATTCAGCTGGACAGTTAAGTTTCTCTTTAACAAACGGCACGTAATAAAATTGATTCACCCTTCACATTACTAACATTTCTTCTGTCTCTAAAAAATGTAATAAAGTTTTTTTCGACCATTAACAATGACAAGCGAACAAAACGAAAAGCAACATGACAATATAGTAAAAGCAGGAAACGGAAATTCAACCAATTTGATGACTTCCTTATGCTTTTATCCTTCGACACGGACACTCACTGGCACCAGTATAATTAACACTCTGCCTCTCTTTCACTCTTTCACTCTCTCTCTTTCTCTCTGTCTGTTTTTGTCACTCCTGTTACAGCAGGTGTCCACACATTTGTTTCAAATTTAGTGTCACCTTTGCGACTGTCGCTCTGTGGTGCATATACTTAATTATGTGTGCCACGCTGTTGCATGTGTAAGTGGGTGAAAAGTTGTTGCAATGCTTCGCAAACAAACCAATTTTAGCAATCCATTTGGAAGGACACAATTATTCAAGGGCCAAACAGCAGTCAACATGTGAATGGCTCAATTAAAGCATACCCTGACTATATTTTGGATTAGATTGGAATGGATATTCTGCAAATGTGTGGGAATATTTAAGCAGCTAAACAGATCTATTAATATTCGTCCCAACTTTTTGAACTAGATATGAATAAAGGTTGAATAATTATAAGAGTAACTTAAAGCTATTTTTTTCCTTTTCAAAAAACGCATTTGTTTAGTTCTTCTTTGCAATAGAATTTCTGTTTCTTATCTAAATACATCGATATACTTCTCCTAATAGGACTTCCCTAAAATAATCGTCGTGCTATGCTAGGTGTTATATGGGGATCTCGATTCTAATACGCTGATGTACCAATTTAAATTCTGTTTCCCTGTTAAATCTAAACCAACCCAATATTTATTGCTAGTTTCTCTTGAGCGTTGTTTACTAACTTTTCCAGGCCAGAACCTTATCAGATACCATGTAATGATTACAATAACTTTTTTTTTGTTATCATTATTTGTAATTAATAACGGAATTTTAAAAATATTAACCGGCTTTGCTTATTCTATGCATCTCCTCCTGCAATCTTCAAACATGTTCTTATTATTATTAATATTTATTTATTAATTATTTTTACTTTTCGAATTTATCTGTGTGCTATGATGGTAGTTGACGTAAATTAATTGACATACATTTAGTCAATTCCAAAAATAGAGTGATTCGTACAATGAAATGTGCATTTCTAATTTTTATACTTTGATACCGAAGATCGGCATATACCACGCTCACAACCGACGCCCCCCCCCCCCCAGCAACTAAAGTTTTTAAATGGCTATATCTTCCGCAGTTTTTGAGTAGGGAACGGCAAATTTGGTAGGTATATTACTGGTAGTCGCTTTTAAGAATCGATAACAAATTTGTGTTGCTGCGCCCACACCTGCGCCCATAATCGCCATTGCCGATATTTCGAAATGCTTAAATCGATAAGCCCGTAAATCTCCCACAATTTTTAAGATAGACTGACCAAACTTGGAAGGTAACTTGCTGGACCACTGGACAACTTGGACCACGCCCGCTCCCGCCCCCAAAAACTGATAAGTAACGTCTCCCGCTATTGAATATCTACAGTTACCAAACTTGGAAGGAAGATTATTAGGAAATTCCTCAATAATTATTTTCAATCGTATCAAGCATATATGTATATGTATATCTTCCGTAATTTACGAGCTACAATTTGCCAAACTTCGAAGAAGGGTTTCTATCTTATATCTACCGCAATCTGATAGGCAAACTTGGCATCGTTCTCTCCTTTTTTTTTTGTTACTAGTATTGCATTCACATTTCGCATTATGGAAATAAAATAAATATTTAGCTTTTCTATATATATTTAAATAAGAATTCACATATTAAATGTGCATTTTCTGACAAGAAAATGAAATTGGTCTTTATGTTCTCAAAATACGAGGGGTTAAAAAACACACAATAAAATACAAACGGATTACGATTGCGATAGCTATAGCATTATTATTATGTGAACAATATCGTAGAATTCGCAGTTTTGTGATTTTTGCGAAGTTTGCGCTTCTCGCCAGCCATTTGCTTACCAAACAACAAAATTTGTAGTTTCGTTCTGCAAAGCAACTAATGGGAACTTTGACTGCAGCACAACAAGTAAATATGTATAAATGTGTGTATTTTTTCATGTCATGTAGCAGGCCCATTGTGAGCACTTTCCCTCGTTTCCAAGCTCCACGCAGCGATAGAAAAACTCTCTACTATACAACCCCAACCGGACAATGACAATGAGAATTCTGAATTGTGAATGGCGCTGGCAGTTTGGATGATTGCAGACACTGTCTGACTGGCACATGGTCGCCGAGCCATTTTGTAAGTATTTTTGGTGCGTTCTGTGGCCCAAATTGCAGGGCGAGGCAGACTGTACGTAAAAGGCAGACAGGCGGGTGTGTATTTGTTTATTATACCCATAACCCATTAAAAATGGGTAAAAAGGGTATAATGGTTTTGTGCAAATGTATGTAACAGGCAGAACGAAGCATCTCTGACCCTATAAAGTTTATATATTCTTGATCAGGATCAACAGCCGAGTCGATGTAGCCCTGTCCGTCTGTCTGTCCGTCCGTCCGTCCGTCTGTATGAACACGCGGATCTCAGAGACTATAAGAGCTAGCGACTTCAAATTTGGAATATAAGTTATCGTATACCAGGCGCAGATCAAGTTTGCATTATTTTATCGATAACTGCCTTAGTTTCTGAATTATCAATACATTTAGATTTCCGATAGCAATAAATTCCACAATTTAAGAGGCAGAAGCTTCTAGTTTGTACATAACATACATATACATATTATTAATCAATTGCCGATTAAGATTCATTAAGATCGGACAAGAAACACCAAAGTTATAGTCAAAAATATATTCTCATATTGATCTCATTTCTATCAGCAACCGCAAGCATTTTCTGCATACATATAAATAGGCGAGCGCAAGTGTGAGAAAGAGAAGGCATGATAATCGACGCTAGCGTCAATATATATGTGTGTATTCTGCAGAGCATCGATAACTACTATGTCTGTATATTTATATGCACGTGTTTGTAGCCAGCCAGTTCGGATCAGTTGGGGCTTGTGAGTAAAAATACTCTGTAAGAAATGCACTTGCAGAACTGAACATTTGAGTGCAAATCATTTTAAAGGGAAATTTGCCAATAAAACTAGAATATACTTAACAACTTGGTTAAGGGTATAGCGTAGTCGAGTTAACTCGACTACAGCATCTAACTTGTTTTACTTTAATGTTTTGTCTATTGCGTGTTAAACGATCAAAAATACAAAAACAATCATCGAGAAACCAAAAACGAAAAGAAAAGAATTGTGGTTGAATATTTGTGGTTGGTTGCAACTTTTTTGGCACATTGTGGCTTTCACCAAGTGACCCTTTAGTAAAATTTGGTAGTGCTAAGCATATCCGGTCGTCATATATATATTAAAGCATCACATAATCAAAACTGTATTTTTGATTCATTTGATTAATTAATTTGTTAATTATTTTAATTGTTTAAGAAGTTTTTCTATGGTAACCATTCAGCAATATCCATAAGCATGAGTTATTAATTAACCATAGCAACAAGAAATTTTGTATAGCCTATACTCCAATTTTGTCGGCTTGAAACGTCCGTGCATAAATTTCTTTATAGCAAAAAAAATTCACGTAGATGTGTGCATTTCCGGTTAAATCCCGTGCTAAAATAAAATGCCCCTGGAACACATAAAAAGAGTCATAAACTATAATTGCCTAGGTATTCCATTTACCTTTTTATACCCTTAATCCATTAAAAATGGGTAAAAAGGGTATAATGGTTTTGTGCAAATGTATGTAACAGGCAGAACGAAGCATCTCTGACCCCATAAAGTTTATATATTCTTGATCAGGATCAACAGCCAAGTCGATATAGTCATGTCCGTCTGTCTGTCCATCTGTCCGTTTGTATGGATCTCAGAGACTATAAGAGCTAGCGATTTCAAATTTGGAATATAAGTTCTCGTGTCCATGCACAGATCAGGTTTGCTTTATTTTATCGATAGCTGCCTCAGTGTATGAATTATCGATACACTACAATTTCCGATAGCAATAAATTCCACAATTTAAAAGGCAGAGGCTTCTAATATATACATAATATGCATATAAGTTTAAGGGGCTGTTGGCTGGGGGGTCCGGCGAGGTTTCCGATCTTTGAAGGACATCGCCAACAACTTACCAACCAAATTTGGTTACTATAGCCATAAAATTGTGGGAGAAATGTGGCTTTATCGATTTGCAAATTTCAAATACTAATTATGCAGTAAATCTCGTTGATGTTTATAATTGAAATCATATTTGCTTGTATTAAATACTTAGTTATATATTTAATCAGAATTAATGAAAAATGTGGCAATAATTTCAATTAGGTGGACTCAAAGAAAAATTCACTAAAACAAATTAAATTTGATCATATTTGTATGTCACTTTCAATCAGATTAAATGCGTATACACAATATTTATTTGGCCCCTTAATTAGTTGATTATCGTATTTTAATTAAATATTAACTTAACGAAAGTGTGAAATGATGGCAATGCACAATTTGCAACTCATGCTTGAAGTTGTAGTTAGTTGTAGAATTCTATATAGTACTCTCGTCCAATTTAATTAAGTTTTGTTGTTGATTGGTTTTTGCTTAATCTTGTGATAGTTTGATATTTCTACACAAATTGAATGTCGATCAATATATTGGTAAATTCACATGTATATGGACTTGCTCAATTTATGAGAAGATATATTTAAGCATTATTTTTTATTATTATTATTTCATTTTATGTTAAATATCAGTGCCCTTACGCTAAACGTATACACTTATAATTTAGTGCGCTTGCAATTTCGCTTATACCAGTTAAAGGAATAAAAGGTTAAAAGAATAAGCAGTATAAAGACAGAATCTTGTTTTGTTCAGTTATTTTGTTCACTCGACTGTGGAGTCAGGTAGCTCGAGTAACTCTAATCACACAATACAAGGTACACACAACACATTATTTGAATTGCACTATACCATAAATGACTGAAGTATGTCTGACAGACCTGAATAAATTTCATATACGTCATTGTCAGCAAGGGAAATTGGTTCGCGTATATTTTCAGTTACCTTCGAGCAACCTGCACATACTTAATTCGAACACATATCCCTTTTGGTCGATGCCAATAAGTCTATTGTGAGGATGCATGTCACTGGGGTCTATAATAAATTACGTCAGCATCGCCGTTGAGAACGTGCCCCTGCATACAAATGTGCTAATTTATAAGCAAAACAATTAGTCGTATGCAATCAAACTAGTTGAGCAAAGGCAACAAAGTGCTAAAATAAATACAAACCTCATGCGAGCGGACAAAACCTGCTCGAAAGGAGAGAGGAGAAGGAAAGTAATTTTCATTAGCGTGCTGCTTGCCTTTGGGTGTGAGTGTTTGTAATTATTTAGTTTATATTACGTATACGTCATGTTGTAGCAGCGTATTGTTTGCCTTTTCTAGAATAACGTTATAGCAGCAGGAAGCGCACAGAGCTATGGAATGAAAATGTTTCCTTTTAAGTTCGATGAGTCATGATTGTTGTTATTTTTGCCTTTTTTGTTGATATTTGCAAAAAAAAGTCCTTAGTTAGTTTGAAATAATTACTCTGCATATTCATTTATTTATTTATTGATTCTTTTAATTGATATTGACATCTGAATTGCACATATTTTCAAAATGTATTTATTAATCATATTTGTTTTGACTTTCATTAAATTATAATGGTATTTGTGGCATATTTTATGATTAAGCCATGTGTAAAATCGACATCCTGTCACTCCATAATGTATAAATTGATACAAAGCTACGGCTTCGTGCTATTGTGTGCAATGAAACAAGCTTTCCACATTGTGTGCCCTGAGCACATATTACCAGAAAGCCTGACAGCACCCTGGACACTCCTTGGCAACTGGGTGATTCAGGTGTTGTGCAATTCGCAGGCGGCAATTGGAGCTGCTGTGGTTGTGGAACAAGTAAAGGCTCACAAACTACATGAGAGGCATATATTGCGTATACGCATCATGTGTCAACACTTCCATAATTTCTGATGAGCCAGCTTCCCTGCGTCTGTCTTTCGATCCATATGGCTGTCAGTCACGTGCCTTTCTTGGCGCAAAATGCTGTTTTTATACCCATTAAAAATGGGTAAAAAAGGGTATAATGGTTTTGTGCAAATGTATTTAACAGGCTGAAGGAAGCATCTCCGACCCCATAAAGTATAAATATTTTTGATCAGGATCAACAGCCGAGTCGATATAGCCCTGTCCGTCCGTCTGTCTGTCCGTCTGTCCATCAGTCCGTCTGTATGAACACGTGGATCTCAGAGACTATAAGAGCTAAAGACTTCAAATTTTGGAATTTAAGCTCTCTTGTACCAGGCGCAGATCAAGTTTGCTTTATTTTATCGATAACTGCCTCAGTTTCTGATTTATCGATACATTTCGATATATACATTTCCGATAGCAATAAATTCCACAATTTAAGAGGCAGATGCTTCTAATTTATACATAATGCATATATACATATTATTGATCAATTGCCGAAATTTCATTAAGATCGGACAAGAAACACCAAAGTTATAGTCAAAAATATATTCGTATATTGATCTCATTTCTATCAGCAACCGCAAGCATTTTCTGTATACATATAAATAGGCGAGTGCAGAAAGAGATGGCATGATAATCGACGCTAGAGTCAATATATTTGTGTCTATTCTGCAGAGCCTCGATAACTACTATGTCTGTATGTATGTATTTATATGCACGTGTTTGTAGCCAGCCAGTTCGGGTCAGTTCGGGCTTGTGAGTAAAAATGTACTTGCAGAACTGAACATTTAAGTGCAATTCATCTTAGAGGGAAATTTGCCAATAAAACTAGAATATATTTAACAACTTGGTTAAGGGTATATCGTAGTCGAGTTAACTCGACTACAGCATCTTTCTTGTTTCTTATATTTGTATGCTTCTGGACATTGTGCAAAATTGTGGTTACTCAACTTGACAATGTCGAGACACAGATGGCAGCGCTTGGCACAGGTGCGTGTCGTCCTATTTGATAGTCTGTGACACATTTGTGCAACATTCATTAAGTACGCCACACGCAAAACAGCCTGGTCTAATTTTTATTAGCATCGTCTCTTGGTTACCGTCTATGGTATGAAAATGAATTCATGCCGTAGCCAACCATAGTCTGTGCTCTGTTTTAATGGGACCCACCTCAAAATGGGTGGCTTTTAAAAAAATATAGAACAAATCATGATTATTTTGCCTACATTTGTGCGCACTTGTTGCTCTCTGAAAGAACTGCACTTGTGTAGAACACTCTTAAGTAAACACAGAATTTTAAACACTGCATAGGGTTATCCTAAATGGTTTCCTACATTTTACCATTGAGAGAGGTTATTTTTATTTTCAAAATTTCTTCTGCATTCAGTTAAAGCATCGAAACTTTTGATAACCTTAATTAATCGTGAAACATGTGTTGAAATGAATAATAGTTTGCATACATATAACATATTTGCAGTACCTAAATTGTTATACATAAACTGAGAAAAACATCTGCCCCAATTAAACTGGCCAGAGGCACCAGGCCTATGAAAATCAAAATGTGATATGGTCTTCTTTAATGAGAAACCATTTAAGGAAGTACTATCCATTGGGAAGAATATACTTAGTTTACTCACCAGTCCGTTGACGGAACTCTGTAAAGGACACCTAGCTAAACTCGGGATTAGCAAGATTTGTTACAATGAGTAAGAATCCTCAAATTTCACTAAACAAAATGGTAATTTCAGATTTAGTTCTGCATTTGATTACGAACTTTAATCGATTGATTGCATTTATATATCGAAGCCAAAATTATCTAGTCAAGAAAGCTAAACTATTAGATACAAGATAGATCTTAATAAAATTGATACCATTTACAGTAATGTTTAAAATTTGCGTAAAGTATTCTTTCAACATAATTGTTAAAGAGAAGCTATACTGAACATTTAGGAATCCTCAAATCTTATAAATAAAAGTTGAGATTAATTTCGACAAAAACGTCAACTACCAAATTAAATTGTTAATAATGTATAAATTGAGCCTGAAGTATTACTTCTTCATAAGTGCCAAAGAGTTCTAAAACACTATTTAAATTACACAAATCCTTTAATTGAGTCACTTACTTCTAGCTTAGCTGGCAAATTATTTTCATGAGTAAAGCCAGACCAGGCATAATTGCATGCCTGTCTAGCGTTTGGCATTGTCCTTTGAACTTGGGACGTGTGAATATTACATATACATCACCTTTCAGCGATAGACAACTTAATTTAGTTGTGCTGTCATTGTGCGTAACTTTCCAAAACACAAAACATAAAAAGAAACATTGTAAGTCGCCGCGAGCAATTCATTACTTTTTGATGTTGGAACAATTGGAATTTATGTGCCGAGTAATTGACAAGCCCAAAGAGCAGGGAGCAATCTCATAATTCACTAAGACCTGTGCTTCACCTTCCAAAAGCCAAGTGAGTTTATTGAGCGAGCTGTGTGAAGGAAAATCGCAAATAAACTTTACACATCCAACGACTCGGACAAAAGGTTAAAAGGTGCTGCCCAAATTGGTCAAAGGGTTTTGCTCTGATAAGGTTTCAGTTAGTGTCAACCTTTCAAATCGTTTTATTCTGCTCCCCATTCGGGTCACTTTAATGTTCATTTTGTGGAAAATGTTCATATTATGTTGCATTATTAATAATGTTGTGTAACTCTCGGTTAGTCAGCACAATTGCCTTAAGGATAACCTTTAATCAGGCATCAATTGATTTTCATTCAATTTCATGTGCTTTTGTAGTTAAGTGGTTGATCAAGGATATTGCACTTACATATGTTCTTGCTTTATCTTTTACTTTGGGTTCACTTATATCACTATACTGATAAAGCCCAATAGCAACTACAACAGCATAAGCATAAAATTTATTATTTCAATTTGTAAAAGTATATGCAAATCTCAAAAATAATTTAAATAATGGTATTTTAATCAAGGTTCCCAGATGGTGATAGTCAGCTATATGGGTATCAGCTCAATTAGTTTATTCTTTATGGAAATGGAAATATCTACATTCAATTAATATGTTATTATAGATTATTAATTATTGATTTATGTATATATATCAGAAAGTGATTTAGTTGTTACAAATAATAAATAAGAAGTAAACAGCACCCGAGAAATACAGTTTTCATTCAGTTTTGTGAGAAATAATAAATAAGCAACCGTCCTATTTAATAAATAATATCAACATTTTTATCGGTCGCTCCATTTGTATATAATATATTTTAAGGGCAAATAAAACAACAAATTCAGTATGATTACAAGCAAGAATTTCAAACCACGATATACATACATACATATGTATATCAATATAAGCATAAATATAAATCAATTTTGAAAGAGGATACATAACTGATAAAGGCAGTTAACGCCAAAAAACATTAAAAGCACAAACGCAAAAAAACAAAACAAACATAAATATCATTTAAAAAAAACATTAACAGACAATCAACGCAATTAATTTATTTTCATATTTCAAATTGTTTTTGCCGAATACTAATTTGCACTTTTCATAAAATGCTGCTAAAAGCCCATTAGGTGATGATGAGCAGGCGAGGTTTTTGTTTTGTGTTTCGACATTGTCTGAGTTCTCTGGGGAACGAAATCAAAATGAAACCCAAACAAGGGGCAGGTTAATTGAATTTATTGTTATTCTGGATTTGGCTTGTTTTTGTTTTATGTTTTTTGGTTTTTTTTAGTGCTGCTTTCATGGCCAATATCCCGCGCCATTTGTAAACATGTATGTGCGCCGCTCAAAATTTGGTTTTTTAATTTGCGCTTGTTTTTGTATTTTTTAGGTCCTTATTGCTTTTGTGTCGAGACTGTAAATTTTCACCAGATCTCTTCTTTCAGCAGCGTAAATTGGGTCTCCTTTCCAGGCACGTGGCGGTCTCCAAAGCATGTCTTGTTGTAAAACTTGCCATGGCTTTTAGCAGCAATTTTCACTTCTGCTTTTAGGTCTCAGTATGTGGTGGCGTTTGGCTTAGGTATTTATTTTCTTTGTCTGCCTTTATTGTGGGCACAAAAAACAAGCCGAGCCAACATTTTAAACATTTAGTGACTGCCGTTCCAGGCATTTATTTCATGGCGATGTGTGGCTTGCTTTGGAAAGGTTGCTTTAAAAGTTATGCGCGTAGAATTACCTGTGGCCTCAACGCTAAATTCTGTGCGAAGTGATCGAATTAAATTTAAAAAAAAAGGAAAAGAAATTGCTTTTAGCTTGAGCAAAATGCGCAAAGTTAAACTTTTTGTTTGTTTGCTAGAACTTCCTCCTTAGCTTGTCACTTGACAGTTTTCCATTCAACTTTTCCAAGTATTCACCACTTCGACTATAAAATGTACATAGCAGGATCTTGTTGCTGTTTACACGGACCAAAGCTCAGTTGTTATAAGGACAATTTTCTATTTTCAATCTTTCTACTGCTTTAAACCACCTCTTGCTATTTATGTCGTTAAGAAAAACTAGGGTAATAAGACTACAGCGCCCCAAAGAATTCTTAATGTCTCGTTTTAAAGAATTTGCAATAAATACCAACATGCTGAACCTGCTTTTGCAATTCAATTGATGAAACTAAAGGTGGGTGGCGTAGGAAATGGAATAAAACCAAAAAACATTCGGACGTAACCGACAGCGAAATACTATGATACCATAAGTTGTGGGTAGCCAAGAAATACTGTCCAAGTTTGCCTTTCAAATTACGGTAGACATATGATAGTAACCAATCATCGAAGAATTGTCAACTGTAGCTCTTAAATTACTGAAGATATTAGCTTTTCGAGATTTTGGGAGCGGGAGTGGGCGTGGTTGAAAATTTGGTGACTTAAGCTTTCAAATTGCGTGAGATACACGGTCTAATCGGCTTACACTAACAGGTGTATCGGTTTAGGGTGGCGGAGAGGGCGTGGCCATCCAATTTATTATCGATCACTTAGGGGAGTTACCAGTAACAAATTTTCAACATTTGGATTTTAGATTTCTGGGGCCGAAGTTCCTGGGGGCGGCGACTACCAGTAACATTCATACCAATTTTGACGTGTCCAACTCAAAAACTTTGGAAGATATAGCCATTTCAAAGTTTTTAGGGGCGGAGAGGGGCCGGGGCGTCGGTGGTGGGCGTGGGCGTGGCATATGCCGATCTTTAAAGGCCCTCGCCAACAACCTACCAACCAGAATTGTTGACCGTAGTCATAAAATTGTGGGATATAAGTTGCTTGATCGATTTGCGAATATCGATTATATCGATTTTCTAGCCCACTAGTGGACGTAGGACTTAACATTACATCTATATATATATATATATATATATATCAAGTATATGTTCCAAGTTTCTATCTCTAAAGGTGTCGAGAAAAGTTGCGTTCATTCAGACAGGCAGACAAACAGACGGACGGACGGACAGACAGACGCATAGACAGCATGACGGATATTGCACAATACGAATATGGTATGACACCTTCGCTATCTAAGCATACAAAAACCTTATGCATTCTGCGAAATTAGAGAGTGTACACAGAAAAATATAAAAGTAAAAAAAAATTTAAGTTAATATTCAATTATTATTTAAATCGAAACTGATATCAACTATCAGATAACTATATTATAAAGCTACCATAGGAATCCCTGAAACTATGTGCTCTTTTAAGTTTATCAAGATATCCAAATTTATACATATAGCTAAGAGAGGAATAATCTATTGGTATTTTAAATTTATACTGAAACACTGATGTGGACATTTTAAATTATTTGTCACATCTGTAAATCCCAGATTCAAATTATCTGCAAAGTGAATCGGTCAACAAAATTGTGAAAGGGATAAACAACGCCGCTTACCAAGCTCAAATACGATTTAAATTTTATCGTTTTGTGCATTATCCTGCTATTGTGTTTTGCTTGACATACAGGGTGTGGAATGGATTTAATTGTGTATTTAATATTCGAATTGTACAAAACTTCGATATGATGAATTTAATATAAAATTATGCATGAAATAAATTTTTTGTCTTCTTAATTTCGTCTAATACGCTAAATATTTCTCGTCATTCTCGATAAAAAGATATCGAGATCGGACTCATATATTATATAGCTCTAACGTTTGATTCACCTCTTAATTTCTAGTGAAATCTAGTAATTTCAAGACGAAGCTATAATTGTGTAAATGGCTTTTTTACATTGACATTTTAGTTTTCTATTAAAATTGTATAACAGACTTCATGGCGCGTTTTGCATTTCTCCTTTTTTACAGATGCCTGCCATCCGTACGAGCCATTCAAATGCCCCGGCGACGGTAATTGCATTTCCATTCAATATTTATGCGATGGTGCGCCGGATTGCTCCGACGGCTACGACGAGGATATGCGCCTTTGCACTGCGGGTAAGTTTCAAATTCATCCGAGAGTCGACAATTTTATCTGGTTTTTTGCCAGGGTCTGGCATGAATTGTATGCAAACTGTTATCCTTGTGATGGGCCGTCAATAATTTGGTTAGGGCAATTGGGGTTTCAGCAAAATCAATGCCAGGCAATGTGCAATTTTGATTTGTGACCGCCAGCTGCAATCAAACTTGTTAAGGAGACATCACAAAATTTCACTCTTGGCTTGTCAGCCTGTTCCCGGCAGGCATTTAACTGGAATTGAGAAATATTTCTGCCGAAAAGCTACCAGGAAATTAAAGGCCGTATTTCAATTAGGTCCTGAAGCCTCCGCACATGGCTCTGTGTCATGTCAGGGACATGTGCAAATGTGTCAAAGCCTGAAATGACTTATGTAGCCAGCAGGCAATTCGACTAAGGCTCTGCAACTGTGTAGCACTTGTGACATTCTGGTGCACTTTGCCAGATTTGTGAACAAGTTTCGGTGCGTTTTTCGCTTTCATCTTTTGGTTTGCTGCTCACTTAAATCTAATCAAATTAGCCACAGAATAGACTTTTCAGAGAATCAAAAAGTTTCCATTTCCTCGTCAATTTGCTCGTTTTGTTCGTTCAAAGTTTCTGGCTACAATTTAACGTATAGTGCATTGAAAAATAAAACAAACTTTCACAAGAACTAACAGATTTTTTAAATTGTTTTAAAATTGTTAAATAGTTGATTTTCAATTCAGCTAGTCTGTTTGGGAAATGATTTTGTTTACTGCAACTTCTCATTTTTTCTTCTAATAAATAATTTCATTTTCACATTAAAGGAAATTTAGCAAGTAACACTAAAACTATGGTCTGCAAGTCTATACAATCGTTATGATCTTTAGCTTTTTATACTATTATACCTAAATAGTATAATAGTAAATTGGTTTTGTGCAATGTCCGTCATGCTGTCCGTCCGTCTGTCCGTCTGTATGAACACGCGTTCCTCCGACACCCTTAGAGATAGAGACTTGAAACTTGGAACATATAGTGGAAAGTACCCTCAAAAGTTAAAGTGTCTTGGGTTTGGTCCTACGTCCACTAGGGAGCTAGAAAATCGATAAATTCGATTTTAGCAAATCGATAAATCCCTATATCTCTTACAACTTAACGGATACAGTCGCCAATTTTGGTTGGTAGGTTGTTGGCGAGGTCCTTGAAAGATTGGCATTTGCCACGCCCACCTCCGACGCCCCCATCACTCCCGCTCCTACAATTTTCAAATAGCTATATCTTCCGCAGTTTTTGAGTAGGGAACGTCAAATTTGGTAGGTATATTACTGGTAGTCGCCTTTAAGAAGCGATAACAAATTTGTAGTGCCACGCCCACACCTGCGCCTATAATGGATTCCGATTCCGATTGTAAATCGATAACTCCGCATATCTCCGAACATTTTAAAGATAGAGTAACCAAACTTGGTAGGTATTTTGCTGGTAACCTCCTCCAAAGATTGGCATACCATTTTTTTGACCACGCCCACATCCGCCGCCCGCAGGAACTTCATCCCTAGAAATTTACAATGCGCATATCTGCCGTAATTTGCAAGCTAGAGTCCCAAAATTGTGCAGGTATGTTGCTGGTAACTCCCCCAAAGATCGATAAAAAATATGGGATGGCCACGCCCACTCCACGTAGCCAAACCGATACACCTGTTGGTGTAAATCTATAAACCCATATATCTCACGCAATTTGAAAACTTACGTCACCAAATTTTAAAGGTATATTGTTAGTGACAACCTTCATAACTCTGGAAAAAAAATTTTGGACCACGCCCACTCCCGCTCACAAAAAATGATAAATGCCTGTATCTCCCGCAATTAAAGAGCTACAGTTACCAAACTAAGAAGGTATATTCTTAAGATCGAACTCCAAATTAAGGTATAATTTTACTTCGCTGTCGGTTACGTCCGACTGCAACGTTCTATCTTGTTAATGAATGTGTTTTTTACTAGCGAAAATCATTTTTTGTTGTAGCTTATAAATGTATCAAAAGATCATTTAACTCTGGCAGGTACCCAAAACCCAAACCAACCTTGAACAAAAGCACACTTGGCCAGAGAAATCCGTTTTCTACAAAAAATTTTTTTTTTACATCGAATCAGTGTTGTTAAAATTGTTGCAGTGCTTAAGTTGTCTAGTACTCTCTGTTTGCCAGCACATTTATAAAGCAATTGGAGGATGCCTGAATGGATTTTATAGCCACTTAGCTACCCATGAATATGCAAAAATGTTTATATGCTTCCCTTGTATTTTGGGAGCTTCATATGGTTTTCTCCCTATTCTGAGTTCGGGATTGAGCCAAGAATACCTGCAACTCCCGTTGCGCCCTTTTATATGTGTACATATATGTACATGTTGTTTGTTGTGTTGGTCTAGTCCAGTAAGCCTGTCATTTTGTTCTATTAACATTGATTTTTCTTTGAACTTTGTTGTTGTGGCTTGACATGTGTTCCGTACAATTTCCAACCGAACTCTGGCCATTACTTTAAAGCGACATGATTCCTGCTGTGCAACAACACTAAGCTGTCTTCTGTGGTTGTCCTGAAATATTGTTTGCAACTCCAGCTGTTGTACTAGACGAAATTGTGCTTGTCCTTATATCCGCATTCCCTACCAAAGAAAAGCAAATATGCATAACAATCTGGACGAAGTAGAGGAAAGCTATATTCAATCAATTGTCAAAAACAAGAGCTGTCGACAATCTTGATCTGAGTATCATCGAGTTAATATCTCTTGGTTAATTGGCAATATTGTATCGTATTCACTTTTATTCCGACACAACACAAACAAAACAAAAATAAAGTATAAATGTCATATTGCGATTTTATCTTGTTTTTATTTGCATACCTTCTAGCCACATATATTTTCATATAGTTATCGCAATATAATGTCTAATGTCTTTTGCAATCCATTATTGGCAATTGCAATACTGACAAACACATGTTCACAGATTCACATATATACATAAATTTGGTAGAAAATTGCAGATGCCGCTTGCCAAATTAAATAATTCTTAATAACTGCTCCCTTTTCGCGAATATCGGTACATCTCGATTTTTGATTAAAATAAAATACAATCGTAAAATTATAGCCTTTCAGTACGTAAATGTATGTATTATATAATATTTGTACATATTAATGGTCAACAAAAAGTATTTTCAAATGAATCAGCGAGTCAACTTTGTATTTTTCAGCTGGGCTTACTTGATTTAAAAAGTGTTTACTTTTGTTAGCTTACAAACTAAGAATTGTTTTGCAAACATCAGTCAGTTCACTTCAACAAGTTCAAAATTAATTTCTAAAAGGGTTTTGTATACCTCTTAGCAAACAGTACCTAGAGGTGTCAGATAAGGTCAATATTTCACTCGCCTTCGCTGGGCCCACTTCTCTAGTAAAATAAGAACCCAGATCTTTACGAGCATGGGTGCATGTGTGCGAGAAGTTACGCACCATTATTTCCCTTTCTACTAAATCCTGATGGGCTATGAATGTGTGCGAAAAAGGCAGCAATATTGAGTGCGATGATATCAGCTATTGTCTGCTTAGGGCCATTATTTATGCAGTTAGTATAGCATTAAAACAAGAGCATATATAGAGCATATAGTTCTCGAAATATGCATATTATTACAATGTAATTGGGTCAACAAGAAAATTCTATGTTTTACTCGTAACTACATCAAAAACAAATACTCAAAGTACTCAATTATGTAGCTTTAATTTTCGGGGCTGATTCTACAAAATGCTGCTCTTTTCTGCCAGGTCATCAAAAATGAAGATATTCGGGTTGAATTTCGTATCGCTAAACGAGCTGTTAATATTGTTGCTCATGCTTGACTCATTGTCAGTTTGATTGGCTGCCATAAGGCGTACTAGCTCCATAGTTTAGACATCGGTCTCAAAACAAGGCCCTGCTTTATCATCCTGCTGTCCATCTCGTGTGCCACTTTTTTGGCTATCTAAGGACAGCTCCTGATTATCATTGCTCTCATTGTTATTGCTGTTGTTGGCATAATCAGAACACTCGTTGAAATGCTGCTCTTCTTCACGTTTCCGTTTGTTTGCAAACTGAGAAAAGTTATTCATGAACTTTGAATTACTGGGCGCATTGCTAACTGTCTCTGGTAGCGATTTATGGACACTGCCCAAATTATCATTTTGGTGTGTTGTCTTGATTGCTGCGGTTGCAGCTCCAATTTCAGCAGCAGCAGTGCTGCCTACAGCAACCAAATCGAGCTCAGATACCCTGTAGTTATTTTCAAATATATTTTTAATGGGCTGCACTTCCCTTAGCGTTTGCTGCAGCACTTCATCCACATTATCGGCGACGTGGCCTCCCGGTTGTCGTTTCTGATGCTGGTGTTGTTGTTGTGAATTCATCATTTGACACCCGCATCGCATTTGCTTAAGACGCTCGGCGATGCGATGTCGCAGCTCCTCAAATTCATCTTCATATCTTCGATACCGAATGCGATCTGGATGATTGGCATTGTCGCGTTTCCAATCATCAAACTGTGTCTCCCATTGATTGAAGAGGTGAACAAGTTGTTGTTGCTGCTGCTCTGGTTGGTTATGCTCAAAATTAGTCAATCCATTGCCGCGACACCAACCAAAACTCAGTCCGCCAAAGTTGCAAAAATTAAATGGATTATTTCTGTAGTTGTTACCAGGCCAGCAGCTTCGATTGCCAAATTGACTTGGCATATTGCTGGCGCCTTGATTGCTGTTACTGTGATTGCCTTGCCAGCGATAGTTACGTCCCTGGCCCATATGTGGCAGTTGCCACTCACAGCGTGGACGCTGTCTGCATTCCTCATTGCCCTGGTATAGTGTTCCTTCAGACCATGGATTATGTGTTGGCATTTGATGGAATCTGTCGGGTGGTTTCTGTTGCTGCCAGTGATTTGATATTGACAGCGGCGTCTGCTGTTGCTGCTGCAGTGGCAGCTGCGGCGTCTGCTGTTGCTGCAGCTGCGGCAACTGCTGCTGTTGCTGTGAGGGTTCGTGGTCAACTTGCGGCTTATTGTTCATCCGTGGCTGCGCTACGATTTGACTAGGCCACTGCAACTGCGACTGTGGTTGCACTTGCAATGGCAGTGACTGTATCTGTGACGACAGATGTTGCTCTGCCTGTGCCTGTGTGAATGTCTGTTGCGGAGACAGCTGTGGCACAATTTGAGCATTGGTAGCTGCTGCAGCGACCACTTCCCGCTCGTACTGTGTGAATCACATATTTAATAAAAAAGTAAAGTGTGAGTAACTAGAGCAACTCACCTGCTCTCCATACTTGGCATGCCATTCGGCGTATTCAATCTGATAGTTTTGCCACAGCTGCCACTGCAGCTGCAACATATACTGTTCTTCCGGACTCATCGTCTCATACTGGGCGAACGTGCATTGTTCTGTGGCGCCCTCATTTTTTACTGGCAGCGGAGGTGGTGGTGCATCGGACGGAAGTGGTGGCACTATTGAGGGCTGAGGCACTATTGCTGCGATCGACTCCTGATCCCACATAGCCGAAATATTTTATTTGCAGATGTATATTGCAATTCTTGATATGCGCGAATAATATTGTATTACTGTGTATACCGTCACAGAAAAAGAAAAACAATTTTACTTAAATTTAATGTAAAATTCAGATAATATTTTAATATATTGTTGATTTATATTCTTTGAAGTATGCTGCTTAAAGTCATGCCTCAAACTGAATATATAAATTTTATAAGTTGCATAAACTTAAATATGTGACAAATATTTCCTGGCTCTAACGACTCCATATTTACATAAGTTGTGCACATCTGAGGTGTTAAATTGTAAAATAGTATATTTATTGCTAGTATACTAAATACATACAATATTATTACACCACATTAAATAATAAACTCTTGTAGACTGAGTTCCATTTGGTCAGATGCTGATTTATGGCCTTATATTGAACAGAAAAAAGCGTACAACCAGCAAAATAATTAAACAAATTGCATGACAATTAAGCGAAAAATAATTAACTTTGCCTCAAAGCCACGTAATAAATATTAAACACAGTTTAGCAAAATATATTGTCGGTGGGTCATTACGATGTTTCGGAGCACATGAACTAGTCAAGTCCGCAAAGATAAATTTAAAGTTCCGCACAGTGGGCGAAACAAACAATGGCGAAATTGTGCGTATAATTTTGAGGGGGCTGCGACTGCCAAGCAAACAAACGGCGCTAAGCGAAACTTTAAGCAAACACCACTAATTGCACCAATTCATTTGACTGAAACTCGAAAGCCACTAGCAGGCAGTTTTCCTTTATTACCTGAACCCAATAAAAAGGGTATAACGGCTTTGTGAAAAACTGTGCAATAAGTATAAGTCGGCATCTCCGACCCAATAAGGCACATAGAAACTATATCTGTCTCAGAGACTATAATTATTATTAAATAATAATTGGCTACATTGAGTGTGATAAACTGTGTTCAGGGTATACCGCAGTCGACCTCACATGACGACAGCGTTCTTAGTTGATTTTTGTATTCCGTTGCCAGGATGCGCCGAGTCCACAGAATAAATCCGATGGTATTGTGGCGAACATTTTCCGTGTGCCATTGTTATGCTACAACAAAAAACCAAAAGTAAATGAAAAAAAAAAAACTATTTTTTAACAATGAAATCATTTAGAAAGTTTCAGGCGCGGTGTTATGTGTGCTCAACTTAAAGCGCCTGTCTCGAATGTCTTTTGATATATTATGCGCCTCTCAAAGGGACTCCCCTTGAGACCCACTGCAGACTCGCCGATTTGCCCGCCTTGCGCGCCTCCTGTTTTGGTGGCTGCGACTTGCTGTAAAGGTTTCCACCTCAGGCAATTGTTGCTAAGATATAAAGCAGCATCGAGTGGCTGGCATGACTGGCTTTTCTCATCAGGCGGTGTCGTTAAATGCGTTCAAAGTGCTTATTAATGAATAATAATTGGCAAAAATGCTCTTAAACGAAGCGCGAAACCAAAATCGGAGGCTATTAAAATCCATTTCCATTAGGGAATTGAATTAAAATCAAATTTGTAACTAGATAAGTTAACTAAGAGTTTCACATAGACTACTTAAGAGTCTATTAACTATATTATTGATGGCAAAAATTACAACTAAATTGGAAAATTTAAATACAACCATTTTCAAAATTTATACAGGTAAAAGCATAATTCTGCTCTACAAAAACATTACTTTAGACCATTAAAAAAAGGAACAAGAGAAATGGCTGCAATAACAATATAAAAACTTTTAATGCGCTGCACTCGAATACCCCTGGGAAATTAGCATAATTTTGCATAAATATTATCAACAGCCAAGAAGAAGTTAATATTGGAGTTTAGCCTGACATGAGCAAAGTGCTGTGAGGGCCAAAAGGCTAGCGGTTAAAGAGCCCGCAAATGTTACGTAGCCTTTATCTAAACTGCTGATATACATCGCCAGAATATGTAACAAGTTAAAGGCAAACAGGCGACATACACCCACACAGAGGTCGGTTGGTGTATGTCAAATTTCTGTCCCAGGCGATGTATCCACGCCATACATGCACAGATGGTAAAAGCACAACAAAGGGAGAGAAAAAAAAAGCTGTCAAACTGCGCCATTTGCATAACAAATACAGTCAGTAACTGAATGTAGCCACACACAACCCCGCCACACTCACACTATAGATCCATCGACTGACGCGTCCTTGCAACCATTAAAAATGCTTACAACAGTCAGCATATGTATGTGGGGAATGCTCGCAGAGAGCCAAAAGTGCAGCGAGTGGGTTAAAAACCGGCAACAAGCGGTGCAAACGGAGTGCCGGAATACGTACTAACTGACTGACTGACCTACAAATGTTGGCAATTTATCCAAAATGCCAGGGAAAAATAAAAATAAACGGAAATTCAAAAGCATAGCCAGACGACTTTATTCACCTTCTAAATAGCACACACATTGCACCACAGAGGCACAAGACCAATTTTGCAATTCTCATGAATCGCAAAAGACAGCTATTAATTAAAAGAATGCGCTAAGCGAATAATGCACAAGCCAATTAGAATGCTCTCGTTGAGAAAACGCAATTCTAATTAGAAGTTAAGCTCTTTCACCGCGGCACCTGCAACTAACTTTCTCTTTTTTGAGATGCGAATGCTTTTATACAAGCCTGTAGGTAAAATGCGATGTTTCCGCGAGGCTTATGCTTATGAAATTGAACAGAAGAATTTCTGATATTAGTTTGTTGAATATATATGCAACCTTTAAGATTGTGGCTAAGTAAAATTATTATTATAATTAAAATTATTAATAGTATTTGCACCCAAGTCATTATATTAGACACATACTTAAATGGACAGTATGTTTCTTAACCAATCTTAGTAAAACCACGACAGTTGACCAATATTGTTAATATTATTAAAACTTAAAGTCCTTAACTTCTAAAGAGCCGGAGATACGCGTGTTCATGCAAACCGACAATATGTAGATATTTCAACTTTTTGTTAATAGACTTTCCAAAAATTAGAGAAAAGTTTGCAAAATAAAATACAGCAAAAGCTATGATCTCTAAATATTTAATTATTAGAGATATTAGAGCCCATACTTTAAAGCAATTTCAGGTGAATGAAGATAATTTTATATTTAAATAATGTTATTTGCATTTTCACACTTTTGTAAGATTAATACTTATGTAAATAAACATATTAGTTGTATTGCAACACGATCAAAGTACAAAGTAAATTTATTTATATGAAAATGGTTTTCTATGAGCTCTTCAGGCAATTATCGTTCATAAGTAATTTATTTATTTATATTTTTGATTTAACGAACGCAATGAAGTACTGCAGAACGCAAAAGTTAGCTTTGAGCATAACTTAAGTAATCAATTATGGCCCAGTGCTGTTGTTAACACTTTCCAGTTACAAAAAATGAAAGGAAGTTTCACATTGAAGCATTTGTCTAATTTAGTAGCTCTAGTTTACGGCTCTCAGATACTACTTGAATGTTCCCACTTAAAGTCGAACACGTGTTTCCGTTGATTATAAGTAATTTATGAAAATTTCTGTTGTTTTCTTTCTTCGTCCATTTACAGCCAAGCGTCCTCCTGTCGAGGAGACTGCATCATTTTTGCAAAGCCTAATCGCATCACATGGACCAAATTACCTGGAGAAACTTTTTGGCAGCAAGGCACGTGATGCTCTTTCCCCGCTGGGTGGTGTGGAGAAGGTGGCCATTGCTTTGAGTGAATCGCAAACGATTGAGGACTTTGGTGCCGCATTGCATCTAATGAGGTAAGTTCCGAAACTTGAAACATCAAATACGCCTGGGAGCCTAGATTTGGGGCAGGAAGAATCCTTTTGTTTGCAACCTCGTGCATGAAGCACATGTTTAACTCATAGCCCCAAGTAACAAATGTGTAAAAACAAGAAAACAAAAAAATAGTATAAGTAATGTAAGCTCTTAAATAAACTTAACATAACCCCAAAGTTATTTATTTCAGTTACGTTCCCCTGTCACTGTTGCTATATACGAGATTTCAGGTCTGCTTCACTTCAGGTCTGCCCACCACCTCTTGTCCCAGCAAGCAAATAAACTAGTCAATGGATATATGTACATGTATATCCCTTTGCCCGTTTGTCTTCTGATATCAAGCTTCTGACAGAATGTTTTTAGTCTTCGAATATGCGATGATGGAACAGATTTAGATTGCTACAAGCAGATACTTGCTAGAAGGCTTTTTAAGCAATTCCATAAAATATTCTGTGTAATACTTATTAATCATTACTTTTATTAACTTATAATTACTTATATTTCCCTTTATACTTATTTATCTGACTTTGAAAATAACTTTCTCCTGCGTCATTTGAAATGTATTTAAAGGGAATATTGTACTTAAACATCGATGAAGTGAAACACTTGCCTAAAATTAAATTAATTTACTTTCATCCATATTATATAAAACAAATAAATATAGTGCTGGAAGTTGAAACACCGAAGTTATCATAGTATATTGGTTTTGTGCAATGTCCGTCATGCTGTCTGTCCGTCTGTTCGTCCGTCCGTCCGTCTGTATGTATTAACGCAAATTTTTTCGACATCCTTCGAGATAGCGACTTGAAACTTGGAACATATACTTGTCTGTGCTCCGAATAGATCAAATTGGAGTGCTACGTCCATTAGGTATTTAGGAAATCAATAAAATTGATATTCATAAATCGATTAAGTCACATATCTCCCACAATTTTATGGACACAGTTACCAAATTTGGTTGGTAGGTGTTTGGCGACGCCCCTTAATCTTTTAAATGGCTGTATATTCCGAAGTTGTGGAGTTGGAAAAATAAAAATTTAAGAACCGATAATAAATTTTTAAGAGTTTTATTTAATTACTATTTTTACATTCAAATAACGGGTAACTTAATTATTAGAAATTAATTTCTGTTTAACTTCAATTGTTTGCAATAAGAAGAGTGTGCGACAAAGGCGTTTAGTTGAACGTAAAATGAAATGGCATGTACCCTATATATTTCACTTGAGTTAACTAAATTATCCAGGTATTTACATCTATGTGATATTTACATCATTTTTATTTTAACTTTTCTGCTTGCGGTTAATCCGTACTTACGGCACAAAACAGCTGTGTGTGTAGTCCATCGTAGTCGACAGGCCTGAAGCGGGGTGACGTTGCTGTGTGAACTTCAAATCGGATTAGACAATATAACAGCTTATATTACATAAATATCATATATAGCTACCATACCAAACTTAGTTAACTCTTTATAAAATTAAATATTAATTCTTACAAATTCATTCTAAAAGAATTTAGCCTAAAACTCAACTATTGTGTATGGTCTTGTAGAGTCCAGTTTGAAATAATCGAAGTTTCCAGAGCAGTGCGATAACAATTCGATGTTTATGTTTTGGTCAGCCGACGTTCACATAGGATCCGTTACTGCACGAGTACGCGTAGCACTTTATGCGAATGTGATGTGTTGAAGTTTTCGCACTACATTCCGATGTTTTGATCGGGACTTCGGTGCTGATCCACCTTTAAAGACGCTGTAGCCCAACACGTGCGGTCTATGGATACGGCGTCAGGGAGTTTGAACACTTATTTCTCCTGTGTTGCTCAACAAACAGACTAACAGCAAGTTAATCGTTAACGAACGCAATACCCTTGTCGTGCTCTAACTGGCAAGCTGTACAGCTTGAATCACAGCGATGGACACTGGCAGACTGTATGCGATAACAATTTGATTGCTAGGCGTAACCGTCCAAGCACAATTTAGGTATGGCAGCCGACTTGTTTTGGGAAGAAGCCTATACACCAAAAAATCTTTTAAATATTCTGCTATGCCGGGTTTTATATTACTTACACAATCGCTAACCAATATTGGCGTGACCGCACTTTTCACTATTTTTTTTATTTGTTTCTTTAAATTAATTTACACAAACCAAGCTTTAATATGCCGATGCCGCCAAATTTGGTTGCGCACGTCATCAACTGCAGAAGATAAAGTGCTTTGGCGTCATTACGCACAGTTGCTCTGAAGTCAGAGTTGCTTTTCCGAGTCACCGTGCGAATGGTCCTGCCAACACATCGGTCGTTGTTATATTCTGGTCGTTGTTACAGTCGCATCCCAAAAAACGTTAGAAACGAATTGATCTAATTTTCTGTTAATAGTGATACTAGTGATAATAGTGATGCATATATGTATGTATGTATACCACTACATTGCAAGACAAATATAATTTTTTCAAACACTATCGATTGAGACTTTTTTGCTTTTGTAAATATAACTGTCTGTGTGTCAAAAATAAAAACGAACTCAGAAAACCGTTAGGCAAAACCGGACGATGCAAGGTGAACAGTATAACAATGAATTTTCATTAAATTAATAAAACAAAAACTAACGACAAAACGGCAGCATGCGCAATGAAATTTCCCAAAAATAGCAGCCGCCCAGGGTAATTGCGGGACGACTAGACACTTAAAGTGCTCAGACCGACATGCTGATAAATTGGCTCAAAGCTTGGCTACCCCACAAGTCAGGCCAACAGGCTATGCCCCAGCTAACCTCATTCCATCTACCATCTGTGGGCGTTCTAGAATTTCATCAAGGCAATTAGTCGTACAAACGCCCGAATGCCATACAGAATAATGTTTGGGTTTGGGTTGCCTGTTGGAACACTTTTTGGGGAAGGGGCAGGTGTTTGGCTGGTTTTCAGACCCTTAAACAAGCAAATTGTATGTATGTACATTATGTGCCTGGCAATGTTGTTGTTGTTGTGGTCGCGTCTTCTTTCGTGCTCATGGTCATAATGAAGTATTCTTTATTTATCAAGAGCAACAATAACAATAACCTGAACGACTACACATGCAGGGATTAATTAAGCAAAGCGGATAATGTCTACCTGACCAAGAAGGCTTTTAAACACATTGTATGTGTTTCTTGAGAACCTTAAGATTAAAGACGACAGTCCAGCAAACGCATTATTGAAAGTGTATACAAAGAGAAATCAATAAATTATACTAAATTAGACTTAGGCTTGCCTATTTAAATTTAAAAATTAAGTACAACTATTTCAAAATTGTCAATCTTATCGATTTCCTAGCCTTCTTGTGTAGCACCCCATCTTTTGAAACGGGCACAGACCGGTAGTAGAATGTAAAAATAGCTTAAATGAATTAGTTAAGACACCTAACCACAATGAATGCGAAAATGTTATTACCGAAACAAGAAGCTTAAAATTTACTTCTTAATAACAGAAGTAGAAAAATCGGAATTGATTACATCGATTACAGAGTACTCGAAATGGTATAGAACAAGAATAATTTGCAGTTCGTTCTTTAAGAGCAAGAGGAGCTTGCGTTGTAAATTCAGACTGGCTTGTTCTGACAAGCAAGACCCTATTTTATTGACAAATCTCAAACCTAAATACATTTGTTCTAAATCTAATGCAATCGCTTGTAAGACGACCACATGGTACTTCCTTCTCCTGCGATACTCTGGCATTTCTAACAATAGCCTGGACATATGCAGGTCAGCCTGAAGTACCTACCGTTGAGGGTGCCGCATGAGTCTGCTATCTGATACCCAGAGCATCACATGTTCTTACTTGAATAGAACGGAAAACTGAATTTGAAATCAATTTCACTATTTAATAATTCAACAAAAAACATAATACATAGCAAAACTGGACAGTTAGGGAGCGAAGGCTAATAAAAACGACTATATTGGTAACTAGAGGTAATACACCCCAGTCAAAAGGATGTTATTTCGAATTTTTATTTGCACATATTCCAATGTGGCTTGTTGTGCTTAATTGGTTATTGTAGAGATCACACAAATATTAATAATAAATAATAATAAATTATATTTCACACCATCGGCGTATGATGATGTTAAATTATGACGTCTAGGAAAAGGGTAAAATAAAGTCCTGCCCACCTTCAACTTCTTGTTTCTTTAAAATCATTGAATATGTATTTCCATTTAGAGCTTTTACTAGATTTAATCGATATTAATATTTGTTTTGCAGATCCGATTTGGAGCACTTGCGTTCTGTTTTCATGGCTGTGGAGAATGGTGATCTTGGCATGTTGAAATCGCTGGGCATCAAGGACTCTGAATTGGGTGATGTGAAATTCTTCTTGGAGAAACTGGTCAACACCGGTTTTCTTGATTGAGTAGCGCCGGATCCAGCTTCTGGATTTTATTATGCACACGCACAGCCCATTAATCCTAATTTCTATTCGTATTTGGGTACACCCTATGATAATTACAATTATTAGAAAGGTGTTACCGCAAAAATGAACTTCAATATTAATGACACAGACATTCAAACACCCATACATGAAATATTTTCTCAAAAATTTCGCAGTTCTCTTGAGTTTCCAAAATATAATCTTAAGTTTTATGCTCTCTTAGTCCAGTTAAATATTTCTTTGCTATCTATTTTAGAAAATCTTTTATAGAAAACACCAAAAGCAAAAAAAAAAAAAATATTATAAAAAAATGGAAAGTTGTACAAAAATAAATATCAAATAATTTGGTCAACAATCAATCAATAAAGGCAACTAACATAGCAGATACGACGATAAATCGGCTTCTCTAATACTCTTTCCCTGTTCTTCTGCGCTCTTTCAATCGGTCTGGATTCTTAAGCTCTCTCAGTTAATTTGTGTTTAAACTTTGTCAAATTTTGAGAAAATCAACGCGCATCTTTCAATAACTGATCGAATTTTCAAAAAATAAATAAAAAAGCATTACATATTCACGCAAAATAAAAGCAAAATGTGGAAGCAGGATCGTTCGGCAAAAGAAACCAAGTAAAAAAAAAAGTAAAAACAAAACAAACAAATTATATAAATGTTTATTCACTCTTTCTTATGTATATGTGTATAATGAACTTATCAATGTATATGTAAGTGTTTCAAGATGCCCCACAATAATACAAAAAATTCACTCGTGGTATTCACTGCAGCAGAAATCTTACAATTATTGTTCGAAAGTCACCAAGGCTATCAGTGAAGAACCTTCCAAAAAATAATGCTTAGTACCCACTCAAAGGAGTACGTCTATCTTTCAGAGTCTTCTTTTCTACACACATCCCTATGAATCCGTAGAGTTTAGTGTACCTCTTTTTCATAAATACGGACATATCGTCCAGAGCTTGTTGTTTAATAAAATGACATTCAGTATTTCAACTTGCAACTATGCGAACTACATACACTATATTAACTAGCACATATACTTAAAGAAAATATGAAGTAAGCAAAACCATAATCGTAAATGTCGGGCTATTGTACACGGTTCAATAACTAAAAATAGAATTGTCGAGTTGCATAATTTATGAATTCAATTAAATACACGCTCTTGCGCAATATTGCATATCCTGAGAATCAAAACAAAACCAAAAAAATTAAGAATTAATAACTATCAAATTTATATCAATGTTATACTTTACTCAACGTAAAAGTTGCAAATTAACTGTAAGCTTACTCAACATATTAACACAAATACCTTTTAAATTAATGTTAATAAATAAAAGAAAAAGAAAGTAACCAAAATGAAGCTCATGAGATTTACATATTGATTTATGACTTAAAACTGACCCGAAACCATTATGAAAGATATAACAAACAATAAAATTTGCTTATAAGCCTTTTCCTTTATTACTTTTCTAACCTTTCTATCGTATATATATATAAATAAAAATGTTAAAACTACCCACATATATTAATATATTAGTTCAAAATGGTACATGAAAGAGCACGGAATTGTTAATACGAAGTGAAACTAACTAAGCGATTAGGTATTTCAGTCCAATTCAATGCAAGTAACGAACCCAACGTTCTAATGATTGATCAGTGTTAGGGCAAGCAGAAAGCGAACATTTAAAAAATCGATTACAAATTAAAACAAAATAATGGAGTTATAAGTACCTTGAATTAGCTGGTAGAAACAAAAAATGAAACTAAGTATTGATAGAAAATGGAAACAAAATAAAAACCAAAACAAATCATATGATTTTCGACATAACAATACTTTTATTACTAGTTGTCTATTTAAATGATTAAAACATTCAAAAATGTACACAATATTTATATATAGAAGCAACTTTGAAAAATGCAATTAAGAGTGGTATTGAATGAAAAATGAAAACAACAGATCCATTGAATTATATATATATACCAATATATATATATATATATATATATATATATATAAATTTATATGTATTCATAAATTTACATAAGTATCTGACAAGAAAGTATTTATTACAAATATTAAATAATATGTTGTGTATGCCCACATGTGTATATGCCCCATGTAAATAAGGAGACAAGCTACATATTTCATATGGATGCAAATGATCGATGAACGCGAACAAAATAAACAATAAAAAAATAAAAATAACTAAATAAAAATCAACAAAAATAATACAAGTGATAATTTGATTTTTTTTTATAAAACAATCACAACAATTTACATATTATATATTCTTAAAGTAACTGTAATGATTCAACACTTTTATATCGTTTAATCGAAATCCTATCAAAATTCTCAATATATATTATATCTTTTCAACAAATTATGCATTTCATTTGCATATTTTTGAAAGTTTTAAGATTTTATTAAAGAAGTTAAGTACTATATACAATTATATATGAAAACTAAAATATAAGCCACAAAACTATATCACATACATATCAGCGGATTTGCTATAGATGTTATTAAAATGCTATAGAAAACTGCAAAGAGTAAAAAGGTATAATAAGTTATATGGAACGACAATTTTAATCCTATAACTAGGCAAATATGCAAACATATCAATGAACAAAATTAAAACATATCAAATATGAATACACAAACAAAAACAAAGCAAAAAACTGCAACAGATCTTAAATTTAAAAGATAAATTTACAACATTACATTTTAATCACAATACTTATATTTATCCTATTTTGTTAGTACCATTATAATTATAATTTTTGCTTTCATTTATTCGCATTTGTGACTTGTTTCAGTATTTTATGCCCAAAAACTGACCCAAAAAACAAATTAAAATGCTGAAACAATTTCGCAAAAATGTACACCAAAACAACATAATTTTTTAATATACAAAGGTAGCGTTTTAGTTTTGTACTTTTGTTAAATTATTATTCCTCATTATTATTATTATTTAATTATTTTTATTACGAAGACTTGTAATAGTTGCGCCCATGCATACAATACGTATTTAAATGTGTTAGAGTATTTCTATAAAAAAATTACCAATAAACATAACAGAAAATGTTAGCAAAACTATTACAGCAAACAAGAGTTAAGTACTCTTCAAAAATCACACAAAAAAACAACATGCAACAATTTTGAAATTAAGCATAACTTGAATTCAATTAACGAAAAACAAAATAATAAAAAAGAATATTTGAAAAAAAAAACAACAAAAATACAACAATTCTACGTGTATATGAATATAGTTTATAATGCAGAAACATAAATAAAATTTTTAACATTCCAATGAAGCTATTTCTTTGGTGTGATGTTTTAAAAACAATACACATAGTGTTTTATTGGACAAAGATGCTGGCTAACTAAAAAAATGGGAAATACTTATAAAAACAAGTAAGACGCTGTAATCGAGTTAACTCGACTACGATATACCCTTAACCCAGTTGGTAAATATATTCTAGTTTCCCTTTAAGATGATTTGCACTCAAATGCCCACACTGAATGGCTACAAAGACGTACATATACATACATAAAGACATACACACGTACACGAAATGATAGTTATCGGGACTCTGCAGAATACACACAAATATATTGACGCTAACATAGATTATCATGCCATCCCTTTCTCACACATGCGCTGCCCTATTTATATGTGTACAGAAAATGCATGCGGCTGCTGATAGAAATGAGATCAATATGAGAATATACTTTCGACTATAACTTTAGTGTTTCTTGTTCGATCTTTGTGAATTTCGGCAATTGATCAATAATATGTATATGCATATTATGTATAAATAAGAATCGTCTGCCTCTTAAATTGTGGAATTTATTGCTTTTGGAAATCGAAATGTATCGATGTTTCATAAACTGAGACAGTTATCGATAAAATAAAGCAAATTTAATCTGCGCCTGGTACACGGGAGCTTATATTCCAAATTTGAAGTCTCTAGCTCTTAAAGTCTCTGAGATCCGCGTGTTCATACAGACGGACGGACGGACGGACGGAAGGACAGACGGACGGACGGACAGACAGACGGACAGGGCTATATCGACTCGGCTGCTGATCCTGATCAAGAATATATATACTTTATGGGGTCGGAGATGCTTCCTTCTGCCTTTTACATACATTTGCACAAAACCATTATACCTTTTTTACCCATTTTCAATGAGTTAAGGGTATAAATATTAGTTGCTAAAATGAATAATTTTTAGTACGACAAACCGTTGAACAGGTACGTTGTATGCACTTGTATTATTCATTAAAGCAAGAATAATCAACCCTGGAACGTAGATTACTGGATATCTTCTTTAAAGATCTATATACACATTTCCGGACCACGGAAAGAGCTAAGGTTACCAAACATGGAATGTAGCTTGCTGGGATTTTACTCCAACGATTGGTAGTAAATGATCTATATATCACTAATTATCACTTCCGCCCTCAAACACTAATCTTAGCGAAATCGGAAGGTAAAATAAATTGCAAACTCCATCAATTGAAAAATATATTACATTAATAAAAGAGTACAAAAGCATACTCACTTGTTGTAGTTACTGTTGAAAAAGTTGAAAGTTTGCAAAAAAAACAAGATAGAACGTTGCAGTCGGACGTAACCGACAGCGAAATACTATTATACCTTAATTTGTAAACAGTTAAGAACAGTTAAGCTCAAAAAATTTTGGAGTTCGATCTTAATAATATACCTTCTAAGTTTGGTAACTGTAGCTCTTAAATTACGGGAGATACAGGCATTTATCGTTTTTTGTGGGCGGGAGTGGGCGTGCTCCAAAATTTTTGTATACATTTATGAAGAGTGTTACTAGCAATATACCTTTAAAATTTGGTGACTTAAGTTTTCAAATTGCGTGAGATATATGGGTTTATTGATTTACACCAACAGGTGTATCGGTTTAGGTAGGTGGATTGGGCGTGGCATCCAATTTTTTTAATCGCTCTTTGGGGGAGTTATCAGTAACATACCTGCAATATTTTGCGACTCTAGTTTGCAAATTATTACAGATATGCACATTTTAAATTTCTAGGGACGAAGTTCCTGGGGGCGGCGGATGTGGGCGTATGCCTCTTCCTTTGGAGGAGGTTACCAGCAAATTACCTTCAAAGTTTGGTTACTCTATCTTTAAAATGTTCGGAGATATACGGAGTTATCGATTTACAATCGGAATTGTCGATTATAGGTGCAGGTGTGGGCGTGGCACCACAAATTTGTTATCGGTTCTTAAAGGCGACTACCAGTAATATACATACCAATTTTGACGTTCCCTACTCAAAAATGGCGGAAGATATAGCCATTTGAAAATTTTTGGGGTGGGGGTGATGGGGGCGTCGGAGGTGGGCGTGGCTCATGCTGATCTTTCAAGAACCTCGCCAACAACCTACCAACCAAAATTGGTGACTGTATCCCTTATATTGTAAGAGATATGGGGATTAATCGATTTGCTAAAATCGAATTTATCGATTTTCTAGCTCCCTAGTGGACGTAGGTCCAAACCCAAGACACTTTAACTTTTGAGGGTACTTTCCAGTATACGTTCCAGGTTTCAAGTCTCTATCTCTAAGGGTGTCGGAGGAACGTGCGGACAGACGGACAGACAGCATGACGGACATTGCACAAAACCAATATACTATTATACCATTTTGGTATAATAGTATAAAAACATGTGCTTATTAAATGGAATCAAGCAATTATTCAACTAAATGTAGGATGAGAACAGCCATTTTGATGCACGAATTCCAACCAAATATTGTAGACCAGTTGTTGTTGTTAACAAACACAAATTTGTCGTGTGACTTGGTTAATTAATTAATTGAAAATTGAGCTATCAGTAAGCAGTTTATGGGCCTTACTTATTTGAATACACATACGAAACAAGTTTGAATTCAACGTGAGCGATAAGATACGCAGTCTCCCACACCTCAAGGCCCTCCCATTCACTGTCACTATTACTTTCGTCCAAGATAAAGAGGGAAATAAATTAGAGAGAGAGAGAGAGAGCGCTTTGTTGGAACATTATCTGAGGAATGAGAGAATTCTTGTCTAAGCGATCTCTTTGCAAATAAAACATTACGTTTCTGGATCTGTTTCTGTTTCTGTATTCTAATCAGCTGCGGAGACGTGTGCATTTCTCAGCGTCTCATTTGTGCCATGTGATGATAGCCTTCGTAGTATTTGTATTTACTTGCTGGTTGATTAGACGCTCGCAACAGTTGTCGTCGCCGTTAGTCGTACTTCAAATTTTAGCGCATTCGGTCATCATAGTTTCGCGGTAGGTGCTTACAAAAGTACTCTTTTCTTACTGGGTAATCATGCAGCTCGCGTGAATGTAATTTCAGCAAATACGAATGTGTGCTTCCTTTTGCTATGCGTTACGGCCAGAATCGCTTTTGCACTTTAATAACCGCACAGTTCCCAATTAGCTCTGCTCAACTTTTCAACTGCCTAAAAGTATGTGACGAAAAGTGAAGGAAACTCCAAGAAATGTGTATTTGTATTTATTTGTATAACTGCTAAATTGGCTTAAAATTCTATTATTTTTTTAATTAACACTAAAAGAGCTATTCATAACGAGTCATATTTTGACGTGATTCATTTAAAAAAAATTTTCGTAATTTTTTTTAAGAGTGCTTTTTAAATTTATAACTCAAGAACTTCTCGAAGAGAGCCATCCATAAGAACTCTTATAAATACATACATATATAACCATGCACGATTCCAGCGATTATGATTCAGTTTACAGCGAGCAGGATTTATTGGATATTGTTCATGGTGCTTCAACGCCGCCCCTTATGAACTATGAGGAATTTCTAGAGAAAACAATGGGTGAGTTTTCTACTTTGATAATTCGAGAATTATATATGTATATACATTTATATATGTACATACATATGTATTTTTACCTGTAGACATTAGAATTGTATACAAGTGTAGCGCTTATCTTGTGTTTGTTATGGCTTTAAATTTTGATAAAATGTCGTTGCTTTAAAACTTTTGCATATAATGTGAAGTGACGAGCAGTTTGTGATTAATATTAATTATAATATATAATAAGAACATTCTTAGTAATCTAATTCCCACTACTTTAAATTAACTAAAATATTATTGAGTGAGTATATTATTAAGAATGTTAAGATTTTAATCTTTAAGCTTAGATATATATTATTTTAATTTATGTGTGTAACTATCAAAAACAATATCTATTTTACATTTTTTACTCCTTGCCAATTAATTACAATAAGGTATCAATTGATTTATAATTCCGCCTCACAAATGCAACAAACTGAAAATGAAACATGCGAGTCGCTATCTGAGAGTAAACTGTTAGTTAACATTGATGCAAACCTATCAGCAAGACAAAAACATAAAATTTCAAATTGAGCAAAAGCGGTCTATAAATCAGAAAAAAAAAATATTTGAAGTGTAAGTAAGATTACCAACATATGTTTTTTAATTTATTTGCACTTATTTATGACATTGTTCAAACAAAATAAATAGATAAAGTGATTGTTTTGAATGGACGCGAATAACAGTAAGTAATGGTAATAAATTGGCATGGCACCACTGTTAACACAGTTACCCTCTTCAGCACTCTCTCGAAATAGTTCGCTCATCAGTGCTGACACTTAAATTTAGCCATTTATTCCAACAGTGACATTTGTATTTATTGCAGAGCGTATAATTCAAACCTTTCTTGCATAATCTATAAGGACTAATTTAATTTAAGATAAGCGACTCAAATTGTAAGCAATTCTTGTGAATTGGCTTATTTTCATTTGTTTCATAAGCTTAATTTAGCTGTTTTTAGCTAACACATGCTGTGTCGCAGCACAGCCTACAACACTGTCGCTCATTTTGAAGATCGGTTTGCTCCAATCAGACAGTCACGACAGCGCAGTCGCGCGAGAAACTTCGCTTTAAAAACGACGCGGAAGGTTTTACGGTCGGGGTAATACAAAAACAAAAAGAAAAGAAAAAAAATGCCAACAAGAAGGCAAAGAAGAAGCAATCCCAAAGGGGAGCAATACAAAAGTGTATAAAAATTCGAGCTGTGCTGTGTTATTTGCCATAAATGTGGCTAAAAATGCTCATTAAAAATGTGTATTCTTAAAAGGCTCAAAGCCCATGCAAAAATTTAATTTAATGTTGACTTCGACGTCGACGACAACTTTGACGCTGACGCCATCGTCGGCTCAACAAGTTCAAGTGTAGTTTGTATTTATGTTTGTGCTGCTCACAAAAAAATAGAAACAAGTTGTTTTTCTGCAAAAACATTTAAAAATATTTTGTTAAATTAAAGTGATAATTTTTTCTGGTTCCAGAAATAATTTTTCTGTGTTTTTAACTCTTTTCTTGCTCACACTCGCAAACACATAAACACAAAAACACACATACACACGCAACAAGCACAGACAATTGTAGTTGTTACTGGCTGCTGATTCTTTGACTCACAAATTACCCGAGACGGCAGGCAGGCAGCGACGCAAACAGCAGCAGCAGTGAAACTGTTGTCTGTTCCACACGATTCCAACGTTTCCATATCTGGTTTTCCCTTTCCATTGCGCAGCGTGCTCTTTGGAATGTCAGGAGCGGGTTTACTGCGTATACTGCGTTTGCCAGCCGTACCGCGAGCCTCAACCGGTGTTTGTTTTCTGATCGAGCGCGAGAACGAGAGAGCCGCCTGCGCTGCTACTCTCTCGCTCGCTCGCTCTCTCTCTCAATATATGCGATAAGAAATAAAAAATAAAAAACGGACTGCACTATCAAAATAAGCAAACAATCAGCTAAAAACCGTGTTAAATTAACCGGGCAACAACAACAAATGACAGGCAAACACAAAAACACAAACAAGAAACTCATTAATACAATAGCGTTGTGCCGTTTAACGGTAGTGTGTTGTTTTTTCTCTCTCATTTTATGCGTGTTTTTTTGTTTTTCATATTCTGATTATGTTGCTTGGCAAACATCGAATTCAAGGCGGGAATTTCACAGGTGTCAGTTCTTATTTCTTTTTTCTTGTTTTTCCCATCAAATTTGTCATCTTTTTTTAGAAACCCTTGGCACGCCTTTGTTTTCAATAATTATCGCGAAATATAACAAAACATAAAAAAAAATCAAGTGAGAAAGTGAAAGGAATGCAATATTAATAAATACAAAAAAATAAGCGAATGTTCTCCATGTGATTCAACGATTTTACAATTTTTAATCTGGATATAAGCAAATTACGAGTTTCAAACGCAACGAAATTTTGGATATAACCCACATTTTTACGAATCTATCCATTAATATGGAACCAGCGATTTTAATTGGTAAGCTGACTCGGGAAATAAATAAATAAGTTAGTCTATGTCCGATAAGAAATTGGCAATATAATTAATTTATTATCGCTTATGAAAATTTATTTTACTTCTTCCACTATTTAACTGAACAGATGTAAGACAGAATAAGTTATGGATAAAAACTTGTTTCTAAATATTATTATAGCAAACAATCTAATAATATATATATTCTTAATAAATTTAATGTTTGGTGTTTCATTTTTATAAATTAAATCTTTTAAGTTCTCTGGCTGCAGGTTTTTTTCTTATGTATCTTTCGATATATTTTGAATCGTTGTTCGCGAGTCCAGTCAGCAGTAGAGGTTGATAAATTTTATTAATAAAATAAGGTACTTAATATCATTAATAAAATATTGCGTATAATTTAGCTAAAAAAAATTAACCTGCTTGAAAAATCACATTGGGCTTCTCTTATATTTACTTGTCTGTGGCCTTCGTCTAAGTCATTTACAACATCCATTCACTTGGCTTGAAGTACTTTGAATATTTGCGGGCAAAATAAGCACTTTCATCTTAAAAATGACTCTTGGCTTAACTGTCTCAGCATAGTTTTATTGCGTCGTGTGCGGGAATTGGCTTTCGTGATTATGTAAGATAGATAACATGGTAAAATTGTCTAAGAATTATTTGCTCTACGATTAAGCACGTGGGTTCTCGCATAATAACATAAATATTACCTTCAACATATTTTCATGGAAATATTGAAAAATCTGATGTTGCCTTAAATAATAATGCATTTAGTGGGATTTAAAAAAGTAAAACTACTCTAAGCATCTTAGCAAAAAAGCTCAAGTTGTGACTTCGGAGGTCAGCAGCTGGATTTCGACTAACTTTACTCTTAATAGGCCGAATAAAAGTGCTGCTATTTTTGCCAACAAGAACCAAAAACTTAATATATATTTACGTACAGTATTTATACATTCATAAAAGCACATCTTAGAAAGACTATTCGAAAATGTTTTAATTGATTTTTTTTTTTAAATTCATGTACCACATTTTATCATCATGAATCAAAAATAAAGCCCTTGTCAAAGGGTAGAGTTTGGGATTAATTTTTGTTTTCACTTTCATGTTATTTTGGTGCTATTCTTTCTTCTAATAATTATGAATGCACAATTATTTCAAGGAAAGAAAACATACAAGAAACGAACGTCAATTTCCGGATAGAGTTTTTCCACAGTCAGAATTGGAATCTACTCAGATGAACGCAGATGGGACATCATCAATATTGATGGCGAATGTTAATTAATGATCTGGTAGCTAGTAAGGGAATCGTTAACGCAACTTGGGCAAGGCACTTTGGGAAGCACGAATCCAAATGGAAAACCATTAAAAATGTTGGAGTAACAAATTGCAAGTTGTAATCTTGTGTAATTTTTTACGGGCGTGAGCATGTTGCATTCGCTTGTGTGGCGACTGCTCCACATTTACAGGCAGGCTGACAGACAAAGAGACAGACCGGGCAACAGATGGGCAGGCAGACAGACAGAGAGTGTGGCCAAATGCAAATGCGCATTCGCATTCGCATTCCAAAGCAGTCAACGCCGCCAGCTGCTTGTCACAGCCCAGCTAGAATAAATGAATGGAACATACACTCTGAAAAAATATTCCAGGGAATCTGAGTTTTTTTTTAATCCTATTATATTGAATTAATAATCCTACCTTCTCTTAATTGCTATATAGATTTTTGGTTTGGTTTTTATATATTTTTTATTTTGCGTCAATTAATATTAGTCGAGACGGAAAATATAAATAAATCAAAATTAAATTAAATAAAATTTAGTTTTTATCAATTTTAGAATAAAATTAATACAATTTAAAAAATGAAACTATTACACCATTTTTTAATTGTAATTAATTTAAAATATATAAATGGAATGTGCTTATGTGCATACACTCTAAAAAAAATTAGCCCAAAAATGTGTTATATATTGTAAAATACCAATTTACAAAAACTGTTGTTTTCAATTCTTTAATTTTTGTAAAAACTTCTTTATTTTATCTTAAAAGTGCGTTATTTATGCACTTAATGTCTACGAATATCAGTCTGCACAGAAAAAAGTTAAATAACTAAAATGTAATAATTGTGCATTTTAAATGAACGTTTAAAATTTCCAATAAAGTTATCAAATTTAATTTTTCACTATTTTTATTATTTTTTTTTGGTATTTAATATATTTGAAATTGGTTTCTAAAATAGTTTATTATGTTTTAGCCAAAAATATAAAGTAGATATATTTTTGTGTAGAATTAAAAAAGAAGAACTTGTAGTTCGTAAAGCGATTTTTGACTTTAGCTTCTCAAATTGATTTATTGTTACTCTTACATTTTTTGTGAGTGTAAATACGCATAGCAAATAGTACCCGCGCACAAGCGAACACAGCCCGAGACCAAGCTGAAAACCCGCACACGAATGCGGCAAATGGCAAACACAAATTGGTGCGGTTCGGAACCGAATCGAGTCTCAATTACCGATAGACCCTAACAGCCCACAATCCCCACAAGCGGTCGGATCTCATTAGTGAGCGGGTTACGCAGCGGGGCGAAGCGAGAGAGGGATAGTAGCTAACTATGTATATACATATATATATATACATATAAATATATATTTGTATATATGTATATCAGCGTACATCTGTATTTGGATTATTGTAGTTGTGTGTGGTGTTTATTAAGCGAGACCACCGCCACAGCCGGCAATGGGAACACGCCCGCTGCTTGTCTGAGATCATTAAATGCTCAGCCAAATGGGCTGAGCGAGAGATGCAGATGCCCACTCCAGCTATGTGTGTGTTTGTGTGTGAGTGTGTGTGTGAATGGGGTGTGTGCCCGTGCCGGTCGTGTGCAACATGTGGTCGCGTTCGTGGTGGTGCTCGATGCGAGCTGACAACTGTCTGTCTGGGCTGGTGTAAAGAAATTGTTTTTCAAGAAATTAAACACACAATTGTGGGAGGAAGTAAGGGGTAGGGGCAGGAGTTTCATACTGCAGACATATTGTTCTTCATTATTGTCAATGGGGTTAATTTGACCGGGTCCACACACAAAAATACAATAATGTGTGTGTGAAAAAAAAAACTAAACGAAGCTCAAACTGCTGCCAAGCCCAACAATTGGGCAACTAATGTGATAAACTGGTAAAATTTGTGCTATCGTGTCTCATATATCTCTGGAGATTATAATTCGACGGTTTAAAACTGGGAATATCTCAGGATAAACCATTGTACGCGTTCATGGAAATGTTTATGAGTTTGGAATAACATATGATTTATGTTGCTTAATTAAATAAATGATATATTTATTATAAGCTGTATTTATTTAATTTTTTTTCAAATGAAATGTTTTAGATAAATTTTTAATTATCCATAATTAATTGAAAAACCTGTTAACAATACAACTACACCCGAAATGTTGTATAAATCTAAGAATACTCTCATGGAATTCTCACAGCGAGCTTTCTTTAGTTTTGGAGAATCCCAATATTATTTTAAATTGCTTCTAGTAATTCTACATCCAATTTCATATTCACAATTCACATCTTCCAAAAAAGCATCCGAAGTTAATTTGCTAACAACTTTTAAGTGTACAGCTTCTTTTTTGCATAGTAGAAAATAGTATATGAAGAATCACCTTCCATATGATTGTTAGGCATAGATTTTAGATAATGTAGAATGTCTTTTTTGCGCTATTAGCTGTTTGATACTTTATTTGTAAATAAATTCACTAAGCTATTTTCACTAAAGAGAACGCTGCTAACACTGGCTGCTACAGCTCAAACTGCATTAAACAAAATATGCATGTAAGTACTATTAATAATAAGCTATTTGTATGAATTGGCTCCAAATTCAAGCAATTCATTATCAAGTAAATCTTCTTTGCTGCTGCTACCAACAGTCTTTCATTTGATTTTCTGAAACTCGCAAAAATTATTGTAAACTAAACTCATCCTGTCATTATTGTCTTTTGTATTTGTATCTGTACGCCGTACGTTGAACACAGATACGTATACTAAAGACAATGAGTATATGTATGTAGTAAGTATCTTTAAACTAATAGACAGCTGTACTTACAGGTAACTGTTGAGAACAAGCTTTTATAGCTGTTTTAGTATTTGTTGAACATTGTTCGTTACTAAAAATAAACATTGAGCCGACTGTAAGCAGTTGGATTGATGTTCTCCCACTGGAGACGGTCAGTCAGTCAGTTTTCAATGGCAATGTTGTCTAATTAGAAAGTTTGCCTAGCCAATATGGCAAATTGCATAGCCAAACAACTGTTAAGGTAAAAGCATGACCCAAGTGAGTGAGTGAAATGTGTGCAAAACTCACTTGACCATAAATGTTGTTATGGGATCCATTGACTGCTGTGTAAGGCTCACCGATTTGTCTCTGACGCGAAGACACAAGCACGAGAAACCGCATTGAAGCATTACAAATCATCGACTGCAGTGGAAAAGTGATCGCTTTCAGATGTTGACATATATACAATATATATACAAATATGTATATATGCAGTTATCGCTCTCTCAGTGTAAAGATCCCTTTCTCTTTTTCTTCATTTTATTTGGTTCGATGCACGCAACATCGATCAATGTGACTGATAAGGCTGTTTGAGTTATGAATTGAATTAATATTGAGGATAGTGCAGTCAGTAACTTGTGGAGCATACAGATTGATTGGGTGCACACACACACATATACACACACTGACAGACTGACAGAATAAACAAATAATAGAATGACGAATGATTGAGCTGGGAGCTCTTTGAGCGCAACTCAAATGGGTATATCAAATATGGGTTCGGCTAAAGATCGCAGATATTAGATAAATTGATAGACGAATAACTAGAGAAATTTTCAGCTCACTTCAAGTATTTGAGTATTCCATTAAACAGTAAACGCTGTGCAAATAAGCAACCAAGTTGATATAGACATGGAATCATGTCAATCATGGGAATCAATTAAACATAATTTCTACATCGGCGATATACCTTTAACCCAGTTGTTAAATATATTCTAGTTTTATTGGCAAATTTCCCATTAAGATGATTTGCACTCAAATTTTAGTTCTGCAAGTGCATTTCTTACGGAGTATTTTTACTCACTGGCTGGCTACAAATATAATATATTTTTGACCATAACTTGGGTGCTTCTTTGTGAAATTTTGACAATTGATCAATTATATGTATATGCATTTTATGTACATATTATATTGTATATATTAGAAGCCTTTTCCTCTTAAATTGTGGAATGTATTGCTATCGGAAATCGAAATGTATCCATAATTGAGAAATTGAGCCAGCTATCGATAAAATAAAGCAAAACTTGAGGTCGCTAGCTCTTATAGTCTCTGAGATCCACGTGTTCATACAGACGGACAGACGGTCGGTCGGACGGACGGACAGAGGAAAGACAGACAGACGGAAATGGCTATATCGACTGTTTATCAAAAATATATATAATTTATGGGGACGGAGATGCTTCCTTCTGCCTGTTATATACATTTGCACAAAACCATTATACTCATTTTACCCATTTTTAATGGGTTAAGGGTATAATAATAACAATAACATCTGTTTCGACCATAATATTTTTAACTTATTGTCTTACACGTTATCGAAAAATTTTAATTTGCTACGCAAGATTTCCTTTGCGTGATTAGCCTATAAGATACAGATATTTAAAGTTGCATAACGATTAACACAAAATGTATATAAATAGAGGAGAGCTACTCAGCTTTGTTTATTACTCTTCTTCAATCTTAAGGCGCACTTAAAGTGTAACCAAAAGCAAACAAATAAATATAGAAAAACAGTAAGAAATGATCGCAGAACAAAAGTATCATCAGATATACTTAGAGTAAATAAACATAAGAGCAGCTCCATGGCCAGGGCCAACATTTCTGTCAATTCAATTATTAAAGCTTCTGTTCCTCGTCAACTGTGAACTATAAACAAACAGTTAATTGTCATGAATTAAATGCCACACACCAGATGCTATCTGTATCTGTTGCTATATATTTAATTGTGTGTGTTCGTTTATATCAAGTCATGTTTGTTTGTCCAATAAATTGGCGAGAGCGCTGTCGTATAAATTAATAACACATGACCGGGTGTACTCTTACGCTTCGCTGGGAAATGTTACGACAATGCAAGCAACAAATGTCCTATCAATTAAAGTACGGCATTGGGAATGAAAAAGTTAAAAGTAACAGTCAAAAGTAATCGCTTTCGCACTGAAAAAAAAGAAACACAAAACAATACATTTTGAAGCCAGATAAGCGCCTCAGTCGATGAGGAGTCAGTCAGGTGCATTTGCCCGCGGACACATGAGAGCCATTCGACCTAAGTAGGCCTTATGAGAAGCACAAGTCAATGGCAAATAATCGGAGCTGCAAAAAATTGCCCAAGCACAAGTGCTCTTAGTACAAAGAGAATTCTGTAATGGCCTGAAGTGTTGCTGAATGGCATGAATTGAATCCAATAGACACGAAGTTAGAAATTATGTTATTTAAGAGATTTTAAATATCTGTAATTACAAATATTCTGTATATTTAAATGTTGTATTCAAATATTAAATATATCTTGTCAAATACTTCCGGAATTAATGACACTATAATAATATTTAATAACCTTATAAATTGTAAGCCATGACTGAACTCATCAGGATTAATTTCTAAAAATCTCGGATTGGCAGTTGACAATCAATCTTGCGATATGCACCTGGCGACATTTCCGTTAAAACCCCACAATTCTGATCAATCCCAATCTATTCAAAAAATATTCACTGAAAAAAGGTATATACATTTTTATACCCTTAACTCATTAAAAATTAGTAAATAGAATATAATGGTTTTGTGCAAATGTATGTAACAGGCAGAACGAAGCGTCTCCGACCCCATAAGGTATATATATATTTGTGATCAGGATCAACAGCCGAGTCGATATAGCCATGTCCGTCTGTCTGTCCATCTGTCCTTCTGTATGAAGTCGCGGATCTCAGAGACTAAGAGCTAGCGACTTCAAATTTGGAATTTAAATTCTCTCGTGCAAGGCGCAGCTCAAGTTTGCTTTACTCTGTTAGAAATGCACTTGCAGAACTGAACATTTGAGTGCAAATCATATTTAAGGGAAATTTGCCAATAAAACATATTTAACGACTGGGTTAAGGGTATATCGTAGTCAAGCTAACTTGACTACAGCATTTTTACTTGTATTAAAAATGTTTTTCATATACAGTTGCAGTTAAGGTTTCAGGTATTTTACAAAAATTAAAATATTAAGCACTTAATTTATGAAATATGCATTTTAAAGAATATTATTAAAATATAAATGCAGGACGAATTATCAATATATTCAGATTTCATTTATAAGAAAAGTGGTTTTAAGGATAGGATGTCTCCCGATTAGTGCAAAGCACAATTCAAGAAATACTAAAAATTAAGTCTGGAATCGATTTGATGAAATGATTAAATTGAAACCATGTTAATTTTAAATAATGTATATATAAATACTTATTGGGCAAAATACAAAATCTAAAATAAGTTAATAGGCAAAGGCAATCTAACAAATATTCACGCGAAATATTTCATTGAAGTCCATAATAGAACAAACAGGACAACAGCTTCTTATCGCTGGATAAAGTAAGTTTCCTTCGTGCACAATTTTTCAATTAGACAAATTGTCAAGCATTTTCTTCCATTTTCGAATAATTTTCAAGTGCAATTTTGGTAAATACTTAAATTACAAAAGAATCATGAGATGGATTCATGGGGGTCGGCATGGCAATCCACTGGACAGTGTGAATATTTTCATACGTATGTATTAAACATGGAAAATGGCTATGCATTCAAGTTCCGCAATATGGGAGAACGAGTATGTGATATTAAGTGCTGCTGGCCTGGCCAGAACCGGTTTATGCTCATTTTCCAAATAGCCGTTTCTTCTGCTTCCTCGTCTTAATTGTAGAGTCTTCATTTCAGTGTCGTCATTATCGCCGCTTCTAGTATTTGTCAGCGACGTTGTTGTTGTTATTGAGTTGCATTTAATGTACGAATGAATGAATTTCGCGATAAGTAAATTCAATTATCCGTTGCATTAATGAATGCGTAAAATTTAAGCGGCAATTGCAGTATTTGTCAGCTCACCAAAAACCTGCCGCCTAAGTGAATTCGTAATCAATTTTGAAGAGAAACAGACAACGACAGAGAACAGTTTGCCAACCGACTTCGCTGAATGGTTAATAAGGCGTTAAGTGTTTCGAGTAGGCCGTTGGCCAAGATATTGCTAAATAATTTAATGAATATTCTTAGATAGACAAAAGTTTGGCTGCAGAGTCACAAGTAAAGTAATTGCAAAAAACATGGTCAATCCTCAAGTGTTTTTCAAAAGAGTGAGCTCGACTACGAGATACCCTGATCTTAGCCGTTAAAATATTCTTTTACTGACAAAACTAAAGCAAGTGTGGAAGTTTCTTATGTAAGAAGAGTAAAAAGAAAAATAATTCTGGGCATATTTTTACTCACAGGCCCTGACACATAAGAACTGAAATTAATCGCCTCTTTTCGTCCTGATCAATAATATATACTGCAATGTGTCGATGATTAATTTTCTTTTTTAATGGGTTTTCGGGTATAAATATCATACAAATTGTTACTGCAGGAAACTGACCATGTGCAAATGGCGAATGTGATTCATTTTGTCCGTTCTATAATTTATTAAATAATCAATCTAATACAGTTAATAAGGTAACCTTGCATTAATTCGATCGGCTGTTCGCAGTTATATCAATTGGTGCTTTTCACAAAAAAAATTGAAAAAATCAAAAATTTTATTGGCGGGTGGGGGGTTGTGGGCGTCGGAGGTGGGCGTGGCATATGCCGATCTTTGAAGGACATCGCCAACAACCTACCAACCCAAATGTGACTGTGACCTGTATCCATAAAATTGTGAGAGATATGTGGCTTTATCGATTTACGAAAATCGAATTTATCGATTTTCTAGCTCCCTAGTGGAAGTAGGACCAAAAACTTGATACTTTAACTTTTGAGGGTACTTACAGTATATGTTTTTTTCAGATTTTTTTGTTACTAGCAATATACCTTTCAAATTTGGTGAAAGCTTTACAATTGCATAAGATGTACGATTTTCTAGCTCCCTAGTGGACGTAGGACTCAAATCTTAACACCTTATGTTTTGAGGGTACTTTCAGTATATGTTCCAAGTTTCAAGTCTCTATCTCAAGAAACGCGCGTTCATACAAACGGAAAGACGGACGGACAGCATGACGGACATTGCACAAAACCAATATACTATTATACCTTCGGTGTCTCAGTATGATAATACTGAAAAGATTAAAAAAGTGCATGTCGCTTGCATTTTCATATGAACATTTTTATTTACATAACGGTTTTATTTGGTGGGTCTTTGGATGTTTAGCCTTTATAGCCACAGCTGGGCACGTTTATTTTCGATAGATTCTAATATTGATATGCAGTGCAACCTCGAAAAGAATATTGTCACAGTATGAAAAGCAAGATTGCATGCTAATTCCCTGGGCTGGCCATCCGGTAGCAGTATATATGCAAATCTGCTGGCACTCAATGTCGGAAGTGCTGGCCAAAGTGTTGGCCGAGCTGTGGAGCTGCGGCTGTAAAAAACCATATTTGTGAAACAACAAAAATGAATTAACACTTCCGCTTGCGCAAGCACTACAGACCCGAGCCCGAAAGCCATAACCAAACATCCAACAAACCAACCAACCGACCGACGCGTCAGTCTCATCGATGGCGAAGGCGTCCAAATGCCGCGATGAAGGTGGGCAATTGTGGGGGCTTTGACTCTAGCTGCCTGGTTAGAGATATAGGGATAGACATAGACATGACTTGGTTCTTGTTGTCCCCCACGTTGATAAGCCTTTTGGCAGAATTCAGTTTGGGCAACGTCAAGAAACACTCGTAAAGTGTTGGAAAAGCTGGTTGCTGGTTGCTGACTGTTGGCTGCCCCCTTTTGGAACAGGTTTTCCCATGATCTTCTGACATTTTTCGGCGGGTATGGCACGTATTGAAATGCAGTCGGTATACTAATTTATGCGGGCCAAAGTTGCCTCAAATGTTTATTTTGAATGATGCATTTAATTTGCTGTTGCTTGTTCAAATAGTCTCTCTTAATATGGGAACTCTGTGTGTTAAACCATTAACAGTTCATAACTAAGTCTGAATAAGCGCCATTCAGAACCGCGCTGAGATTATTAACCAGGTGAAGAAGTAATTTTCCAAGTTAACGTTTCTATACTATGATACCGAAAGTATAATAGTATATTGGGTTTGTGCAATGTCCGTCATGCTACCTGTCCGTCTGTATGAACGCAAATTTGTTCGACACCCTTAGAGATAGAGACTTGAAACTTGGAACATATACTTTAAAGTACTCTCAAAACATAAAGTGTTAAGATTTGAGTCCTACGTCCACTAGGGAGCTAGAAAATCGATGAAACCGATATTCGCAAATCGATAAGGCCACAAATCTCCCACAATTGTCTAGTTACAGTCACCAATTATGGTGGGTAGGTTGTTGCCGATGTCCTTCAAAGATCGACATATGCCACGTCCACCTCCGACGCCCACAGCCTCCCGTCCTAAGTTTCCTAAATGGCTATATCTTCCGCAGTTAAGTCCATATATCTCCGACAATTTTAAAGATTGAGTGACCAAATTTGGAAGGTATATATTTATAAAAATTTATATCGAGATATATTTTTAAATTTTTGGACCACGCCCACACCTGTGCCTATAATCGACAATTCCGATTGTAAATCGATAACTCCGTATATCTCCGAAAATTTTAAAGATAGAGTAACCAAACTTGGAAGGGAATTTGCTGGTAACCTCCTCCAAGGATTGTCATATAAATTTTTGGACCACGACCACAACGGCCGCCCCCAGGAACTTCGTCCTTATTTATTTAAAATGCGCATATGTTACTGGTAACTCCCCCAAAGATCGATAAACAAAATTGGATGGCCATGCCCACTCCACCTACCTAAACCGATACACCTGTTGGTGTAAATCGATAAACCCATATATCTCATGCAATTTGAAAACATAAGTTACCAAATTTTAAAGGTATATTGCTAGTAACACCCTTCATAAATGTGAAAATAAAGTTTTGGACCACGCCCACTCCCGCCCACCAAAAAACGATAAATGCCTGTATCTCCCGCAATTTAAGAGCTACAGTTACCAAACATAGAAGGTATATTATTAAGATGGAACTCCAAAATTTTTTGGGCCACGCCCACTCCAGCCCTCAAAACCGATAAACGCCCATATAGCACGCACTTCAAGTTAGTTAGTTACCAAACTGGGTAGGAAGATTAGTAGGAAACTTTTCTATAATTTAATTGGGCAACGCCTACTCCTATGCCTTTTGTGTCTGCTCTCCCCGTGAAATTTTGCTCACCGTCTTTAAAAGCCACGCTCGCTTATATGCAAGAATGTGTTCCCATTCAAAAAGGCAAACTTGGACAATATTTCTTGACTGCACACAAAATAAGGTATAATAGTATTTCGCTGACCTCAAATATTCAATTTTTTTTTTATCATAATATGATTAATTTATTGAATGAGCGCTAGTCAAAGTTGTACTGCGATTGTTAATCAGTTAAAGAGAATCGGCTTAAGTGAAAAATTATTGAGTTTCCTTTACAAACGTTTTCTGAAATACCAGAATATTTATAATAAGAACATAGCATAACATATTATCTAAAATATTTTATTATTTATCCTTGTTTGCATAACATATTATCTAAAATATTTTATTATTTATTCTTGTTTGTTGCGCTGGAATTATTATTGTACTGATTGAGTAAAAATTATTTTTTTATTCATTTGGAACAAGCTTAACTAAAATGCAATTTGCAAAAATATTTCAATTTGAATAAATATAAAATGTATTATTTTATTTTATTATTTATTTTATTATTTATCATTGCTTAATTGGTATGGATGTGTAATAAGAATTGTACTGAACGAGTATAAATTGCGCTTAAATGAATATTTCTATATTTTAATATGCTACAAATATGTTCAATTGTCTATTTTTATTAAAATAATATTTTTATTAAAGCACGCTTGAAATAAAAACACAATTATGCGTTGATTGGCCAATGAGCTTTTATCCAATTTATCGGTAAATCCACATAGAATAAATATAATAATAACAAGAGAGAACGTTGCAGTCGGACGTAACCGGCAGCGAAATACTATTATAGCATATTATGTGTGCAGTCAAGATATACTGTCAAAGTTTGCCTTTTGAATGTGAACACATTTTATTGATTCTCTAGTGCTAAATATGTATATGATTTGCAAATAAGTGAGCGTGACTTTTAAAGACGGTGAGCAGAATTGCACGGGGAGAGCACACACAAAAAATTGTATAAGCTACTTTCACTCTTAAATTCCGCAGATATGGGCTTTTCGAGGTTTTAGGGGCGGCAGTAGGCGTTGCCGAAAAAAATTATAGAGAAGTTTGCGGGGATATGGGCGTTTATCGGTTTTGGAAGCGGGGGTGGAACACAAGTTCTCGTGTACCAGACGCAGATCAAGTTTGCTTTATTTTATCGATAACTGCCTCAGTTTCTGAATTATCGATACATTTCGATTTCCGATAGCAATAAATTCCACAATCAAAGGAAGAGGCTTTTAATTTATACATAATATGCATATACATATTATGATCAATTGCCAAAATTTCATTAAGATCGGATAAGAAACACCAAAGTTATACTCGAAAATATATTCTCATATTGATATTATTTCTGTCCGCAAGCATTTTCTGTATGCAGAAATAGGCGAGCGCATATGTAAGAAAGATATGGCATGATAATCGACGCTAGCGACAATATATTTGTGTGTATTCTGCAAAGCCCCGTTAAGTACTGTTTCGTGTATGTATGTATGTATGTATGTACATATATGCACGTGTTTGTAGCCAGCCAGTTCGGCTCAGCTCGGGCTTGTGAGTAAAAATTCTCTGTAAGAAATGCACTTGCAGAACTGAACATTTGAATGCAAACCATCTTAAAGGGAAATTTGCCAATACAACTAGAATATACTTAAAAACTGGGTTAAGGGTATATCGTAGTCGACCTAACTCGACTAAAGCATCTTACTTGCTTATTTTTTCTTTTTATGGAGCAGCTCACAAGAAAGTAAAAATAAATAAAAGGCAACATGAGTGTACAAAACAGTTCAAATAATATATCTACATATTTTTGCAGCCAATATAAAAATAAAAAAAGAGCGCAACAAATTAACCCAATCTCAAAATCCAGCAAATCAAATCGAAATTCGCGTCACATGCGACGGTGTGTCACGTACTTCAACAAGCTGATACAAAAGTGTCTGTAATCGAACTTCACAACGGCAATAAGTCTGATAAAAAGTATGCTTTTGTGCTACATATAAAATACCAGATACTTGTACATGCCCAGCAAGTAGAACGACAAAAATGTTTTTACTCAATATACAATGTACATGCAATTACAGAACATATGTATGCATAAACAATATAGAACGTTGCAGTAGGACGTAACCGACAGCGAAATACTATTATACCTTAATTTGTGTACAGTTGAGAAATACTTGAATTGCGGGGGATATGGGCGTTTATCGGATTTGGGGGCGGGAGTGGAGTTCGATCTTAGTAATATACCTTCTAAGTTTGGTAACTGTAGCTCTTAAATTGCGGGAGATACAGGCATTTATCGTTTTCTGTGGGCGGGAGTGGGCTTGCTTCAAAATTTTCCACATTTATGAAGGTTGTTACTAGCAATATACCTTTAAAATTTGGTGACTTAAGTTTTCAAATTGCGTGAGATATATGGGCTTATCGATTTACACCAACAGGTGTATCGGCTTAGGTAGGTGGAGTGGGCGTGGCCATCCAATTTTTTTTATCTATCTTTGGGGAAGTTACCAGTAACATACCTGCAAAATTTTGCGACTCTAGTTTGCAAATTACGGCAGATATGCGCATTGCAAATTTAGGGACGAAGTTCCTGGGGGCGGCGGATGTGGGCGTGGTCCAAAAATGGGTATGCCAATCTTTGGAGGAGGTTACCAGCAAATTACCTTCCAAGTTTGGTTACTCTATCTTTAAAATTTTCGGAGATATACGGAGTTATCGATTTACAATCGGAATTGTCGATTATAGGCGCAGGTGTGGGTGTGGTACCACAAATTATTATCGGTTCTTAAAGGCGACTACCAGTAATATACCTACCAAATTTGACGTGCCCTACTCAAAAACTGCGGAAGATATAGCCATTTGAAAATTTTAGGGGCGGGGATGATGGGGCGTCGGAGGTGGGCGTGGCACATGCTGATCTTTCAAGGACCTCGCCAACAACCTACCAACCAAAATTGGTGACTGTATTCATTAAATTGTAAGAGATATGGGAACTTATCGATTTGCTAAAATCGAATACATCGATTTTCTAGCTCCCTAGTGGACGTAGGTCCAAACCCAAGACACTTTAACTTTTGAGGGTACTTTCCAGTATACGTTCCAAGTTTCAAGACTCTATCTCTAAGGGTGTCGGAGAAACCCGCGTTCATACAGACGGACAGACAGCATGACGGACATTGCACAAAACCAATATACTATTATACCATTTTGGTAGAATAGTATAAATAGAAGAGTATATACACATGTAGATGATATGCTAGGTGTTATTAATGAAATGAAAAATCATGTTTATCGTGCTGGTTCATTTCATGGCAGTGGGTGCATTTCCCAATTGGCATGTAAAAGCCCAGCGACAAAAGACAATTAAAACTGAAGCTGCCGGGGGTCATAAACAAAGTTGGCAAGCCGGATTAATGAAAATGTCATTATAAACTCCGGCCCGGCGAAGGCAGTGGTGCGTGCAAATAACAGTAAAAACTCAACTCAACTCAGCAAAAGTTTTCTTGCCAACATAAATAAAGAAGAACGCATATCTTATTTATTTATTTTCAAATACCCATGCCGATTGGAGTTAATTGGCAGACATTTAAATGATAGAAGGAATGATAGAAGGATATTTGAAATATTATATATATATATATATATATATATATATATATATTTTTTTTTTTTTTTTTGAGCTAGTGGCAAAAAATACGTTGCTAATATGTTCTTTGTTTCTCAATTGGCTGTTGACTGAATACTCAACTTTTGTATATTTATTTTGTGTCAGAAAGGAGACTTTTATGAATATGGATACTTCGAAAGTCATTCTTCAATCGGCTGTTTCTATAGCTGCTATTTGATTTTTATTTAAGTGTGTGAAATACATATATGTCTTTTAGTATGAATGTATATGTTCACATACATTCAGAATTTGGCTAAAGACTCATAATCATCGGTGTCGCTATCTTGTCAAAAAAAAAACGTTTGTTTCATACGAAAAGAAATCTTTCGACTGATTGTTCCAATGGCATTAATGTATAGTGATGTAGCAGTCTGATGCGGATGCCTCTGTCGTCATAGGTGACAAAAGAAAATTGAAGAATTTTAATTAGGTTAGCTTTAGATCTGAATTATGCTCATATAAACAATGACCGACTATATGCTTAACCGACTAATGATGCTGACCAAGAACAGATATAGTCGAAGACGTATCGTTAAATGCGTGGCAATTGCGAAATCACAAGGAAACTAAACATACGTATATATATGCTTTTCTTTTCTGATACATGTGTATTTTGTTTTAATTTCAAACTTATGTGTGTGTAATTGATTCAATCGGTTTTCATTGAATATCCAATTAAATTTATAGCATTTCTGAATAATATACATATGTATGTGGGTATTGTAAGCACGGCTGAAATATCTTTGTGGCCAAACGGGGCGTTGAATTATATTTGTGCACTGGGTCTATCAAAAAATGGGAAAATTGCAAATATAATTACACAAATCTAGAAATTAAGTTGTTCAACAGAAAACATATATTAATATATAATTAAATTATATTTCAAACTGCGGAATAAAATTTAAATATGTGTAGACTAACTAACTAGAAATGTGAAAAGTGAAAAGATTATGTAATCTTCGGTGTGCCTAAAATAGTAGTTCTTTCTTGTTAGAGCTTTGAACATATTTATGTACCATAATTTCAATTAGTTTTTACGAAATATCCAATTAAATATTATGACTTTTATATAATTTCTTTAAAATTTGTGTATGTACGACAAAGTACATTTTGCAATTTATTTTAAAATATTCAAATTCTTACAGTTCAATCGTATATATTTTCCGGCCACCAATCGTGTGATCCTATCTAAAGTTACAGCCCCCCTGACTACGCCCTTAATTATAAATACAGAAATGTATAAAGTACTCGTATTATAATACGCTCATTAATCAAAACAAAACATATACGTGCTCGTTTCTCTTTTATGCTGCTACGCCCAGAATTTCAATTTCAGTTCATATTATTGTCGAATAATTAACGAATCGGAACGAGTACCCATGGCTGCTTGCTGCTGGTAGTGTTAAGTCATTTACATCAGTGGAGTGATAGTGCTGAATGAGCGTCGCTTATCATCGAATTGAAAGCGCCATGGTAAAGTTCCTTCAACCTTTCCATTTTTCTTGCTGTTGTGCGTGACACAGATACATCACACACACTCACTCACACACAAGCTCATATACACGCTCAGTCGGTTGTTTACATATACGCATAAAATACAAATATACAAATATTTGTTACGGTAGTCTCTGTCAGTATGCATGTGTGTGGGTGTGTGTTGTGTATATTGTGGGACCAGGGAACTTTGCGTGTGTCTTGTGTTGACCCACAACAGGCAAGGGATCGAGTCAGAGGCACATGCCACAAGAGCGGGTGCTCAACAACAAACAAAATGCGGCGCATTGCCATTTGTTATTCTGATTACAATAATTATTCTGATTACTTAGTTTAGGAGTTGGTTCCTAGTCTGATATCTATATGCCGATATTTGAAGGACGCCATCAGAAATTTACCTACGAAATTGTGAGACTCTAGTTCATAAAATGTTTGATTTTATAGTATAATCTGTTCGTAGCACGTACTAAAAGTATTAGTTTGCGTACATTGCTGAAAACCTTCGGTAAGTATAAACAGGGTACACATAGGATATCGCCTAGCAGACTACTTTCGCCTTGGTCATAATTTATTTATTTAATATTTTCTCACTAATCAAAAATTTGAGTTCAGAGAGATTGAGAATGATTGGAATTGTGTTTTCTCTAAGAAATAAATAACATCTACATCTACACAAGCGCAATCTATCTAAATAAATTAATATAAATATTTATGTATGCATTTGTACAGAGGTCAATAATACATTATTTATTAATATATTTGTAATTTATACAGAATTTCACTATGCTTGATCTAATATCTTAAATATAGTGCTTAAACAATTTTAGCAAATCGCACAAATATAATTTTAATTATATCATATTCAATTTAAATGCCAATATATTTAATATCAATTTTCGAAATTGCAACAAACTCAAACAGTTGAAAATTTGAGCAGTTAAATAAGTCAGCAAATATTAAAGCAATCTAAAATACAAAGTCCGAAGCAGACACACATTAAAGGGTACCAACTTTACCACAGCACACAAAACAATTAAAATGCAAGCAGAATGCCAAACAAAGGATTTTTTCTATTTTGACTAACAAATCGGAGAGCAAACATTATGCTTTATGACATACAGCCCAACTTTTATTTCCAAGCAAAGATTGTTTTCATATGCTGTCGGATCTGGGAGCCATAAAATGCCGATTTATTGTTTTTTAATTGAAAGTAATAAAATTGTACAAACGCGACAACGGCAAAATCAACAGCAACAATAACCGCCTGTTGACGCTGTGTGGGCGTTATGAGTGTGAACTGTAAGCTGAAAATACCCTAACTTTGGAATGGAACCGCGAATTAGAGGAGAAAAGTCACAAAATGTATTGGTAGTTATCGACATCAGTTTGTCAGTTTCTCACTATTCAATTGAATCCAATTCAAGTGGACTCAAATTATTTATGGCAAAAATTTTTTTATACCCTGAACCCATCAAAATTGGGTAAAAAGGGTATATTTGTTTTGTGCATCTCCGACCCCATAAAGTATATATATTCTTCATCAGGATCAGCAGCCGAGTCGATAAAGCCCTGTCCGTCTGTCCGTCCGTCCGTTCGTCTGTCCGTCCGTCCATTTGTATGAGCACGCGGATCTCAGAGACTATAAGAATTAGCGTCTTCAAATTTGGAATATAAATTCTCGTGTACCAGGCGCAGATCAAGTTTGCTTTATTTTATCGATAACTGCCTCAGTCTCTGAATTATCGATACATTTCGATTTCCGATAGCAATAAATTTAAGATGCAGAGGATTCTAATTTATACATAATATGCTTATACATATTATTGATCAATTGCCAAAATTTCAATAAGATCGGATAAGAAACGCCAAAGTTATAGTCGAAAATACATTCTCATGTTGATCTTATTTCTGTCAGCAGTCGCAAGCATTTTTTGTACGCATAAATAGGCGAGCGCATGTGTGAAAAAGACATGGCATGATAATCGACGCTAGCGACAATATATTTGTGTGTATTCTGCAAAGCCCCGTTAAGTAGTGTTTCATGTATGTATGCATGTATGTATATGCACGTGTTTGTTGCCAGCCAGTTCGGTCAGTTCGGTCTTGTGAGTAAAAATTCTCTGTAAAAAATGCACTTGCAGAACATTTTAGTGCAAATCATCTTAAAGGAAAATTAGCCAATAAAACTAGAATATATTTAAAACTAGGTTAAGAGTATATCGTAGTCGAGACAACTCGACTACAGCATCTTACTTGTTTTTTGCTTGTTTGTATTCGGTTTTTAATTTGCCATAAATTGTTATTGAAATTTATATTATACAATGCTCAGCTGAAAAGCAGCAACAAACAATTTCACGGTATTTGGTTTGATGTTCAAAGGTTCTATTTCAGGTATTTTGATTCGAATTTTTCAACTCATACTCATGCAAGGAAACTTAAATGAAAAGAGATATGCATTTGCTTTTGACTAAATTTGTTTGTCTTAATAGAGACTTTATAACGATACTTTGCTTGCAAAACCGGTTAAACACATTTATTTGTCATCACAGCATTTGTTAAAAGCAGATTAGTTTATTTTAATTTTTATATTCATACGAATGTTTTCATAATGTTGACCTTCGCATTGAAGCGTTAAGGTCGGAAGCAAGAGAAATTTTGTGACTAACTTTTAAATGTAGATGCATGTCACTTTGCGAGCTTCCTGTGAGAGCGGCATATGACTAATAACTAGGGACTGCAAATTCTTGGCTACCTCGAAGCTTTTCGTTTTCTTTGCTACTGATACAAAATTATAAAAGCAATTGTCTCACCAGGCGGATACTAATTTACTACTCTAATTTTGGTAGCTATCATAAACTACATTATAAACAAATCAAGTGTTTGCTTATACTCATAAATATATTATGTATAGTATCGCAACACATTTAAATATGCAAAATTGAAATTACCTAATAATTAATTTATAATTATTATATTTCATCCTCTATGTCGATTTAAAACTGATGACATATTTACGTATATTTAAGAGGCATCGTTATTTTAATTTAATATAACTGTTAGGTATACAGATAAAAGTAAAGTTCTAATTGAGAAAAGAACACACCAATTTGAAATTATGAAAATGTAAGAATACTTTAGCCGAGAGAGCTATGTATATACAGAGAATTATTGTTATTACAAGCGTTTGGTAAATTCGAACATACGATTATCGTCTATATCTCTTAGCCGATCGTTATGATATTTTTACAGTTAACAGTTAATCAATGTGGTGATAAGGAATATTCCCACCAAGTTGATAATAATTAAAGGTCAATAAAATATACTCATATAAGCTTACCATATTTATTAGTTTGATCTACTGCTGAACTCATCCATTTTACAAATTGTTGGTATTAAAAGTTGTCGTTACTGAAAAAGTTAGATGAAACATGCTACAAATATCAGCGAAAAAACTTTACGTGAAAGACTTTCCCAGAAATGAAAAAGGAACAACAGTAAAAAACAATTCCATCCAGCAGCAGAATTTAATTTGAAGATAACTTGGAAAACAAACAGAAATGGCAAAATGACGACATAGAAATTCGAAAATTATTCCTAGTAAGCAAAGAGTGAATCTTCAACTCTAGGTGCAATAGCAATTGCAAGGGCTGGAGGGGAAACAACGAAAGTACGGTAATTGACACTGAAAATCTCTATCTACTCCTATGCAGGGATGCTGATGAGGCAGTCTCCTCTAGCTTTAAGTCATCAGTTTGATGCTGCTGAGATGACGCAGCAGTTTGTCTTGGCTTAATAAATTTCATTTAATTGCCCCGGACAAAGACATTTGCTGTGTGCCAGTTTCTAGGGAGCAAAGTGCTCGGTTGGCGAAACGTCATAAGCTCGTTTGAGCAGTTTCTAAGCACAATTAATGCGAATAATAGCATTTCATTTAATTAGCAAACGACTCGACAAAATCATTTCTTTACAGCTCCGCACACACAAAGTGTATTAATTAATTGCTGTGCAGCCATTGGAAATTGCTACTGGACTCTCGGAAGTACTTCTCGATGGCTGCTTGCGTTGACTGACGACTTTCCTATGTGCAATATCATAGGCCATTAGCTGGTCGCATGGAGTCCTTCTCCTGGCTGGCTATGCACGGTACACTTGGCCACATTTGTGGGTCACATGCAACAGATTGTTCGACCCCCAAACCCCGTCACTTGCAACGAGTTTGCAGCACCGTGAAACGTCATTCAATAAATACAAGTGCGCGAGTGGCATGTGTGTGGGTGTGTTTAGGTGGCTCACACTAACAAAATAAGCCAGCAATTAGTTTGCACAAGCAGTTGCCCTCATTTATGTGGCAATTAAACAGCTTTTAATGCGGGTAACGTGCCACAAACTGTTGTTGCACCTAAGCACATAGGCAATATACATATTTCTGACAAACCACGACCACAATCCTGGAAACCTTGGAAATCACTGCTGAATGTAATTACAAAATGCGCTTACCTATTTATGATTATGGCATGTTGATTGGATTTTTGACGAGTTGTCTCCACAATCCAATGCTCAAGTGCGCATACTTAAGCTTAAGAGATTATAATTTATTTTGTATAAATAACATTAATTAAAATTACATTTATCCAAGACTTGACCACTATTTACTTTCCCATTATTAATTAAGTTGAGTTTGTCAGACGCCTTCACCGGGCTCGATTGATTACTTTAGAAACACGATGCGTCATTAAGGGGAACCTTTATGTTGCTGAAAAAAAACGGCTTCATATTTCCTGCAGATATTGGATTTGCCCCGTCTATCTGCAATCCGCACAACTGACGTGTTTTTCCCTCTCCAATCATACCTAGATAATTGTGTTCGGGCTGTAGTCAACTTGGTTATGAGTTGTCACCGCGCTTCGGTTGATTTTGATGGTCTGACATAGATGTTGACATGGATTGATAACGTGTCCTGTGAATCATCATCAAAGTTCTGATCAGCTCTCAAGCCTGCCAGACTACAATCCCATTGCGTCAACCCATTTACTTCAAGATGGCATCAGCTGTCTGCTTTCAATTACCATACTTCTTATTATTACATATTCTAATTTTATGTGAAACATTTATAGCAAAGCTAATTAAATTTAAATTTTATGTCTTCCAAATATTAGTAAGAAAATTACATTGCCCGAACTGTATGTTATATTTAGCAGAATTAGAAAGAACTTATATTAGGCCCGCAGAGTATTCCAAAAATTAAGAGGATGAAAATATGCACAACTAGTGATATTTTGGTAAAATAGTAGATTATTCAAACAAGAATTCATTTTCTGATCGATTGTTTCTATGTGATGAAGATTATAAAATCTATATACCTCTTCAGAATTAAAGTAAAACAAGATAGAACGTTGCAGTCGGACGTAACCGACAGCGAAATACTATTATACCTTTATTTGTGTACAGTTATTGGTTTTGGGGGCGGGAGTGGGCGTGGCCGAAAAAATTTTGGAGTTCAATCTTAGTAATATACCTTCTAAGTTTGGTAACTGTAGCTCTTACATTACGGGAGATACAGGCATTTATCGTTTTTTGTGGGCGGGAGCGAGCGTGGTCCAAAATTTTTTTTTCCACATTTATGAAGGGTGTTACTAGCAATATACCTTTAAAATTTGGTGACTTAAGTTTTCAAATTGCGTGAGATATATGGGTTTATCGATTTACACCAACAGGTGTATCGGTTTAGGTAGGTGGAGTGGTCGTGGCCATCCAATATTTTTATCGATCCTAGGGGGTGTTACCAGTAACATACCTGCAAAATTTTGCGACTCTAGCTTGCAAATTACGGCAGATATGCGCATTTTAAATTTCTAGGGAAGAAGTTCCTGGGGGCGGGGGATGTGGGCGTGGTCAAAAAATTGGTATGCCAATCTTTGGAGGGGGTTACTAGCAATTTACCTTCCAAGTTTGGTTACTCTATCTTTAAAATGTTCGGAGATATACGGAGTTATCGATTAATAATCGGAATTGTCGATTATAGGCGCAGGTGTTGGCGTGGCACCACAAATTTGTTATCGATTCTTAAAGGCGACTACCAGTAATATACCTACCAAATTTGGCGTTCCCTACTCAAAAGCTGCGGAAGATATAGCCATTTGAAAATTTTAGGGGCGGGGGTGAAGGGGGCGTCGGAGGTGGGCGTGGCATATGCCGATCTTTCAAGGACCTCGCCAACAACCTACCAACCAAAATTGGTGACTGTATTCATTAAATTGTGAGAGATATGGGGATTTATCGATTTGCTAAAATCGATTTTCGCGGTTTTCTAGCTCCCTAGTGGACGTAGGTCCAAACCCAAGACACTTTAACTTTTGAGGGTACTTTCCAGTATACGTTCCAAGTTTCAAGTCTCTATCTCTAAGGGTTTCGGAGGAACGCGCGTTCATACAGACGGACAGACAGCATGACGGACATTGCACAAAACCAATATACTATTATACCAAAATGGTATAAATAAAAAAAAAATAATCAAACATCAACTTTAACAAGCAACAATACAAAGTTAAACTTATTAAGTTACAACTGCATCAGGTAAATCTTGTAAGTATAAGTATTGATTACTTAAATACTTAATTATTAACGTGTGTTTTTCACACATACAATTTCACGTATACAATAATGTTGGCTTATATTTGCATATAATCTAGTTTGTAAAACATTTACGACTTACATATGTCGATTTGAACGCGCCATATTTTTTTCACGAATTACTATTTTGTGTTCACAAAAATGAAGTGAATTTATCTATCGTAAGATATATTTACTTCGCGGATTAAGAAATTATTTAATAACGGCAAGCACAACTTTCGAGTTTGTATGCCGATTTTAATTTTGATGGGATTTTCCAAGACTCATGATGAATATTTCTGAGTATGTGAATTTATGTGCCATAAATGCTTCTGTGAATGCAAAAAGACGTTTTGTGGGAAATGTGTCAAATTTAAGTCAGCAATTGTTCATTTACTGTAATTATACTTGATTTATTTTCGAATCGATTGCCAATCAAAGAGACTAACAGCTTTTCGTGATACTGCAATGAAATGTCAATACTTCGATCAGGTATCCGCAAATTGCACATGAGTATCGAAACGTTAATCACTTACCCGCAGGCAATCAATAACTGCACGAATGCCGCTATGCTTATGGGTAGTTGCCTAAGTCAGGTTGAATGCCGATCCAGATGAGAAATAAAGTCGAGCCGCCATCAATCAGCGCTTCGATTTGACGACTAGCTGGGTACCAGTTCATATGCTCGACTGTAGGCCCGTCAAATGTGGGTGTAATGCATACATACAGTGTATGCAAAATGTTTTGGCCACAAATTGCATTTTCACACAAAACTGACAATGACGCCGAGGCGCAGACTTGGGGAAGTGTTTACTCTGGCACTATCTGTGCTGCGTTGTGTTGTGTATGACGAAGACTTTACTAATTGATTTTGAGTCAGTTGGCACGTTTTCGGTGCAGTTCATTAGCAGAGTTGAGCTGGGCTTGGCCTGACAATAGGTCTAGAAAAACAAAGTTCGCAAACAGGCAACTTGGCAATCGTTGGCACCTACGACGTGCGCTGTTTTATAATACTCTGCGACTAGACAAGCTCTGACATGGCCTACAATGTGGCCTTAAAGGTGGCCAGTGCAGCTCAAGGTGGGCTTTGAAGCGGTGGCTTAAGAAAAATTGCAAATTCTTTGACTAATGTTCCGTTGCATTTGTGTCTTTTCTTTCTTGTTTCCGATTGCAGATGAGCGACAGCACATACAGAAAAAAACTTTTACAAAATGGATCAATTCACATCTTAGCAACACCCAGTGCACACCAGTGAGCGATTTGTTCTTGGACCTGCGAGATGGGCACCGTTTGCTGGCATTACTCAGCACCCTTACGCACACACAGCTGGTGAGTTGATCAGTTATCGTAATTTGAATACTACATTTTTTGTGGAATACATTTTTTAAAAAAACATTTAAAATTAAAAGTGAATAATAAAATTCAAATTTAAAAGGATATTTGTTAAAAATATTAAGATAAAGAGTGAGAGAAAAAATAGAAGGGTCAAATCTGTAAACCTGTGGAGTGAGATGAGTTAAGCACAAAGAAGCACTCTCAGATATTTCTCGGAGATATATTTTTATTGAAAATTTGATTAAAGGAAACCCGAGTTTCAGCCGTCCGTCCGTATGAATGCGCGTTCCACCGACACACTTAGAGATAGAGACTTGAAACTTGGAACGTATACTGGAAAGTACCCTCAAAAGTTAAAGTGTCTTGGGTTTGGTCCTACGTCCACTAGAGAGCTAGAAAACCGCGAAAATCGATTTTAGCAAATCGATAAGTCCCCATATCTCTTACAATTTAATGGACACAGTCACCAATTTTGGTTAGTAGGTTGCTGGCGAGGTCCTTCAAAGACCTTGAGTAGGGAACGTCAAATTAGGTATGTATATTACTGGTAGTCACCTTTAAGAACCGATAACAAATTTGTGGTACCACGCCCACAACTGCGCCTATAATCGACAATTCCGATTGTAAATCGATAACTCCGTGTATCTCCGAAAATTTTAAAGATAGAGTAACCAAACTTGGAAGGTAATTTGCTGGTAACCTCCTCCAAGGATGGTCATATTAATTTTTGGACCACGCCCACATCCGCCGCCCCCAGGAACTTCGTCCCTAGAAATTTAAAATGCGCATATCTGCCGTAATTTGCAAGCTAGAGTCGCAATAGGTATGCAGGTATGTTACTGGTAACTCCACCAAAGATCGATAAAAAATTGGCCACGCCCACTCCACCTACCTAAACCAATACACCTGTTGGTGTTAATCGATAAGCCCATATATCTTACGCAATTTGAAAACTTAAGTCACCAAATTTTAAAGGTATATTGCTAGTAACACCCTTCATAAATGTGGAAACAAAATTTTGGACCACGCCACTCCCGCCCACAGAAAACGATAAATGCCTGTTTTTCCCGTAATTTAAGAGCAACAGTTACCAAACTTAGAAGGTATATTCTTAAGATCGAACTCCAAAATTTTTTTGGGCCACGCCCACTACCGCCCCCAAAACCGATAAACGCCCATATCCCCCGGAATTAAAGTATTTCTTAACTGTACATAAATTACGGTATAATAGTATTTCGCTGTCGGTTACGTCCGACTGCAACGTTCTATCTTGTTTTTTTTTTATTTGTATTGAAAATTGTGAGTTCAGCTCCACTAATATATGAGGCAGGTAGTAAACAAATTTGAATTTTAAATTGCATTTAATTATAATACCAAAAACAAAAAAAAAATGTATTTATTTTCAAATTGAATTTATAATTCAAACTATTTTTGCATCCATAAAAATAATTAATAAATCATTTTCAGTTCTGCTCTGAACTACAAAAAATATATAATTTATTCATTAGATTGAATGTACACATCGAATATTGCAGAGATTTTTAAGGTTGTGTGACTTTATCAAAGAATCAACAAGAAAGTAAGAATTTAGTATTCTGAAATTAAACAATGTTTTTTTTTTTGTTTTCTTTCTTTGCTAATAGAAACCCGAAAAGGGTCGAATGCGTGTGCATCACATCAACAATCTGAATAAGGTTATGAAGGTTATACAAGAGCACGGCGTCAAGTTGGTCAACATCTCCAGTGATGACATTGTGGGTGGTAATCCGAAGCTGACACTCGGCCTTATCTGGCTGATAGCGCTCGAGTTCAACGGCCAGCATCTAGTCAAAAGCCACTCAAGCAATGGCGTTGAGAAATCCCTTTTGGCCTGGGCAAGACAATATACCGAGCCGCACGGCCTGCTGCTCAACGACTTTGCCAGCTCTTGGGCAGATGGACGCGCCTTTTTGACGATATTGGCAGCTCATCTGGATGAACTGGACCTGGAGACGGCGCTGGCTCAGCATGCGCTGCAGCGTCTGCATTTGGCATTTGATTTGGCGCACAGGCATTTTAAGATCGAGAAACTGCTAGATGCGGAGGATGTGCACACCCACAAGCCGGACAACAAGTCCATACAGATGTATGTGATGTGCCTGTACCATGCCATGGAATCAATCCGAGCCAACGAACGCGACCGAGTGCCCTGCACAAGCATCACGGATCTGGATGAAGTGCCCCTCGATGCCGCCGTCGATCAGGAGCTCTACACGTCGGACAGTGCTGCCAGCATGATGGAGCTGAAGCAGGGAGTGGCGGAGCCAGCCTCGCTGCGACCACTGAGCACAGCCACGAATGCCAGTGTCGAGATTAGCAGTTATCAGACAGCGCTGGAGGCGGTGCTGACTTTGCTGCTGGAGGATGAGCAGCTGCTGTCACAAGATCTGCCCGATCCCGAAAATTTTCAAGCGGCCAAGCTGCAGTTTCATCAGAATGAGAGCTTTATGCTGAAGCTAACCGAGCATCAGGAGTTTGTGGGCGAGGCCCTCGAGGAGGGCAGTAATCTGATAAATGAGTCACAAAAGAAGGACGGCTCAGGTCTCTCGCTGGACGACCAAAACGAGGTCCGTCAACAGATGGTGCTGCTCAACGAGCGCTGGGAAACGCTCCGACTGCGAGCCCTCGACATGCAGGCTAAGATTCTGATGAGGCTGGCCGAGTTCCAGAAACAGAAACTCGAACAGTTGCGGCAGTTTCTGACCAACGTGGAGGATCGCATCTCGCATATGAGCGATCTCGGACCGACCATAGCCGAGGCGGAACAGCAGCTGACCGAGGCACGCCAGCTGAAGGCGGATTTGTGCGAGCAACAGGAGCTGGTGGACAGCATTAGCAGCATGGTGGTCATTGTGAACGACACCTCCGGTAACTTCAATGATCTAGAGGATCGATTGAGTGCACTCGGCGAACGCTGGTCCCATGTCGTCAAGTGGATCGATTTGCGCACCGAGAAACTGCAGCAATACAAGTGCATCTCTCGCTGGCTGGATGCCCGCGAACAGGATCTGAAGCGGATGGAGAGCCGCGATGTGACCGATGTCGGTGGCATAACGCAGCGCATCAATGAGCTAAACTATTGTGCCAAGGATTTGCTGGAGCTGCAACGGTATCTGATTGATTTGCGACAAATGGTGGCGGCCACGTTGCAGGATGGCGACGACAAGGGTGAACGGGTGCTGATGCAGCTGGAGAGCTACGAGGATCGCTTGGATGCCCTCAAGCAAATACTGGAGGTGCAAACGTGTCGCATCGAGACGAAGGGTTTCAACTTTGGACGCGAACGTGCCAGCTACGATGATAGTCGTGTGGTGCGACCCGAAAACTGGATCGATTATCAAATGATTATTAAATTCGGTGAGGATGAGGAGGAGCAGGACCACGAGCACGAGCAGCAGCAGCAGAAACACCCAAACCTGGACGTAGAAGTCGATGCCGATCCGTTGGCCAGCAAGAAGCGTAAATTGCGCAATGCAGATAATTTGTTTGCGTTGGAAACGAAAATCGCAGATCACTTTTCACATGTCCAGGATGTGGAACAGCAACTGCAGCAGCTGCAGCGCCAGAGTTTGCGCAACCAGTGCGACCTGCTCAAGGAGCTGCAGGCGGAGAATCAACAGAGTGCCAGCTCGCTGCCCGAGCTCAAGAAGTTGTACGAGGTGTGCGACCAGGAGGAACCCAGTCGGAAGCTGCTGCTGGAGGCGGCACACATCAAGCAGCTGGAGCAACGCTATGCGGCGCTGGGTCAGCGTCTGGCCAGCCAGCACAGCGAGAGCAGCACCCTGTTGGCCAAGGAGCGTTATTACAATAGTTTAACTGGTTTCAAACTGGTCCTCGCCGACTCGCGGGACTGGTATAAGCAGCATGCGGGCAGCGCCAGTTGCCCGGAGCTGGAGCAGCGTCTGAGCCACATGGAATCGCTTTCCACAGAGATTGCCGAGGCGCGCGAGGCCACCGAGGCGCTGGACGAACAGCAGCTGGAGTGGAAGCAGGACTTTCGACTATTTTACGATAGCTGGCACGACATGAAACAAGCCCTGCAAGCGCTCATACAGCAACGTAGTGGCGAAAGCATCGTCCGGCAGTTGCAGCAGCTGGAGGAGTTCGCTGACAAGGTTGCCAGGCAGAAGGTGCGCGTCGCCAGCCTCGATGAGATGCAACAGCAGCAACAGTTGCTCAATCAGCTGGTCGATGAGCTGGAATCCCTGAAGCCCAGCTACGATCGGGTGCCCGGCCACATGCTCAGCGCAGAGCTCCAGGCTGTCTGGCAGCGACTGCCCGAGCAGCTGAACGAACGTGTCATCAAGCAGACCACCGCCATCGAGAACCTCAATCACTTTGTTGCCGAATACAACTCGATAATTGCGGTGCTGCGCAGTGCGCCCGATGTGATTCAGGCCCAGGATCTCCGCAAGCTGGAGATCGATGTGATAAGCGCGAGGAATTTTAGTGAGATTCTGATTAAAGAGGCGGAACAACCGCAACGTGACTCGTTGCAGGCACAGATCCGTGCACTAAATGCCCTCTACGAACAGGTGGAGCAACTGCATCAGGCACAGCGACAACAGCAGTCGGATCTGCAATCGCGCAGTGAAGCCATCCAGAAGCGACTCCAGCAAACGGAACGCTGGCTCTGTGAACTGGAGACGAACACGCCCAAGACGGGCGTGGCCGCCATTCGGAATTCCAACGAACTCTTCCAGAGCAAGTCCAAGTTCCAAACGCTAAAGGAGACTTGCGAGCGGGAGGCGGCTCAGTTTCGCGAGCTCAACGAACTGGGCGGCGAGCTACTGCTCCAAATGGACGAGCTGCCGGTGAAGGGCAAGGAAAAGGACTGCAAGTACGGTACTCTGGCCAAACAGTTCACGCGCCTCAATGCTCACTGGACGGAGGTGACAGAGCGGGTGTACGACAAGACGGCGCTGCTCGAGCACATCTCCACGCAGCTGGGCGAATTCAAGAAGTTCATGGTCAGCGAGACGGGATACCTAGATCGACTGGAGAACAAGATACGCAACACGCCCGAGAATGCAGCCGATGCCGAGGAAATTATGGAGGAATTGGATGTAAGTTTAAAACTGAATCTGTTCAATACCATGCCAATTGACCGAGCCAAATTTAAGCCTGATACAAATAGTGAATTGGGAGCGCAACATTTTAAAATTTAATTAATTTTTTTGTAATAACATATCAATCACTTAAAAAATTAAAATATTATCCTATGAACACTTAAAGATCTAACCATTTTAATTCTTCTATATATTTTTTTTAATTTAAATCGTAATCAAGGCTTAAGAGTATTTTAGAAAACTTGAAGTTCTCCATTTTATAAAAAAACAATTTTATAAATGATATTTTATCAAAAGTTTAATTAATGTAAATTTTTATCTATGGTTAAATTAATCAAAATCTATCGAAATAAAAGTTCGAATATAATTCTCAAATTCAAGTAAAAACAAGTAAGATGCTGTAGTAGTAACCCAGTAGTTAAATATATTCTAGTTTTCTTGGTAAATTTCCCTTATAGATGATTTGCACTCAAATGCCCGAACTGAATGGCTACAGACACGTGCATATACATACATAAAGACATACACACGTACACGAAATGATAGTTATCGGGGCTCTGCAGAATACACACAAATATATTGACGCTAACATAGATTATGATGCCATCCCTTTTATATATTTTCGACTATAACTTTGGTGTTTCTTATCCGATCTGAATGAAGTTTCGGCAATTGATTAATAATATGTATATGCATATTGTGTATAAACAAGAAGCCTCTGCCTTTTAAATTGTGAATATATTGCTATCGGAAATCGAAATGTATCGATATTTCAAAAACTGAGGCAGTTATCGATAAAATAAAGCAAACTTGATCTGCGCCTGGTACACGAGAACTTATATTCCAAATTTGAAGTCGCTAGCTCTCATAGTCTCTGAGATCCGCGTGCTCATACAGACGGACGGACGGACAGACGGACAGGGCTATATCGACTCGGCTGTTGATCCTGATCAAGAATAAATATACTTTATGGGGTCGGAGATGCTTCCTTCTGCCTATTACATACATTTACACAAAACCATTATACCCTTTTTACCCATTTTTAATGGGTTAAGGGTATAATAATTATATTATTTAATAAATAATATTCATAAATAAATTCTTAAAACGCGTATCTTCAAGTTTAGTCGATAGCGCTTATAACAATTTTGAATAGTTTTTTTTGATAAAATATAAATGTTTAATAGTTGATTGCTCTTCGATTCAAGGAATGTTAAAATTGTTTCTTAATCTTCAATATAAGTATATTTAATTGTTGGCTGGTCTTTCTTAAGGATCTGGAGAATGTGCTGCGTGCCCACTCCGACGAATGGTTGGACAAGATTCAAGAAATTGGCAATGAGCTAATTGACAATGAATTTATGGCCGATGTTATGCGTCAGGATATTGATAACATGGTGGAGCGCTGGACGAAGCTGCAACAGCAGGCCAAGAAGCGCACCGAATTGCTTGAGGAGAAGGTCAGCGAGGCGGAACAGTCCGAGAAAGCTGTCGTTCATCTGGAGGCCTGGCTAACGCGCATGGATGAGATACTCAGCGAGCATCTTGAAAACGATGTGACCATCGAGGATCTGCCCGATGATTTTCAAGTACGTAAAAGCTAATTCAACATTAAATCAGTTGAACTGATGAGTTTTATTTATATATATATAGATTTTGGCACGTGAATTCGCCGTAAATGAACAAAATTTTAAGGATATCATCGAACTGATTGCGGAACACACACGCAAAGGTAAAACTGGTGCCGCTAATCGTCTACAGGAGCAGCTCAATTTAATGGAGTTGCGCTTCAAGGCCTGCCAGGCCAAGCTCAACAAATGCACCGCCCCACAGCCCGCCTATGAGTCGCGCCTGAATCGCGCCTATGGCGATCTGCGCAACGTGGAGCATTCCACATTGGTGCTGGATGTCGCCTCGGCGGGTCCCAGCACTGTTCAGGCCCAATATCAGAAGTGCTTGGTAAGCGTGCATTGAATTAAAATTCGAATAAAATGTTAAAGCTGTTGACAAATTTGATTACTTAGCAAATATATCGAACACTGTCCGAAATCAAGGCGGAAATTGAGAGCACTATTAAAACGGGTCGCCGTGTCTGCGAAGATAAATACACAAAGAGTCCCAAGCAGCTCAGTCAACGCATCGATGCCCTGAAGCATTTGTATAATGCCCTCGGCGAGAATGTCACCCAGTCCAAAGTCTTCCTCGAGGGTCTTCTCAAGCTGGCCAGGCATCTGGAGCAGTGCTTCGATGGCGCTGATGAGTTGATCAGGCGTTTCGAGTCGCCGCAGGAGCTGCACGATCGCAACTCCATTCTTCTAGAGTTCGAGGATGCGCTTCAGCGTTGTGAGGAGCACTACAACGAGTACAGCAAGTCCTGTGATCAGAGCTGCATGCAGGAGACGCGCCAACGCATCGACGGCCTCAAGGCCACCTACCACAAGCTGACCAGTGCAGATATTATCAAGCGGCTCACCGAAATGAAGACAACGCTGCAGAACTTGGATAACATATCGCTGGAAACTTTAAAGTTAGTCGAAGTAGCTAGAAGTAGTTTTACAATTAACGATTGATATGCCTTTCTGAGAACTACTTAAAACTAACAGAATTATCAATCTAAAGACTTTCCGTTAGTTTCATGGTATCTCAGTGCTCGGGAGCACTTTACAAAAATTCAAAGGGATTAAAGAACTCAATCAAGACATAGATATATAATTGAGTTCTTGAAAACAGGAAAATGCTAATTCACTAATCTACGTTAATCAAAAACGCGAGTAAAATTGTTACTTCTTAGAGGTTTTTTGTTATGGACATGTATAGTTAGAAACGAACATTCTTAGAACCATAAAACAGCCATCAGTACACTTCTCCGATTATTATTTAGATATACCGAAATATTAATCACTCTGCAAAGAATTCATAAGAATTCATTACTAACCGGTTGTTATTTTATACCTTAATCAGCTGGGAATATTTACAAACCTATATCAAAATGAGTGTGAAAAACATTTTTATGAATAACAAAAATGTGCAATTGTAATTTGCACGCTGGCTTTATATTTTTACTTGCTTTGCACAAAATATAAATGTTTATATACAAATATAAAAATATAGTATAAATAAAACAGCGGGTCCTGACCAAATAACAGCAAAAACAGTTGTATAAGGCTGCAATTTAGACTAGAAATATCTTTTAGTGAGTGGAGAAATACTGGATGGAAAAGGCTTTATTGTTTTTGATCCGATAAGCTTTTAAATAATATTCAAGAATATATATGAAAATTGAAGTACTCACCGCCCTGAGTGAAAAACGCACACATTTATGCGTGGGCAAAAGTTGATCCCTGTAAAACCTACAAAATGTTCACACAAACTTTTTTTTTCTTCCAAGCATTTTTTGTTGGACTTTTAACACTACCGGATGCACAACAACAACTTTTATTTTAACTGTGACCACTTTGTTTGTTTTTTTTTTTATTTTGAAAACTTAAACTCTTTGCAAAAATATACTTTGACGAATTTCATAAATTTGAAACTTTTTATAAGAGTAAAAGCTGATATAGGTATCAGCCTGTTTTGCAATAGCCCGAAATTTAAAAACAGATTTAGCTTGCATTTTTAAATGACTAATCACAAATTAAAAAATTACAAATGCAATAAGTCATTCGAAAAGACAGCGAAATACCTATTCAAATTTAGCGAAACGGATATCAGCTAGAAATAAACTTAGTCTACTAGAGACAGTCCAGTGGTTTAAGTGGTTACATTTAAAATGGTGCTGTGCTTTTAAACCTTGTGCATGTACATATAATCAATCAGTTACTTATTTCTGTGTAGTTAAACTAATATATTGATCTCCTCTTGCAGAGCCATGGAGCATGACCTCAAGGAGATAAATGTACCATCAAATCCGGAAATTGAGAAATTGCAGCAACAAGTAATTGCGATTGTTGTGGTGCGTACAAAACGATTGCCAATATAAGAAATACGTAATGCACTAATATTGGAAATGCTTTTATGGATTATCTATATATTTAAATATTGTTATGCTTTCTGTCTGTTTGTCTTTTGAAGTACACCATTTGTATTTAGTTTCCCAGTTTGCCTTTATACTCGCTTCATCAATGCATTTCACTTCAAGCACTTTTATTCATTCACACATACAATTTACTTTATGGTTGTTGGTCCTTTGTGCCACTTTAACACCTTTGCACTTTCATTCAATATTCACACACACACACACACAAGTCCGCACTGTATTTTTTTTTTATCGCTGAAGGCAAAACTCTTCTTTCTGCTTGCACTCTGAAATGGATTCAAATTTCGAGCTCGCATTTTCATTTCTGCTTTGCCATCCATTCAGTCAAGCAAATACCAGAATTAGATTCGTAACGAACTGAATTGAGCACAATTCCTGTTTCAAGCATCACTTGTAAGTTTTATGTATAAATTTAAAGTGTTTGTTAATTCTTTAAAGAGAAACACATTATGTTAAGCTTATTACTAATCATAAATTATTATGTTATTACAATTAATGTGTGCTAAAACGAAAAGGTGCTTTTCCTTACAATTTACATATGTATATATGCGTAACGCTTATTTATTATTTATTGTTTGTGTAATTTTATTTTTTGTTTGCAATTTCACATACCACCCATTTAAATAAAAAATACATGAAAAATTCATAATAATCTTTCCACCAAGCTAATCAAAACCAATTCAAATACCAGATCAAATACCAAGAACCATCACCCCAAAAAAAAACCACCACCATATACCAGAATCACCGTATCACTAGCTCTACGAGGTCTAACTTGGTGTCATTTTCACGCTTCAAATTTGTATACTTATGGTATATATATATATTTTCCGTTATTTGGAGCTCTTGTTACTGTCCCCTTATGCATAAAAGGCGTTCAACTTGGTTGCGGCTGCGTCAAACGTAAATGTCCAATCATTACATTTCAGCAATATAAAAATAAAAATAAAACCAACATAAGTACACATTATAAGTGCATAAGTATCTACTACTCCTTTTACCAACGCTAATGTACAGCAACTGCTTTCCTGGTCTCCATATATACTACTTATAAATACTCAAACCTATAACATATACCTATCACGGTTCGCGTCTAAGGCTTCATTGAACAAACACAAAACAGTAGCTTGTAGAGCGTATTGTGAGAGAGTTATTAAACACTATGAAACTACGCATCCCTTGCACAGGATATGCTAAGAACACGCTTCAGCTCAACATCGACGCTTGCCACACCAGATAAGCTAAGAGCAAGCGATGACGATACGGAAATTGTTGTTGTTAGCGATACGGTGCGTCAAAGACGTGCACGGACGCCACAATCGGGTGAAAGCAGTACACCATCCACTCCAACAACAACAACAACTACAGTTGCAACAACTACAAGTGCAACAAACACAGCCAATGAAGTAAATACACAAAAGGGAACGGCGTCGGTGTCAGAATCCAAAACTAAGCCCACATCATCCGATGGCGAACAAGTGCTGCCCGATTTGCTGCCGCCGCAAACATTTCGCCTGGCCGAGTCCAGTACGCTGTTCTCACAGATATCGCTGAATCCGGCCAAGATGGTTGCAGGGGCAAGTGGAACACCACCGGTGAAACCTGTGAAGAACAAACGCAAGGCGCCCGCAGCACCAGCTCAGGTTGTGGAGATAAAGGTCAAAAACATTCAGAACGATAAAATGTCTGTGCAGAATATTGCGCTGGCACCGCAACAGGGTGAAATTGTGGATACCGTCAATATTTTGGAGAGTGTGGAACCGCTGTTGCCCGAATATGTGCAAACAGTGCAGATTGTGGATCTGTCAGAAGACTCGGACTCCTCGCTGCTCGAGGTGCGGCGCAGCAAGAGCAAACGTTCGCTCTGCGATTCGCCCGTCGGATCCAAGGACCTTAGCCAGGAAGCTGGCTCAGATAAAGATGACGAGGAGGACATGTTGCGCCCTTCAGCGGGCAACACAAGCACTCCACTTCTGCGCGTGGAAAAGCAGCGCATATCATTTGATGAGAAACGCAAGCGCATTGCTCATGAGCGGGACATACTCCGTGACTCCGAGGAGGATGAGCCACCTCAGAGCGGCAGCTCTGTCGCCCAGCCAAATGGCGCCAAGCCGAAACGCTGGCGCCAACTGCAACCTGAATTGCAGGAGGCGGCATGTGCAACCCTCGACAAGCAGACGGAACCCGAATCACCCATTCGGAACAGTTTCTATAGCGCTGACAAGGAGACAGGTTTTGATATTGAACCGCTGGTATTCTCCGATGATGAGGAGATACCGCGTTTCTCGCTGGAAATGACACCAACCTTTGACTCCGATAGTGATACGGTAATTTGGTAGCTCTTTGGGCCATCATTTCAATATTGTTGCTACGCACGATTCTTTTCTTTTCTTTTTATAACTTTCGCAAAGCAGAGCCGGATTGAGACGCCCTCGACGAAGAAGCCGAACTCGTTTCTGAGCAAGGTGCTCAATTCAATGCCTTCCCCGCTAGATGACTCGAATGTGACCCTCAAGAGTCCGCCAGCAGAAATGCCGGCCAGCGCAAACTTGGAACAGCGAGTACAGGAATTCAATAAGCTCTCCAAACAGATGATCTATAAACTCGAGCTGACCAAGGTCAAGATCGAGCAGTGTCACGAGAGTGAGGCGTAAGCATGATAAACTCGAATTGCTCATTTACCCATTGTAACTATTAATTATAATGTTGAAGAGAGGATCTCAGAATGCTAATTGCGCCGGATGCAGCCACTCTGATCTCTCAGGGTGATTCCCTGGTGCTCGAGACGCATGGCAAACAGGGCAGCATTTCACGAATCGTCATGCGTACTCAGATCACTCTGCGCGAGAAGTTCCGCGAAGTTCAACAGGCCAAGTAAAAACTCCGCAGACTCAAAGGAACATTCTGTGCTAAACAATTTGAACTTATTTTCAGGTCCAAAGTGACGGGGACTTCTGCCCCACGAAAGACGCCGGAGACCGTTAATATTGAGGAACTGGTCACTAAGGGTCTGCGGCGCATCAATGTACTCATCGAGAAGCCCGTCAATCTCAAGTCCAGCACTGAGCTCGAGAAACGCATGGAGGACATCAACGTAAGTGTGACCAAACAAATTTTGCGCTGGCATTCGGCCAACATTTATAAGCATCTGGCTGCAAAATCACATCTAATTGGCCATGCCCAAACTGATTTGAATATTAATACCCCTTATCCATAAAGTGAGTTTAATGACGGGTATGTCGGCGTGTGTATTACTGATCTGCGAATATACATAGCTATGTATATATACAGAAAAATCTGTTGAAAACCTTAAAAAAAAAAGAAAAAAACATAATTTATAAAAAATGCATACTAAATTTAAACATATACAATTGTTTTGCGAACTATATGCACATAAATATAGGATATGTTTTGGTCGAGAAATATCGACCATCGCATTTTTATTTTGCGTATTATAATCGGGCGCATGAATTTTCTTTTTGCGTACTAATTTAGATATCTTTTAAAAAGCGTCGGCTTTTTATTTTGCTCTTTTTCAATCAAACCAAGTTAATTGGCCTCTTGAGAATTCAGAGCATCGGCACAGGCCAAAATACTAAATGCCAACACTAGGAATACCCAAAATAAACCAAAAATTTTGACATAGTTACACGGTTGTCGAGACATCTCGTCGTGCGCCAACGATAACAGCACATGTAACATCTGTAGCATATATATATATATATATATATATATATATATATATATATATATTTGTTATTGCATTTCATGTAAGGGGAGCGACGAGATCTCTTTTGAGAAGAGAGCAACTTAAGAGACATTTTGCCATATTAAGTGAAACCAATAAAAAGTGAACGACACTCAGTTTTGATGGGTTTAGTTGGAGCAGCACATCGTTTAATTTGTGAAGTGTCATGTTTTATAAAATGAGGAAACTTGTGACCTAAATATTGCCATATGCAAGTATTTGCGTCACACAATATTTATATTTAATAATATCGATCCGTAAAATTGGTATACGTTTCAAAACGTGAAGTAGATTATAATTCATCGAAAAAATGTATTTTAAATATGAAATAGCAATTTTTAAAATTCAGATTAATTCAAAAGTGTTTTCCTAACATTTTTATAAGCGGTAAAATTAAAACAGAAAATGCAGTATAAAGAAAAGATCATGGACATGCAATTTTCAAAAAATATCCAATATAAAAAATTTTCTTGAAAAGACTCTATTGCAGAAAAATTCACTTTTAATTTATATATGATTATATTATTTACTTATTAATTTTCCAAATCAATGTTTTTCCATCTTGTTTATTTAAATACCTGTTCCATTTTGTTTTTTTTTTATAAAAACAATAACATATAATTTAATACCTGTTCCATTTTGCTTATTTATATAAACAATAATAATAACATATATTATATATTTCAATTAATTTACCAAAGTTTCTCTAAATGTGAGACAAAATGTCTGACAAATTTTCGTATTTTACGTCACACAGAAGAAATTAAATAAAAATCTCCCATCTACACTTGGACAATTCGAATCCCTTGAGACATGCCCTAAAATTTATCATTAATCAAATCGTTTCACTAGTTGTTTATTTTTGTTATTCGTTGTTTTTTTTTATGGCCCCATCGATGACAAAATAACAACAAACAAGAGAGAACGTTGCAGTCGGACGTAACCGACAGCGAAATACTATTATACAATAATTTGTGTGCAGTACAGAAATAATGTCCAAGTTTGCCTTTTTGAATGGGAACACATTCTTGCATATAGGTGAGCGTGGCTTTTAAAGACGGTGAGCAGAATAACACGGGGAGAGCAGACACAAAAAATTTTATAAGCTACTTCTATTCTTAAATTCCGGAGATATGGGCTTTTCGAGACTTTAGGGGCGGGAGTAGGCGTTGCCCAAAAAAATTATAGAGAAGATTCCTAATAATCTTTTTACCCAGTTTGGTAACTAACTAACTTGAATTGCGGGGGATATGGGCGTTTATCGGTTTTGGGGGCTGGAGTGGGCGTGCCTCAAAAAATTTCGATCTTAATAATATACCTTCTAAGTTTGGTAACTGTAGCTCTTAAATTGCGGGAGATACAGGCATTTATCGTTTTTTGGTGGGCCGGAGTGGGCGTGGTCCAAAATTTTTTTTCCACGTTTATGAAGGGTGTTACTAGCAATATACCTTTAAAATTTGGTGACTTTAGTTTTCAAATTGCGTGAGATATATGGGCTTATCGCTTTACACCAACAGGTGTATCGATTTAGGTTGGTGGAGTGGGCGTGGCATCCAATTTTTTTTATCGATCTTTGTGGGAGTTACCAGTAACATACCTGCAAAATTTTGCGACTCCAGCTTGCAAATTATGGCAGATATGCGCATTTTAAATTAATAGGGACGAAGTTCCTGGGGACGGCGGTTGTGGGCGTGGTCCAAAAATTGATATGACAATCCTTGGAGGAGGTTACCAGCAAATTACCTTCCAAGTTTGGTTACTCTATCTTTAAAATGTTCGGAGGTATAGGGAATTATCGATTTACAATCGGAATTGTCGATTATAGGCGCAGGTGTGGGCGTGGCGACACAAATTTATTATCGTTCCCTACTCAAAAACTGCGGAAGATATAGCCATTTGAAAATTTTAGGGGCGGGGTGGGCGTGGCACATGCCGATTATTCAAGGACCTCGCCAACAACCAACCAAAATTGATGACTGTATCCATTAAATTTTGAGAGATATGTGACTTTATCGATTTGCTAAAATCAATTTTCGCGGTTTTCTAGCTCCCTAGTAGGACCAAACCCAAGACACTTTAACTTTTGAGGGTACTTTCCAGTATACGTTCCAAGTTTCAAGTCTCTATCTCTAAGGGTGTCGGAGGAACGCGCGTTCATACAGACGGACAGACAGCATGACGGACATTGCACAAAACCAATATACTATTATACCATTTTGGTATAATAGTATAAAAATCAGACACAAAAGTGGGAAACATATTATTTAAAAATAGAATAATGAAGAGAGCTACTTTAAGGCAAACGAAAGAGCGATCTTAAAAACATTACATTTGATTTTCTCTCTTTGCCGGAGGGGATGCTTTTGTTTTGTGTTCAGTCGAGGCGCGTTTTATATACGCAACGGTTGCGTCGCTCGAAATTTATTTCGTTATTTAGTTGAGTAATTGAAAAGCGCAGTGACGAAAATTTGCTTGGCGCCAAATTGCTTGCCTCGTTTGCTCAATGCAGTTTTGCTGGTTGACACAATCTGCCAGTGCGGTATACAACAATATCTCACACACACAGTCACACACTGTCCATCGATTCACGCAGGGACATTTTTGCTCGACTGCAGTTGGAATTGAATTTCATTCGCCGTTGGCCATCCCAGCAGTGGCCTTTTTGTGGGTGTGCGTGCACAGTTTCATTTTCCGCTAGATTGCATTCATTGTTAATAGTGGAAAAGCAGCTGAATTTAACTAATATTTGAACTTATTGCAGGAACGCCGAGACGATCTGCAGGTCATTGTCGGCGCCATTGGCAAGAATCCCCAAATGCCAAAGGTGACGCCCATCATGATGAACGAAATAGAAAAGGTTCGCAACGCATCCGACGTCACTCGACCATTTCAATTAAATCAACACTCATTTTCACAAACATTTCAGACTAAAAACAATTTGATTGCTCACGCTGACTCGATTGAGCTCTCATTGACGCAGCTCAAAAATGGCTCACAAATTGGCAACGGTAACGGCGCTGGCAGCAGTCGTCCGGGTAAGTGCTTTTTCCATTTCCCTTTTGACTTGTCAAAAGTCTTAAGAGCTTAGCTATGGCCCATTGTTATAGTTACGGTACAAGTCCTAGGTCAATGGTTCAAAGAGTTACGCCTCATTTGGAATAGATTTGATCTGTTAAACGTTTAGTTTGAATCAATTAGGCGAGATGCCGTGAAAGGAATATGTAGAGTGATTGACACAACACAAATTGTTGTTATTAAAAATTGGTAAAAAGCGTATAATGGTTTTATGTAAAAGGATGAACTTTTTTGATCAGAATAAACAGCCGAATCGATTTAGTCATGTCCCTCTGTTCGTTTCTGTGAATACTCGGATCTCAGAAACTACAAAATCTAGACAGCCTTGAAATATATGTATATTCTCATATGCCCCGCTCAAATCATGTTTGTTTCATTTATATATATCGATTTCATAAGCTCGAATTTTAAAGGTAGCCACAATTGTTGTATAAAATGTCAATGTATATTATATGTCAGTTTTATTATATTTATATTCATATTATTGATCATAAATCAGCATAAATTTCATCAAGATAGCATAAGAAAACCTATTCTCATATTGATCTTACTGCTATCAGCAAGCGCAATCATTTTCTGCTTAATAAGAGCACAATTGAGTGGGCAAAATATTCTGAATATTTTTAACAGCTGGATGCAGGTTATGTCGTTATTGAGCTCACTCGACTACAGTATTCTTATTGTTATTCCATACTCGTTAACAAAAATAATAAATTTAAATATGGATGTAGATTCCTTAACACACCAAAAAAGGGATACTCTTGTATTTCTTTATTTTATTATTTATAAATATTTCCAAGTCGCGTACTGTGGGCAACATATTTTCTTACTCGTTAAAAAATGTATATATATATTTGTCTATGATCATACATTTCCATACTTAGCATTTTCAATACTGTGCGTATCAAGTTATCGTAAACTCAGATACGCCAAATGTTTGAAAATTTCAATACATCCATTTCGACTGGCAACTAAAAGCACGTCCAATATTATAATTGCTTCTACCCAATTTCATCTTTGAAGTCTTCAATCTTTAAAGTATTTTCATGCAGCTGGCCATTTTTGGCTGCATTTCATTGCATTTCCTTCTTGTGCTGTCCGCTCCGCTCATCTTTATTTGATTTTATTGTTAAATATTTATGCCATGCACTGTTTCGTAAAGGGCGTACAGCCAAATGCGTCGTGTCGATGCCACTTTTGACACTCAGACACAGATGTGTGCACATGTATGTAAATAAAAACATTATTATTTCGATTCTTTTTTTTTATACTCAGATTCTGAGGGTGCTATTTGTACGTTGGTATTTGCGTTGTGCTGTCTGTTCGTCTATCCGTCCGTCTGTATGTATGCAACTTTTATCGACATGTTTAAAACTACAGCCTTGTGAACCCGACAGAAAAGAGTGTTTGTGTATGTAAAACTAAAGTGCTACGCGTATTTGGAGGCTAGGACAGATCATCGCAAATCGAAATAACCACATATCTAACACAATTTAGAGTACACAAACTTGGTTGATAGGTTGTAGCCTAAGAGCCACAGTGAGCCTATATCTACTGCAATTTGAAAGGCAACTTGGATGGTAGATTACTAACAATCCATTTCTTGGCTACACGCACCTGTTCTCAGATTATATTACTTATGGTATCAGAGTATTTCGCAGATACCATTCTGGCTTATTGCGGTTGAGTGCAAGTTGCAGGGGATATCTACACATTTAAATAGTATTTTATTTTGAATTTAAAGTTGCTCTTGAAATATCGATATTTTTATTGGCAGCCATTTAATATATTACTAACATCGACCACCGATACATATATATGTATATGCATTGATTGAAACAAAAAGATATACAAATTGCATAGAAACAGGCAAGCGGATAAGCAGACAGACAAGACTAGTAAAGCTCATCAGGAATATATTTAAAAAAAAGGAATCAAAGTGAGGACATAAAAAACAGCAATACCCTATGCAAATGTATTAAAATATTTCTAAGGAAATTTAATAAATCAGAAGTATATTTTCTTATATACAACAATGTTTGCATTGCATTCGGTATCTTCAAATTGATTAAAGTCTCAATTTGAAAACACTTGCGCTGCTTAAGGAATGCAATGATTCCTTTAGGTCATTTAGGTATTGCCAAAGATTCGCTAGGTCTCCCAAATTGAAATCGAGATCCGTCGGTGAAGAGGAATTAGTTTATGAGATTTCTTTATGGTATTCATATATTAATTACTCCAGCGCTTCAATGGATTCCATTCACTTTTATATAATTTGCAATCTCGTCTAGAGACTTTTTATACTATTATACCAAAATGGTATAATAGTATATTGGTTTTGTGCAATGTCCGTCATGCTGTCTGTCCGTCTGTCCGTCTGTCCGTCCGTATGAACGCGCGTTCCTCCGACACCCTTTGAGATAGAGACTTGAAACTTGGAACGTATACTGGAAAGTACCCTCAAAAGTTAAAGTGTCTTGGGTTTGGACCTACGTCCACCAGGGAGCTAGAAAATCGATAAATTCGATTTTAGCAAATCGATAAGTCCCCATATCTCTTACAATTTAATGAATACAGTCACCAATTTTGGTGGGTAGGTTGTTGGCGAGGTCCTTGAAAGATCGGCATATGCCACGCCCACCTCCGACGCCCCCTTCACCCCCGCCCCTAAAATTTTCAAATGGCTATATCTTCCGCAGTTTTTGAGTAGGGAACGTCAAATTTGGTAGGTATATTACTGGTAGTCGCCTCTAAGAATCGATAATAAATTTGTGGTGCCACGCCCACACCTGCGCCTATAATCGACAATTCCGATTATTAATCGATAACTCCGTATATCTCCGAACATTTAAAAGGTAGAGTAACCAAACTTGGATGGTAATTTGCTGGTAACCTCCTTCAAAGATTGGCATACCAATTTTTGGACCACGCCCACATCCGCCGCCCCCAGGAACTTCGTCCCTAGAAATTTAAAATGCGCATATCTGCCGTAATTTGCAAGCTAGAGTCGCAAAATTTTGCAGGTATGTTACTGGTAACTCCCCCAAAGATCGATAAAAAAAATTGGATGGCCACGCCCACTCCACCTACCTGAACCGATACACCTGTTGGTGTAAATCGATAAACCCATATATCTCACGCAATTTAAAAACTTGAGTCACCAAATTTTAAAGGTATATTGCTAGTAACACCCTTCATAAATGTGGAAAAAAAATTTTGGACCACGCCCACTCCCGCCCACAAAAAACGATAAATGCCTGTATCTCCCGCAATTTAAGAGCTACAGTTTCCAAACTTAGAAGGTATATTACTAAGACCGAACTCCAAAATTTTTTTGGGTCACGCCCACTCCCGCCCCCAAAACCGATAAACGCCCATATCCCCCGCAATTCAAGTATTTCGTAACTGTACACAAATTAAGGTATAATAGTATTCCGCTGTCGGTTACGTCCGACTGCAACGTTCTATCTTGTTATAGTTGAAATCAAGCGAATCTGTGATGAATGAATGAAGTGATGCTGGCATTATCATTTCACTCATCTTCCTGCCGTTCTTGGCAATGCTAAATTCAGCACTGTCGAAATTCCTCCTGCGTTCTTGGAAGCTCAGATTTGGCTAACTGCTGTCAATTTTGGCCTTTAATAAAGCATGTCTGTTTCCGGCGGACTGATTATAATCACTTTTTTAATAGGCTTTACCACTGTTTGGGAAGTAGATGAGTTTAAGCGCTTCAGCAAGTGGAGTGGGCTTAAGAGTATCTTCTTTTTGAGCTGTGGGGTGCCACATAACAAGGTGTCGAAAGCGAAGCTGTCAATTGAAGAAACGCTGCGCTTTTTGTCCATAAAGAAGACACTCGAATGTTGACCTTGCCAATTATTGGGGGGACTTTCACGCACGTTATTTACATTTACGCTGGTAGGTACAGTGTCTCGAAGCATAATTCGAGCAGTGCCTAGCAAAAAATTGAATTACCTGCCATAAGCTCATTATTCAATATTTTTCAAAAATTCCAAAGACCCATTTCAGGTACATTTATTAACCACAAAAATAAATATATGACCCTAATAAACTGTGGTTTTTCCACCTGCTAGGTAGGGTTATGCAAAAAAGTACCTCTTTTTATGGTCGACGCATGTTTCGAACAGTTACATTATGGACACCTGGGTGCCATAAATCCTGGATTTTTACCTAAAGTTAAATATTTTCGGTATAAATAGACCAATCCTCAGTAGTCAGTTTAGTTTTTTCCTGCATTTCGGGTGCAACGAGCCAACAAGGACTATGGGAAAACGGACTACTAATGATCAACGGAAAATCATCCTGGAACAATTAAAAATCGGATATCCATACCGCCAAATAGCTAAAATGGTCAATCTAAGCACCTCAACTGTTTTCTGCATCATTTGGAGTTTCGTCGACGAAAATCGGACAGAGGACAAGGGCGGAATGGCACCAAACCCGATTTTCATCGAGCAGGACGAGCCGAGGATCATCATTAAAACAAGGGGAAATCTAAAGCTATCGGCTCAAAAACTGACTCAATAGGTGCAGGATGAAATAAGGAAAAAGTTCAGTATGGGAACTGTGCTCCAAGTTCTGCGCAACCATGACTTTAATGCCCGTAAACTACGGAAAAATAAATTTGTTAAAGCTAAAATACAGGGTATAGGATGACGTTCGCTAAAATCCACTTGGACAAGGATTTGGAGTTCTGGAACACAGTCATATTTGAATATGAGTACAAATTCAACATTTTTTGCCAGAACGGATGGAATTATATGTGGCGACACTCCAATACTGAGCTGAGACCCAAAAACTTAAAGGCAACAGTCAAGCAGCCGGTGTCGGAAATTTTGTGATTATTGAAACAATAATGGACAGGAATGTGTACTTCGATATACTAAAGAAAAATTTACTCCAAAGTGCCGAGAAACTGGGAATCCCACGTACTTTCTGGTTCTACCAGGACAAGGCCGGAATAGTACAGTCCTGGCTTATCTGGAACTGTCCCCACGTCATAATTTCACCGGGCAAATCTCCAGGTTTAAATGTTCTTGAAATTTTGTGGGCTCTGCTGGAAAATAACATCCGGAATCACAACATATCCAGCAAACAAGATCTCAAAATGCTCTGCTGGAGGAGTGGAGCAGGATCAGTCCAGAAACTACCCGGAAGCTGGTATCCTCCATGAATAATAGGTTAAGGGAAGTTGTTAAGGCTAAAGGATATCATACTAAGTATTAAAATCCTTATTTAAGCTTTCATACGCCAAATATTTCACTTTTTTTAAAACTGCTCGAATTATGCTTCAATATTTATTTTGGATATGTTTTCAGTTTTTACTAATTTTAATTAATTAATTAATATTTTAATAAAAACTAAATTTCCTTGTCAAATGTGATATAACATTAAACAAATTGGCATTTAAGCATTTTGCGTTTTTTTCTTTGTTTAAACTTTATAGCACTTTTAATTTTTTGCTAGGCACTGCTCGAATTATGCTTCGAGACACTAAGACGGTTTCGGAGAATATCAGAATACAAGGGATCATAAACACGTGGATATGGGGTGTTAACCCTATCTTCAATACGAATTAGGCCATAGTTCCGTTCAATCGAAACTGTCGGATCCAAATTTCCGAAGCTAAGTTTCTCTTTGAATTCTCGTTTGGTGGTTTGCACTAAATCTTGGGATCCTTGAGACTTGAGCATTGCACGCGTTGAATAGCAAAATCAAGCCGAAAATTAAAAATAAATTCAATAAAATAAGTTTTTTTTGTTTTTGGTTTAACATTAACGGGGAACTATTTTCTAACTAAATTTATCAAATCAAACGGCTACTCGGCTATTCATATTTATGCTATTGTACCAAAAAGGTAAAATTGTATATTGGTTTTGCGCAATGTCCGTCATGCTGTCTGCCCGTCGTGTATGAACGCGCGTTCCTCCGACACCCTTAGAGATAGAGACTTGAAACTTGGTACGTATACTGGAGAGTACCCTCAAAAGTTAAAGAGTCTTGGGCTTGGACCTACGTCCACTAAAGAGCTAGAAAATCGATAAATTCGATTTTAGCAAATCGATAAGTCCCCATATCTCTTACAATTTAATGAATACAGTCACCAGTTTTGGTTGGTAGGTTGTTGGCGAGGTCCTTGAAAGATCGGCATGTGCCACGCCCACCTCCGACGCCCACATCACCCCCGCCCCTAATATTTTCATATGGCTATATCTTCCGCAGTTTTTGAGTAGGGAACGTCAATTATTATATATATATATTGTATATATTACTGGTGACTGCCTTTAAGAACCGATAACAAATTTGTGGTGCCACACCCACACCTGCGCCTATAATCGACAATTCCGATTTTAAATCGATAACTCCGTATATATCCGAACATTTTAAAGATAGAGTAACCAAACTTGGAAGGTAATTTGCTGGTAACCTTCTCCAAAGATTGGCATACCAATTTTTGGACCACGCCCACATGCGCCGCCCCAGGAAATTCATCCCTAGAAATTTAAAATGCGCATATCTGCCGTAATTTGCAAGCTAGAGTCGCAAATTTTTGCAGGTATGTTACTGGTAACTCCCCCAAAGATCGATTGGATGGCCGATACACCTGTTGGTGTAAATCGATAAACCCATATATCTCACGCATTTTGAAAACTTAAGTCACCAAATTTTAAAGGGATATTGCTAGTAACAACCTTCATAAATGTGGAAAAAAAATTTTGGACCACGCCCACTCCCGCCCACAAAAAACGATAAATGCCTGTATCTCCCGCAGTTTAAGAGCTACAGTTACCAAACTTAGAAGGTATATTACTAAGATCGAACTCCAAAATATTTTGGGCCACGCCCACTCCCGCCCACAAAAAACGATAAATGCCTGTATCTCCCGCAATTCAAGAGCTACAGTTACCAAACTTAGAAGGTATATTACTAAGATCGGGCCACGCCCACTCCAGCCCCCAAAAACGATAAATCTATAATGCATTTAAAGCTTGGTTCAGGGTATATGGTAGTCGAGCTCACTCGACTACAGCGTTCTTACTTGTTTTTCTTGTGTTTGCTTGTACTAACATAAAGGTGGTATATTCAGATAAAGCAAGTGAATAAGTGAAACAGTAATTATCAAAACATATATCACAAAAAGCCTAATTAATAATTTGACTACATGCTTAGCTTATGTTTAATTTGGAATAGGTAGAGCTTGGTCCCTCATTTATAAAGTTCACACTCGTAAATTCCCGGAAAGTTCGACACTCGCTTTTTAGAATATCTTTGACAAGGAGTAACCTAAAAGGGGGTTGCCAAATAGCAACATTTTTCATTCTGTGTGTGCTACTATGTCTGAACTGCTTGCAACGTCAACGAAGCACTGCTCAAATTCTGCTTGTGCTCAAGCAAAAAGCTCATTGCTGTGTAACTCTGACCTTATGTTAGACGGCTGTCTGAAGAAACAGAAAGGCTGAATATATTCATAGAACCTAGTTTTTCATAAATATATATGCATTTATTAAGATTATGAGTTGTCAGTTAGTCTGTAGGGTTGCTCACGTCACAAAATCAGAAATGCTTTTGCAAATAATGGATGAGATTGTAACGGACACTTACAATGTTGTTTCGGCTGGCACACTCTGTCTACTTTTTTGGACGGCCGTGCTCAGGGAAAGGTGGCGTGGGTCTGGTGCTGCCTCAACAAACGGTGCTACAATAATAATATCGTAGACAGAGACGGGAGGACGGAGACGGAAGATGACTCATACAATATGGAAACGGACTGATATGTTGATACCCTATCTATATTTGGAGAACTAAGATGGCATTGTTCTCCATCTGTACCCACCCAACCTTGTAGGACCATTCGCAATTTGGTATCCTACCCAAAGAAAAGCCTGCGGTGCTGAAACCTAAGGTGCCTTTAAATAAGAACAGTTAGTTCATGTTGATCTCTTTAATCAATTAATTCAAATAAGGGACAATTCATGGTTATGGGAGTTAATGCTAAGATTTCATACTTATTATAGAAACTTAAAATATATGTGCATTTCATATGCCATAAAAAAAGAAGGACAAAATTCCTAGGGCGCTCTATGTGTTGATTATTGCATCCTATGATGCTAATACATCCGGCTATGCCGTACTCACTACCGTAATATCCTTAATGATCCATCGATGTCAGCAGGCCTGTCGACGTGGATGATCTGTAGGCGATGATAATCAAAATTAAGGATGCAACAATTCGTAACAAAGCGCTCACTAGAAAAGATGATACAAATTCATAAGTATGGAATTTAATATAACTTAAGATTAAAATTCATTTTTATACTAATACTACATTACAGCTTTTAAGCTGTTAACCCCCTGTTCTTAAAACAAATAACCGTAGTTATTGTTTTTTTCTAGTTGTTGTTGTTGTTGCTGTTTCTGTTGTTGTTGTTGTTCCTGTTGTTGTTGTTGCAGTTGCCCTGTTGTTGTTGTTGTTCCTGTTGTTGTTGTTGCAGTTGCCCTGGGCTGTTGTGGGTGTTGTTCTGCTTCTTCTGTGTTGCTGTTGTGGTTCTTGCGGTTGTTGTTGTTGTAGCCGTTGTTGTTGTTGCTGAAGATATAATTGGTGTTGTTGTGGCTCTAGTCGTTGTTGTTCCGGTTGTTGTTGTTCCGGTTGTTGTTGTTGTTCCGGTTGCTGTTGTTGTTCCGGTTGCTGTTGTTGTTGTTGCAGTTGCCCTGGGCAAGAGGGGGCACCGCTCCTCTACTTCGAATCCGACTTATTTTATTATTTAATTTTTTTCAATAAAATACATGAGCCGAAGAAGGGACATCGGTGGTCAGTGCCGTGGTCGAAAGTGTATTGTGGTGCGGTGTTAATTTTGGTGTGGTGTGCTTGCAGTATTTGCAGGTTAGGTCAGGGTATCGGCAAGTCGGTATGCACTTTTTATTTATTTATTTAATTTTTATTTTATTTTGTTTACCATGCCTTGCCGATAAACCCAAAAACTTTTTTTTACCGCACTGCCTTCAATTTAATTTTTTTATATTGTTGCACACACACACACTTGGCACCACTTATAACTTCGACACACTGCACTGCCAAAATTCCGGAAATGGGTCGCAATCTTTTCATGAAATCCCCCTGGGGTCGGGTGGGGCCGGTCTTCAGTGTGATTCTCCACACGATATCGCACTGAAAACTGTCCAACAGCTCCGGATGTTTTCGGATTTAAAATCTCGTCCACGTGCAAATATTTTCACTGGGGTGAAAATAAAATTTGGCACGGATTCCTTTTAGTGCTTCTGCATCGATCGCCGCATGCAGAAGAATGAATTGCATGCGCAAGCGCAGCTGATTTGCAAGTTCAAGGGCGCATGCTTGCATTTGAAAGCTCAAGGGCACATGCTTGCATTTGAAAGCTCAAGGGCATTCAAAAGCTGAAGGGTGCAAATCCGTGATCAAAAGCTTTCTAAAGCATCATAAGCTTCATCAGCTGATCTAATTTCACTCAAACAATTGCAATATTGCTGCTTGTTTATTTTTACTATTCGCGTCCCCCACACCACAGGTCTGATCTTCTTCTGTTAGAGAAAGATAAGAGCTGAAAAAAATTCAACAGGATGCGAATAGTAAGTGTGCTGGCTACCAAATGTCTTTTGCATGGAAATTTCCTAACTCCTTTCCATTCATATCTTCTAGGAGGTAAATCGATCGTCCCAACTTTTTCTTGATTCGAGCCGTAGTACCGATAGGAGCTAGCTTAGAGCAAAAATTATCTGCAGCCTTGCTCAACGAAAAATTTCTTTTGATCACTTCTTGACCTACTTCGAATGCTCGTGTCTGCGATCGTAAATTATACGAGCGTTGGTTCCTCTCATAAGCCTTTTTGAGATGTTTCTCTACGTCGGCTCTGAATTTCTGAAATTCTTCAGCCCTGGGCAACCTAGTTGTGCTGTCTTTCAGCAATTCCAAATTTCTCAATAACTTGTAGTCTTTGCCATGAGAAATCATGTGTTGTCCAAAGACTATAAAATAAGGGGAATTACCAATGGATTGATGGATTGAATTGCGAAGAGAGCTGTTAATGCTACTTAAGAAGGTGTCCCATTCGCGCTGATCCTTCCGAATATATGCTCTCAGAGCTGCTGCATTAATCGAGCGATTCACCCTTTCGGCAGCGTTTGATTGTGGCGCATAGGCTCCAGTAAATACATGTCGAATGCCAAAATTTAAGAGTAAATCGTCAAAGACACGGCTTTTAAATTGAGTACCGTTGTCACTCACGATTACCTCTGGTACTCCAAAACATGAAAATATATGCTCCTTCAGATACTCGATAATCACATTAGAGGTGAACTTTTTAACGGGCTTCAGAAAGGTGAATTTTGAAAAATGATCTAAAATTATAAAAATTCCAATATGACCTTTTTTCGTTCGAGGAAACGGACCAATGAAGTCTAAATACAACCGCTGAAAAGGTCTTTCGCTTGTGATTCGAACACCCATTGGAGGTTTCAGTACTCGGTTCGGATATTTGGTCGTCTTGCACGTATCACAATCATTAATGTAATTACGCACATCAACAACCATCCCAGGCCAGTACAAATGACGTCGAATTCTCTCCAGGCATTTCGCCGTACCGCAGTGTGCAGACAGAAGATGGTTGGTCATGGGCTGAACTTATGACGCTACTTCGCAAAGACTCAGGAACTAACAATTTCCACGAATCATCAGCTTGCTCGGGATAGTTGTCAGAGAAATCTTTGCGGTGATAAATGTAACCATCAACTACCTGGTAATCTGGCATCAACGATACCTTGAATTTGTCTCGCAATGCACAGTATTCTGCTGACTGAAATGCTTCGGACTGCAGATCCAATTCTGGGAGGGTTTCCACATCTATGTTCGCCACCTCGAGTTCAGACTCAAACGAACGAGATAAAGCATCAGCTACCACATTTTGGCTTCCTTTGCGGTGTTCAACACTGAAGCCGTACCCTTGGAGACTTATTGCCCATCGTGCTAGTCTACCACTAAGGTCGGATTGGTCCATCAACCATCGAAGACTTGCGTGATCGGTGACGACAGTGAAACGATGACCGTCAATGTACATGCGAAATTTTTTTATACCCAGAACCACAGCCAAGCACTCCAGCTCCGTAAAACAGTATAGTTACGCTGTGCTTTGTTCAGTTTTTTCGACATGTACGCTATTGGGCGCTCATGGCCGAATTCGTCGCACTGAGCAAGAACCGCCCCTACTGCATATGAAGAAGCGTCACACTGTACTATGAACGGCTTATCATATTGTGGATGGACCAGACATGGAGCTGAGCACAATGCACTCTTGATCTTCTCGAATGCAGCTTGAGATTGCTCGTTCCAAGTGAACAACTTTTTACCTAGAAGTTCGGTAAGCGGAAAAATTATAGACGAGTAGCTGGAAATAAAACGCTGGTACCATCCAGTCATTCCCAAGAATCGTCTGAGCTGCTTTTGAGTTCTCGGAATCGGAAACTCCTTAACAGCACGGACCTTGTCGGGATTAACCTGAAGTGTTCCCTCGCCTACTATGTATCCCAGATACTCCACCTTCTTAAGACAAAACTGGCTCTTCTGAACGTTTATTGTAAGGCCAGCTTTTCGCAATTGTGTAGAAACTTCTGACAGATGTAAGAGATGTGATTCAAAACTTTCGGACAGTACCAGCAAATCATCAAGGTACACCAGTACGTGTGATTTCAGCTGATATGGAATCACCAAGTCCATCAAACGACTCATTGTTTGTGGGGCATTTGTCAATCCAAAAGGCATTCTTTTAAACTGATAAAGTGGTCTATTTGGGACTGTAAACGCTGTTTTAGCACGGGATTCCTTATCTAAGCAGATTTGCCAAAAGGCATCCTTGAGGTCAATTTTCGAAATGCAGTACACCGGCGGAAGACGACTCAGCAGCCCAGCCATAATTGGAATAGGGTAAGCATCCCTTACTGTGACTGCATTGAGTTTACGAGCGTCGAGACAAAAGCGCACCTTGCCCGGTTTTATGTGTAATGTAATAGGAGATGACCAAGGGGAACTTGGAGCTTCCTCTATTACATTCATTTCGATCATCCGGTCAATTTCCTTGCATAAGAGTTCTTCCTTTGCAGGAGAAAGAGGATAAAATCTTTGCGCTTGATGGGTTTCGCCTCGGCAGTATCGATAGTATGTTCGATTAACGTTGTTATGCCAAGTCCATTAGTTTCAAAGGACGGAAAGAATTCCACCACAGCTTTTAGCTTAGACTTCTGGAATGAAGATAGTTCCAATTTCGTGGAATTCTCTTCAAGCTTTTCAGTTTCTATCGACAAAACATTAACATTGCCAAGAGATGATATCGATATACCAAATTTCTTCCAAAAATCCATGCCACAAATAACATCTGTTTTAATGGAGGAAACTATAAGAAATTCAAAATCCTCTTGGGTTGAATTATAAATCAGGGGTATGGTAATTGTACCAGCAACAGGCTGTGTCTGGCCATCGGCCGTACGAACAACGCCTTTCATTTTGTCAATATTGAAATTTTCTGACAAAATTCGCTTGGCAAGATATCCGCCAATAACACTTTTGTTAGCCCCGCTATCTAATAACGCTAGGTAATCTTGACCAAAAATGTCTATGCTGATAAAAGGCCGAATATATCATTGCTTTTATTGACAATAGAGTTAATTAAACATCTATTTAGTGCTCGCTTGCGTTGCCAAAATTTTCGCATACGCCGAGATGATCGAGATCTACACGCAAGTAATTCGTCTGCGTTAAATATTTCAGACCTACGATTCTCGTACTCTTTAACTCGCACATGATATGGCTTAAATCGTAGGAGCTTGGGTACTTCCGGGATTAAAGGTGATTCGTCTGGTAAATGTATAGATCTGGTGATTGGAATATTTTGTGGGTCCGAGACTAATAACGGATATCCCCTTTCGGAACACAGCGGACATCCTTTGTCGAGTTTCCCGATTTGGGATTACATTTTTGACAGTTGGGCTTATATGTATCTGGTGTGCCGCAACCGTAACAAAAAATCCGACGAGGTTTCAGACAATCCTGGTATCTGTGACCCTGTTCCTCACAGTTCCAACATTTAAATTTTTCGGAGGATCGAACTACACAGATTTCATCCGTGACATTGTTTTCCTCATCTCCGAATCCACTACCGGAATTTGTTCGTGAAGAACAGTGTTGACAAATCGTCGGTTCGCGCTTACACGAGGTTGTTCCCTTGAACTAAGACTACGAAAGAAATCTTCATGTTTATGACATTCCTTTCGAAGACTTGCTAAATCACGAGTTTCGACGTGCAACATCTCGTGCTTCAGTTCCGTTTTAAGATTATGCCTGACCTCCATCGTTAAGTCGGGGTCTGACATAGGCTCACGTAAAGAATCTGCAATTGACAGAATTGCATCTAAGAAATCATCGAAGCTTTCGTTGTTGCCTTGCTTGCGACGACGAATTGCATCTTTGATGTCGCGATCGGTTCGCTGATCCTTATATCTTTCTTGCAAGCGGTTACACAGTTCAACCCAATTCAAGTGAGTTACGCTTCTATGAACACGCCAGTAAAAAGATAGGGCTGGTCCGGTGAAAAGGAGATGAGCAAACTGAACTAGTTGATGGAAATTTCCATTCAAACATTGAGAGGTTAAACAACAGTTCACTCTATATATAAAATCTTCAATTGACATGTCATTAGCTAATCCGCTAAACTTGATACGCCAATTGGAAATAGCATTCAAGATTCGTTCGGGATGTTCACCTACTCCATCATTTAGGTTTGCACTAGCGTAAGAATTTCCAGGTCTCTGATTACTGCTATTTCGACTATTACTGGAATTACTTAAACGTGGACGGGGTGGAACTATGTCATTCTCCCAATCAAGATTACCTTCGTCATGAGTTTCCCGAGGTTGGGTAGACAATGACAAACTTCGAACGGCTGCACTTAACTGCTCAGTCATCGCTGCAGTCATGTTGGCTTTAAAGCTATCTAAGGAATTCGCGATCAACTGTTGGATACGCTCTTCCGAGATAATATCAGACTCCGAGATAACTTTAGGTCGGGGCAGATCACGTTTTGTGTTTAAATTTGGATTTGGTCGGACGTTGGTGTTAGGCCTATTACGCACGGTCGATCTGGTGCTTACCCCAGTTTTAGGGGAACAGCTCCAGAACTTGCTTGCGTGGCATTAGATTTATCCTTACCAGATGGGGTCTTGTTATCAGTCGCTGTGCTAACTCTAATTTGCATCATGATTTTGGAGCAGTATTGCCTACACACAGGACATGTTTCGTTGCTGACCAACCATTCTAAAAGACACCATCTGTGAAACTTGTGATTACAGGGTGTTTCTACGAATTCACTCTCTGACTTAGTATCATTACAAATAATACATGTGCCAGAATCACTAGGAGTGGCGGATCTTACGTCTTCTAAGCTACGTCTGACGGCCATAGTAAGATATAATGTCGGTTATTTAGGTTTTGAAGCGGAAATGTGAGATATGTATATATAAAGATACAAATATTTCTATATTGAAATCAACTCTGAATAGTTAATAAGGACTTATCCAAAGGTGTGGCACCGCAGGTTTAATTGACAGGCGTATAAACATATCAGAAACGTAAACAGAATTTACTATAAAAATATATAAGTGTACATATTTACCCAATTTAAAGAGGAACAGACCGAAAAACTCCAGTCTGAGCAAATCTCAATTCAAATCAGGAATATAAATTACGATTTTAATATCGATTGCTTGGTGTAGAACCAACTGAAATCAGAACTAAAATTCCAACGCAATCCGAAATTAAACAAATGAATTAATTATATATCTAGAAAATTTCTTTCATTAGAAAGAGATTCTAGAAATAAAATCTACTTTCGGGACTGCTTCATTTACTGGTCTGGATCCGACAATAATCAGAACTCCAGCATTTCCAAGTAAATAGAAAGTACCATTCGGATTTAATTGAAAAGATTATTTTGGGTGGAGTATGGTTTCAAGAAAAGGAAAGGTAACTTGGGAAGAGTGGGGTGTAAACATTAACTAAGGATAATAGGGATTATCCTAGTAATGATACATACAACGCTACAACCAATCGTTCGGGCTTTGTTCGGAAACGATCCATCGGTCGTTCGCTCTGGCGGTCGGGCACGTTGGCTTTGTCGGGCCCCACGTTGGCTTTGTCGGGCCCCACGTTGGCTTTGGCGGGCCCCACGTTGGGCGCCAATTATTATGTAACGGACACTTACAATGTTGTTTCGGCTGGCACACTCTGTCTACTTTTTTGGACGGCCGTGCTCAGGGAAAGGTGGCGTGGGTCTGGTGCTGCCTCAACAAACGGTGCTACAATAATAATATCGTAGACAGAGACGGGAGGACGGGAGACGGAAGATGACTCATACAATATGGAAACGGACTGATATGTTGATACCCTATCTATATTTGGAGAACTAAGATGGCATTGTTCTCCATCTGTACCCACCCAACCTTGTAGGACCATTCGCAATTTGGTATCCTACCCAAAGAAAAGCCTGCGGTGCTGAAACCTAAGGTGCCTTTAAATAAGAACAGTTAGTTCATGTTGATCTCTTTAATCAATTAATTCAAATAAGGGACAATTCATGGTTATGGGAGTTAATGCTAAGATTTCATACTTATTATAGAAACTTAAAATATATGTGCATTTCATATGCCATAAAAAAAAGAAGGACAAAATTCCTAGGGCGCTCTATTGTTGATTATTGCATCCTATGATGCTAATACATCCGGCTATGCCGTACTCACTACCGTAATATCCTTAATGATCCATCGATGTCAGCAGGCCTGTCGACGTGGATGATCTGTAGGCGATGATAATCAAAATTAAGGATGCAACAATTCGTAACAAAGCGCTCACTAGAAAAGATGATACAAATTCATAAGTATGGAATTTAATATAACTTAAGATTAAAATTCATTTTTATACTAATACTACATTACAGCTTTTAAGCTGTTAACCCCCTGTTCTTAAAACAAATAACCGTAGTTATTGTTTTTTTCTAGTTGTTGTTGTTGTTGCTGTTTCTGTTGTTGTTGTTGTTCCTGTTGTTGTTGTTGCAGTTGCCCTGTTGTTGTTGTTGTTCCTGTTGTTGTTGTTGCAGTTGCCCTGGGCTGTTGTGGGTGTTGTTCTGCTTCTTCCTGTGTTGCTGTTGTGGTTCTTGCGGTTGTTGTTGTTGTAGCCGTTGTTGTTGTTGCTGAAGATAATTGGTGTTGTTGTGGCTCTAGTCGTTGTTGTTCCGGTTGTTGTTGTTCCGGTTGTTGTTGTTGTTCCGGTTGCTGTTGTTGTTCCGGTTGCTGTTGTTGTTGTTGCAGTTGCCCTGGGCAAGAGGGGGCACCGCTCCTCTACTTCGAATCCGACTTATTTTATTATTTAATTTTTTTCAATAAAATACATGAGCCGAAGAAGGGACATCGGTGGTCAGTGCCGTGGTCGAAAGTGTATTGTGGTGCGGTGTTAATTTTGGTGTGGTGTGCTTGCAGTATTTGCAGGTTAGGTCAGGGTATCGGCAAGTCGGTATGCACTTTTTATTTATTTATTTAATTTTTATTTTATTTTGTTTACCATGCCTTGCCGATAAACCCAAAAACTTTTTTTTACCGCACTGCCTTCAATTTAATTTTTTTATATTGTTGCACACACACACACTACTTGGCACCACTTATAACTTCGACACACTGCACTGCCAAAATTCCGGAAATGGGTCGCAATCTTCATGAAATCCCCCTGGGGTCGGGTGGGGCCGGTCTTCAGTGTGATTCTCCACACGATATCGCACTGAAAACTGTCCAACAGCTCCGGATGTTTTCGGATTTAAAATCTCGTCCACGTGCAAATATTTTCACTGGGGTGAAAATAAAATTTGGCACGGATTCCTTTTAGTGCTTCTGCATCGATCGCCGCATGCAGAAGAATGAATTGCATGCGCAAGCGCAGCTGATTTGCAAGTTCAAGGGCGCATGCTTGCATTTGAAAGCTCAAGGGCACATGCTTGCATTTAAAAGCTCAAGGGCATTCAAAAGCTGAAGGGTGCAAATCCGTGATCAAAAGCTTTCTAAAGCATCATAAGCTTCATCAGCTGATCTAATTTCACTCAAACAATTGCAATATTGCTGCTTGTTTATTTTTACTATTCGCGTCCCCCACAAGATTTATCACAGATTTACAATAAATTTTGAATATTGAGTTTTTTTCCTTAATTTCTGTGCATAGTACTCCCATTTTGCAAGTTAATTGCTGAATTGAATACTTGCGTTGACTAAAATTTATACAATACGGAATTGGTGATCACATGAGGTTTTTTTTGGGTTAGTTTCGCTTTTGATACAGCCTCATAAGCTTTGAACCGATCTTTTGATTATGTTCTATGCCGGACAGGGAGGTTCAACTTGGTCATACCGGTTAGAGGAGCGGCATGGCTACTCTTTCGAATATGTTGTTGAACAAACATTTCAATTTTCTCTTTTGCATCCAGATCAGCTAGCGACAGGTCGTTATTTCTAATTGGTTCAAAGTTTGCTGACATTATTTGTTCGCTCATTCTCTTGACATTCTTGGCAATGGTGAACTCGGCCTCATGGAACAATTGCCTACGTTTGTGAAAGCTTAGCATCATGTCGCTGCACATCCGGTCATAATTATTTAGTTGCAGGGAACTCTGGCTTTTTTGTGGGACTGATTAGAGTGACCTTCTTCTGTTCAAGCTTGTGTTTATTTCCAGTGAGTCCCCTTCGCAGACTGTTGTTGAGCAATTGTGAATATTTCAGTGAGCAGACTGACTGACTTTCGGTTGATCTCTCAGTGACTCGAAATTGATTGCGATTGATTTGGTCCGCCTCTTTGATTTGTTTTCTGAGCAGATTGGGGTTGAAGGCATAGCCTTTCGCAGGATGGGCAGTGCCTTGCGGAAATTTATTTGGATACAGTGGGGGGTCTGGCTTGAATTCGCTTTTGAATATAAACCTGTCAGCCTCGCTCTTTCGCACCTCTTCGACTCGTAGCCGAAGCGCTTAAGAATCAACTCCTTTGAACAGGCTTGGATATGGAGTCGATATCTTGTCTTGTATCTTGTCTATGTAAATCGTAGAATTTTTTTTTGTCTCAATAAGTTTCTGTGTGATGTTTGTTTTGTTGAATGTGGATCTGTTTTATAAGTGTATTTATTTTCACTGCCTACTCGCCTAAAAGTGACACTGCTTGCTAGGCTGATGCCGCACTGCTTGTATTTCGCATCGACTTTTAAAGACCTAACAAAGCTAGTTGCTGCATAACAAAATTTTATGTGGCTTGACATGAATAACAGTGAGTTCCAGCTAAAAGCGCATTTTGAGCTTGCGAGCTTTTGCCGAAACTTTTATTGCTGATTAGCTTCAGCAGTTGCCAAACAGCTGTTAAGGACTCCCGGAAGGCATTTCAAAATAACACGTTCAGTGGTAAGGAAGTAAAATGGTTATTAATACCTGAATAAAGCTTGATAAGGTTAACAAACAGTTAAAAAATTAAGTCTTGTAATCAAATAAAAATAATTATTGTATTTAAAACAATGTGGGTAAGTGGAATGCATGTTTGTAATGAATATAATAAAATTAAAAATACGGTGTGTAAGCGGAGGGCAGAAAAATTTAATGAACACTTTTGAAACTGAGAACATTTAAAAATGTGTGAATTTACTTTACTTTTAGGATGTAAATTTATAATAAAACGAATACCGTGTTGAACTCCTGTTTAACTGAGTTCCTTAAATTGATAAATAGGTAAATAGACATGTTTTTAATTATGAAAGGTTCGCCAAATGAAAAAAGAAACAAGTTCGATAGTTAATTGATATGAAAATGTATTAAATTGTGTAACGTTGAACGTTCAAAATAATATTACGATATTTTACGATACTTTTTTGAAAGTTTTCTATATTGTGAGTGAAAATAAAAGCAGTGAGTTGATAGGGAACTGTTTCTTTTATATGTGTATCATTGATATTAATGATATTTTAAGCTTTATCAGGCAGCTTCCTTTGCCAATTCTGACGCTTCTCACACATATTTTTTCCCTCTTCCTTTTTTAATGATTTTTTTTTAAGAATCTTACACCTGCTAGGGGCCGACTGTTGTCGCACAAAAGACAATAAATGGGTTGGCACAATACAAGCGTCAAAATGAGTGAAAAGAAATTTTGCACTTAACGTGTTTTTCCTCTCCAGCTGAAGTAGCTGTGTGTTTCTAAGGCTTGTTACATGGTTGTTTTTGTTTCTCGCTTTTCCATATATTTGTTTAGCCGCCTCTTGTGTGATGTGACTCTCATGAATTTCATTTTAAATGCTTTCAGTCACGTGGTATTCTTTCAGTCATTCATTCATTCATTTATTCAACATAGACATGACTAGTAAGGGACTGCCTCAGGTCCTGGTCTTATTTCCCGTTGGTTGGCTTGCCCGTCCCAAATCCCTTCACACAAATAGGGGCTCTAATCCTGCGTGTTGGGGCCTTGGCCAAAAGCAAAAAGAAAGTTGATGGTCGCGACTTAGCTGCTGGACGCAGACACAGAGACAGGCACAGAGACAGACACAGACTTACATAGTTATTGGGTTTGTTTTCACGGCTTATGTGCAACTCAAGCCCCAAAACTTTCCTAAATTTTTGCACCACCTCTTTAGGCTTACGAAACTTGCTCAAGGCCTTTCTTTCATTTCTTTGCACTAAGTATTTCAAGTGTTTCCTTTGGCATTATCCCTTGCTTCGAAATATATTTCTGGTTTTCAATTGAAAGTGGCCATTTAGGGTGTAGCCCAGAATGCGATATAAGTAAAATAATATTATTATGTGCATTGCTGATTGTCGCATGCCTTAAACAAGACAATGACTTAGTCTTTCCCCCATGACAAGTGCCTGCCTAAGAATTAATATTAATACTAGAGCTTTTTGAATCTTCCAAAATCAGCATATAAGTTTTGTGGTCAGTATTTTTGAGCTATTTGAATAATGCTTTCCTTTATTGTTGTACAAGTATGGCTCTCCAGCTAGTTATTGCTACGCATATCGTTCTGCACCACTGTATGGGAGCTACTGCAAATGTAGTGGAATAAAGCCACTTGAAAGTTTACTTCATTGAAATAGTTTTTCATTTACTCAGCTTTTTTATGCGCTTCGAGACATTTGAAATGGCCGCCAGACTGAGTTGGAAGGCAGGCAGTCAACATAAAAGTGAACCATTCGAATATGGCACACTAGACCAACTGGCCGACTGGCCGCCTGGATGTTGGCCATTTTAACCGCAATTGGCCGGCATAAAACCGCAGCAGCTGCTGCTGCTAATAAGGGGCCGAGCATTTGTGACAGAGCATCAGAGAGACATCTAATTAACGCATTTTTTTATTTAACTCAAAATTCCCTTTTGCCTATTCCAATTGTAGATTACAACAACGAACCGAGCGGCATTGGTGCTCTGGCCAGCAGTTTCGATAAGTCCGTTCTGCACATTTCCGACTGGTTGACTTGGGAACAAAACATGATCAAGATACAGAGCGTCCTCGTTGATGATGTGGACGCTGTGCGCTCGGACATCGAAGCTCAGGAGGTGGGTGGCCCAACCAGCAGAATGGCGTGACCACTGCTTTTACTCTACTCTTTTCTTTTATTTCGATTCACAGAAAGTTTTGCGTGAATTGAAAATGAAAAAACCGCAACTCAATGAACTGGTGCACACAGCGGAAGTGCTGAAGGGCGATACGAAGCGTCAGCAGCTGCAGGAGAAAGGTAGGCTCTTTAAACATTTATTTTACTTAGTTCTATATATATTTTACATTATCCAAAGTGCTTGAGAATTGGTGATTCAATTATTAAGTCAAGCTACGAAATGTAGAAAACAAACTCCAAGCGAACTAGATCACCTTCGATACATGTATCTTCAAATACTCCCTTTTTTTTAGTTTTATTAGTGCGATGTTCAGCAAATCCTTACTGGATCTGTCATATTTATTTTCCAGATACAAATAAGGCCAATCTCAAATCAATTGTTTTGCTTTGCAAATTTAAAATTGTTTTTTTTTCTTCTTCTTTTAAATATTTTGAGGTAATTTTGTAACTATTATTAAAATACAAACATTCTACATTTTTTCTTAACGTAATTGGAAAATGGGTTTAAATTGGTTCTGTTTTATTCTTTAAAATAATAATCCTTGGCAATTTTTGTACATTATCGAATTTATAATTAAATTGAAAACTGCTGAAGCGAATTGAACTCCAAGTCTGAATTGCCAAATGCAGGAGAAATCCTTTTAGGGAACATATGTGAACGTTTTCTAATTGATTGAACAAATTGGCAATTTGATGGCATATGGAAATTTTATTAGGCCTTTTTGTTCCTGTCTGCCAAATGCCATTATGAATTACGATTCTGATTGCATTCCACCTACGACATCGGCTAGATAGTAAGTTCATTTTGCATTTCCCTTAACGACTTTCGTGCAAACAAATTTCCGCTTTGCCAGACCGAAATACCCAAACACACACACACATCCACACACGCAAATACACACGGTCCGAGCCATGCGAGAAATTCAGTTAAAACAGGAAAACACACGAGTTCCACTTAAAACTGCCAACTCATTCGGGGCACTTGCCACGCCAACTGACCCGGGCGAGTGTTGCAAACGGTGGCTGTGGAGTACTGTAAACATTTACATACCTAGGCCTGACACTTGGCTGTATTCTTGTAGCATGTATCCATGGGTTGGACTGGCTGCTGCAGAATAGACAAACATAAATTAATGAATCCAATTGAGCACTTACATATACCCTGCAATTGTGTATCCTCTATGCACTTTATTTTTTATTATGTATTTATAAATTTATGACTTATTAACATTCGACTCGAGTTGATCATTAGACTAGATTGTAAATTCAAGTTATTTAACGTTAAGGACAGATGCAAGGTTTCTGGCAGCTGAATTTAATTGCAGTGTGGATTGAGGGTGAAGAAATTTTGATTAAACTCACTTCATTTAATTAACTTCTTGTCCTTGAGACTTTTTATATATGTATTTCTTACTTTTTTTTTTATCTAAGTTATTGTGGCGTCAGGAGTAATTTGTAAAGTGTAATAATTTTAGACAAATTTATTAACAAATTATTTAAATATATTTATTTATAGTTGGAAAATCCTTTATTGTTTGAGATTAATAGCTTACGTCACTGGCTTAGAAGCAGTGGTTTGGTTTGATAAATAAAAGTGTTGTAAAACGATGCTTCTTGTGAAATATTTGCTCTTAGAATGCGCACAAATTAATCATGATGAGTTTAACATTTTGAAATGGTTAATTAATAATTACTATTCATATTTTACATTGCACAAAAATAAAATTTTAAAGCGGTTGATTCTGTTAGAAAAGTGGAGGATTAAGCAGCATTGATTAAGTATAAAATATTCAATTTATAAATTGCATTTGGAAAGCTGTAGCAAGAAATAGTAAGCGCAATTGATTCAGTTTTACTTTTTGATATGTTTCATGAATAATAAATAATATATTTATAAACCTATATTAGAAAAATAATTGATTTTTACCAATCAATTGATTAGTATATAAGAAACACTCATCGACACTGTTTTCAAAGGGTATTCAAAGGCGGCAGAGCTCAAAACTGTCAAATGGCAATGAAATACAAAAGCAAATTTAAAAATGAAAAGCAAACAATTTCACACATACACCAACACAAACACACACACCAACACAGACACACACATGCGAATCCTTTGTCAAGTTTAAGTTGAGAATGCACAAAATGCCGTGCACAATAAATCGGAATCAGACATTTTTCTTGTCAGGCGTTGCACTTCGGTAGTGAATATGCAATACAGTTTGAGAGCCACTGGCAAAGAGCACAGATGTTGGCCCGAAGAGAGTGCAAATGTTCATTGCATGCCTCAAGGCGCATGCTCAAAAGAGAAATTCAGACATCTACGCACACAAACACACACACACACACACACACACACACACTTATATATATGGGAATGTACTTAAGTATGTATATTTAGTGTATTTTTTGCATTTCGTGGAATTTTAATGTGGCAGCAAGCAGCCAACATTTCTGCCAGTTGACATTTAATTGACAAGTAGAGCGGGCGAGCGGGAAAGAGCTGAGGAAATACATTTTTATGCCCCTTGCATGCCCATATTGTTGTTGTTGCTGCTGCAGTTTGTTGGAGCTACATAGTTTTGTATTTTATGTCATTGTGTTGTGTGTTGCCTCTGGGGGGATTGGCCTGCAGTTGCTTGCTTGCATTGCTTGTGTGCTGTTGCATATTATGATGATGTTTGGTTTGTCATAAACATTTGTAACTTGTCCTGCGCTCGGATCTGGCCGTCGACCACGTACATAAGTGAATCCTTGTTTGCTAGAATCCCTCTTCTTCACCCCATCAACAAGCTGTAACCAACTCTGTCACATACCGCTGATACTTGGAAATGACTTTGTTGTGGTTCTCAGCGGTTTCTCAGTTCAAAGGGGTCAGATTTCTGGTTCTAAAAATGATGTTTTCGTTTGTTTAGTAATTGTTTGCAGTAATTCGTAATGACATACATACAGTATAAAAAATAAAAAGTATGTAATGCTTTTGTGAATAACTGAAATTTGTTATATGTAGATGTAGATTAAAGCCAACTTTAATATAGTGGCCTAGAATTTTTAATTAAAAATATTATATTATTTGATTTATTTCAATCTCCCTTAGAGATAGAGACTTGAAACTTGGAAAATATACTTGAAAGTAAAAGGCAGACTTGGATAGTATTTCTTGGCTACACACAACTTATGGTATGATAGAATTTTGTTGTCGGCTACGTTCGACTGCTTGTTTTATTTAATAAGATAAAAGAATGCTGTCAAGGCATTCTAAAAAATATAGATATTTCGAGCTAAGTCATTTTTATAATTTTAGATCGAATTGTCAGTTATTTGTTAATTTAGAGAATCTATTGGGCAATAGGCCAAGTAAGTGAAGACGAGCAATTAAATTGGTCAAGGCACAAAATAATTGCTTTTGAGCTGGAAATCCATATATTGTACAATCAGTTTGGGCAGGGCCAATTGATAGGAGACTTGTCAGTTGGTCCCGTTCTCTCTCTCTCTCTCTCTCTCTCTCTCTCTCTCTCTTTTCTTATCTCGGGCCAAACGAACTGCACACAAAATCAATTAATTACGCATTTTGTTGTCTGACGCTTAATTAAACCATTATTTACTATCTCACATGGCTCGATGGCGTGCCACGAGGCGCGGCCTGACAAAAAGTTTTGCCATCCCGTGTGACCCAAAGCACCTACGAGTTGTGTGTGTTATCATAAATAAAATGCCTGCAGCCTACAGGGAAGGGAGATTGTTCCCAATCCCAGAGCAGAGTGTGGGGTGAAGCAAAGCAAAGCAAAGCCAAAACCAAACAGGGCAATGTGTGGTCTCCTCGTAAATCTGTCTTTGACATGCAATTTTAGTGCAGCGGCTGTTGCTGCAGCTTGTGCTCCTCCAGCCAAACAATAACAACAACAGCAAGTGCAATAACAATGCACATTCTGCCAAAGGACAACGCACTCGGCCAGGCACCGAGAAAGGCATAATCCCAGTCCACGTCCCGGTCCCAGTGTGTGGTCCCCAGACAGGGGTAGGAAGAAGGAGCTACCAAATTGCCTCTAATTGCCGTCTTTCTCTTGGCGACGCTTTCGAAAGCTGCAGCCACCCTGCCAGTGCCCAGTTACACGCCCACTTCACGCCATTACATGCTTTAATAGGCCTGCCATGTGCCCCCTCTGATGGTCTCTGTGCCCCGTCAAACCCACCAACCCACTGGGTGTCTGTCTGTCTGTCTGCCTGACTAGCGCTTCCTGGCCTGCTGATGGAACATGCATAATTTGGTTAGTCTACTCAATGTTCGTTAAATAATAGATAAACCTCTGAGGGCTCTGCTTTCCTTTGATTCATGAAAACCTACTTAAGTTCGCTTTATTGTCTTTTTTGTTTAAATTTTTCTTATTCACTAATTCTTACTCTAATAATACGATGAAGAAAATATTTTAAATTTTGAGAGAATTGAGAGTACTTTATACAAATAAAACCATGAATCTTTTTTTTAACTCTTTTTACAAACTGTGTTTTCGTCCGCATTAAATATGAAAAAAAAGAATCTATAAGACGACTGCATATACAAGTTTTTACTTTTGGGAAAAGTAAGTTAGTTACCTCTCGTATCACATAAAATATATTAAGAACCGGTTTCATATGAATTGTGAAAAAAAAAACTTTCGTATTTTTTCTTATAGTTCGCAGTGTATTTGAGTTTCGATGTTGAGGTTTTATTTTTTGTTTTTAATTACTTAAAAGTGAAGTCTTCTTGGCTGCTTAACCTCAGACCTCTGCCCGGGGCCAATTGGGCTTTGGCTTTGGCTTCGGCTATGGCTTTGGCGCTGGTATTATGAAACTTGAGTACTCAACGCTCCTGTCACAAACTTGAAAGCAACATTAAATTAAATAATTGTCAAGGCTGTGCCAGGGGTTCAGTTGTGCGCAAAATAGTTTAGCGCAAATTTTTGTGCAGCGGAGAACTATGTAAAAAATGTTTCCGACCTGGCTTTGTGTGCCGCTAGAGTTATTTGTCTGTGCTGAGATCACATTCTGGTCCGTGACTGCAGCTTCTCTGCAGCAAGATGGCCAGGATGAATTTCTCTGTTGGCATCAACTGCATCCTGATTTTTTGGCGAATTTTTTGTTCTGAAATTTCACTTATTACGCAAATTGTCATGGGTTAAGTGTACGTGCCTGCCATGTGTGAGAGTGGATTTGTTTTTAAGTCCTCCTCACCATTCGCATCCATTCACTTTGTTCCCATTGTGTTCTTCACTATGAACAATACTGCCGTGAATGAATTTTAATTAAATTCATTAAAAAGGTTACGGATTAAAGTTTGTTTTTTTCCCGCCTTTTCATTTGAATGAACTCGTTCTTTAATTTGTCGCTCTACGAATCCTGCTGTCGGCAGCTGCCTTGTTTCTTATAAAGTTGATGATGCAGTTTGCTGGCTTTCAAAATAAAATCTGTATTTCTAAATCTCTTTGAAGTTATATGGATATATGTGCTTTAAGCAGATAAGATATAAGGATTTACATACATATAATTTCCTAGTGGTGGCAATACAAATTTTTCAAAAATATTTTCTTAATAATATAAAATATTTCCAAATTATTGGAATGCAAAGCACAAATTTTATAATAAATTATTGCTGAAATTAAGAAAATAGTTTGTAAAATTACTAATGTAAATAATGATAATTTAAGTAAGAAAGAAACTAATGTAAGAAACACCCTAGAAATTTTATATATTATGGTATATTTTTGAAAAATGAACCTTAAAATTAAGGAAAAAGTTTTTAGAAAGATACAACCTTCCCTTCCAACCTTCCATTCCAAACTTTCCTTCCCTACATTTTGAAAAAATTTACCTTGAAATAAAGAAAAAAGGTTTTTAGAAAGATACAACCTCCTCTTCCCTTTAAGAAAATCATAAGGCGAGTTATTCTTGGCTCGAAAACTAGTGTTAGTTCTGTTTATTGTTAGTATTTTGTATATAAGTGGGAAATGCAAAACCTGGTCTCATTTTCTCGTATTAGATTTCTAATTGAAATCGATCTCATTACTTGGCATCACCTAAACACCCAAGCAACCGTTTTCCACTCAAAAACTAGCCCATTTCTTCTTTGTATGCGAATTGCATTCTAAAGGCAATCCCATTAACATGTATTTGTTTATTTATATTATCTGGCTCACGCTCAAAATGATGGTTCCTTTTCACTGTTTCACTCTGCACTAAATCCCTTAGAATTGGTACACCCGGAGCTTACGTCTTGCCGTCATTAAGGCCGCTGCACACGACTCAACTTTAACAAATCCGCACGTTATTTGCCACCCCACCGAAAAAAGTCTGCAAGAAGGTGCGACGCCACGAGGGGTGTTGAGAAGAATGATGAGGAAGCTAAAACAAATATCTACTAGACACACATACACACACACAGAGAAATTCCGTCAATGGCCCCGGCACGCTTGTTGTGTGCATCCCTGTGCAAAGCTGATGTAAAAGTTTGTTATCAGTTATCAAGGTTCGTGGCAGACACGCACAACATGTGGCAGAAAGGTTGGCGGCCCCGGCGAGTGAATTCCTGCCGCTCCCGGCTATGGAGCAATCAATGCGCATGACATTCACAAGCAAAACAAACTGCCGGAATGCCGGTGAAAGAGAATGAACCGAATCGGACAAAAGAGAGCGTGATATATTAAGAGAGCGAGATAGCAAGAGAGCACTGCCAGGTGTGTGAATTTTTGTTGTTGTCTGTAGGTGGTTCTGTTTGGGGGGGATGGGGATGGAGATGGGGTATAATAATTATGTTGGGGTTGATGTTTCTGCGCCCCGCTTTGTTTACCCTGCAAATGGGGGTTGCTGCCTGCTGGCGTCCAGTTAGCAGAGAGAGAGAGAGAGAGGCAGAGCGGAGTGGAGTGGAGAGAGCGTGTCGAAAGCGTAGCCGAAAAACAGTTCCGTGTTGAAAACGCCGTGCTCTTTGTTCGGGTCTCCAGTACGGACTCTGACAGCAGTCAGCCCAGGACATTCGTGGGCTTTGACTGCGTACAAACGGTTGTGAACTTGCTCCTCGTATCCTTCTTGCCTCAATTGGTGTCGTTTCTGGCGCGCCTCTGTCTCTGTCTCTCGTCGCGACGCGTGCAAAATTTTGCTCACTGTAAAACTGTAAATTTAAAATGCCGTAAAAAGCGAGATATTCGTTTTTCACTAAGCCAAAATAATTGCATTCAATTAGCAGAGCTTTTCAGTCTCGTGTGTGCTTGTGTTTGTGAGTGTGTGCGTGTGCGTGTGTGTGCTTGTGTAGTGTAGTGTTTGGGTACGTGAGTGAGGGTGTGTGTGTGTCTGTATGTGTGTTATTTCAATTTTTGGAGGCCAAGAAAAGTCAGACCACAAAACGGCATTTTAAGTTTTTGTCTGCGATGGATTATTGCCCAGCCCTGTCTATTTTCCATTTCCGTACTCAACCCCTGCACACCCCCTTAACCCATCGCTCCGCACCGGTGGCGCTCTTGTTGTCGTTGCTGTTGTTGTTATTTTTGTTGCCACTTCTGTTGCCGCTAAATCAATAAACGTGAGGGTGGCAAAGCCGCAAATATTGCCGAACGCACGGAAACAAAATGTGCAACGCAAAATCAAATCTAAACGAATAAAAAAATGATTTTAAAAAAAAAAACACAAAATATATATGAAAATAAGCTATTGAAATGCACACAAGAGTTCACAATGCTTAACGGTTGAATACCCCTTCATCATCATCATCATCATCATCATAATTATCTGAATTAATTGAAAACATCGCTTAAGTGAGATTCCATGCAACTGAAAATAAAGCAATTACGTTTATTTAAAATTCATGTGATGTAATTAACATTTATGGCACATGTTTTAATAAACATGAGGTATGAAAATATGGCTGGAATAAATGCATAAGCAAAAACTGAATAAAAAGTAGGCAAAGTTATCTTTATTACTTAAAAAAAGGTATTATTCATGGCTCAGTACAGTTTTTGTTAAAAAAAAAAAAAATGGGTAATAGGGCTATTATGTAGTTTCGGATATGAATGTAAGCGACTTTGAGCACATAAATTACTGATAAGGTTGGAAAAAGGGTCTCTTTGTTGTAATAATGAAAGATAGACGGCTGTCAAATTTTATCCTCTTGATGTATGGGTGCAAAAACTGTTTTTATTGATTCCATTATTCTAACAAAATAACTGGCTTTGTTATAGTTGAGTTCAAGCACTTAAAAAATTCAACTCTGTAGGGGACATTTATTAAATGACATTATTTGGCCTGTCCTCTTTTATGTTTCCGTGGTATGTATACACAACGGCAAAATTAGCATAATTTATAGATATATATTTATATTGAGCATATAAAGCAAATAGGAAAGTCAACAATTTGCCATATTAATAATCAAAATATAACGAGAAAAGTTCTATTATAATTAAATAATACACATGAACTAATTTCCATATAAATATTCAATAAAGCGTCGCTGAAGCCAACAAAACATAAGCCAAATAAAGTGGGCGTATTTGCGAAAACAACAACAACAACCAAAATAAAAGAAAAAAAAACAACAACACCGAAACTAAAAGACGTTGTATTTTTATTGTTGCCTTCACATCATAGTGGAATAAATGTGTTTCAATAAATTACATGACCGTGCAAAGCAGGACGAAGGGGGGGGGGGGGGGGCGGGGGGAGAGGGGGTAGTCGCAGCAGCCGCCGACACAATTATGTAGCAAAACTGTGTGTGTGAGTCTGGGAGTGTGCGTGTAGCGGGTGTGCGCGGCGTGAATGGTAATTCATTGGAGGCAGCGCACAAAAACAGCAACGACAGGACAAAAAAAAAAAATATATATATATAAGGAAAACAAGAAGGTTCGTCTATGTGAGGCATGCCGAAGACCGAATACACTTGATTATAGGCCGGTTACCAACAGCCTTTATCTAAATTAGTTCAGAAAGGGATTGATAGTTCCTTAGGACGCTAATTTGTGTAGTTGTCCAAAAATTTGTTTGGCCTACTTGCATATACTATATACATATGTATATATTCAAAATTTCAACAAGATAGCTGTAAAATTGTAGAACTAGATTGCATAGAAGCAGAGAGAGAAATACACAGAGATATGGCTATATCCCTTCTGAGGTCGGAACCGTCTGTATTTTCTGAGCTGACAACCTCTACGAAAAAATTTGAATACACTCTGCGAGGGTACAACAAGAAAGAAACTTTGCGGAAAAAACAACAAAGACAACAACAACAGTAGCAACAACACTAACAACAACAGTAACAACAACAACAAGCAACTCAAAACAGCGAAACGGCGTCGAAATACACACTCAACTTATTTGACTTGATTGCATACTTTTAGGAGGAAAACAGCATATTATTTATATATGTATGTGTGCGTGTGTGTATGTGTGTGTGTGTGCGTGTGTGTGCGTTCTAAATCGCCCTCTCAGCGAGAACGTGCTGTGTATGAAAATAGTTTTCGAGCAGTGTGTTTTTATTTCTCACATGCCCCGCTTCTGGTTAAGGTTCCGCTAGGGGTTGTCTTGCCACACCTATTGTTGCAATGCATGCTTATGAGCCTGGTTGTTATCACAGCCATTGGTTAGCTTCAAACCAAAACAACGATGTTTACTTCGCTGAGCCATCAAATTGCTTTTAGATTTTGCGCTGCAAAATCTCAATTTCCAAAACAATTGCAAATAGTTTAAAATCTAAATAAGTTTGGTTTTGTTCTTTACCAATGTGCCTTCTTGCTTCTTTATAGATGGGTTGGACTGGGTTTTAAGCTTGATAAATGATTAGCTTCTCGAGCCAACAACACTGGATATGTCAACTGAGTGTCATTGGACAACTTACGCACATTGCTGACTTCATTCAAGTTGGCCTGAATTGCAGTGGGTTGGTTTGAATTCATCAAACACATCAAAATTTATGTTGATCGATTTGCTCCGATTAACTCTAATTGAAATGGGAAGGAGAGTTTTATTAACAAATAGAATACCCTATATAAGGCATATGACTAATAAGCCTCTTTTCCCAAATTGGCTGTCAATTTTGTTTTCAAGTTTACTCAAAACCTGATAAGGTGAAATTCAAGTTGGAAACACCATGCGCCAAGGGAAACTCTCCTTGTTATTCAAAATTTTTTTTTTTTTTTTCAAACAATAAGGGTTTTTTCTAAATTCTTAAAATGGTTTAAATTATTATGAAATATATTTTCGAAAAATATAAAGAAATCCTGTCTATACTTTTTATTATATACCTATTTCGAAATTATTCTAATTTTGGTTTCCTTATGTTGCATTTAAATTTTAAACATTACTCAACCTATTGAAAGGTTATGAAAAATTAACTTCCTAAAACAAGAAGATAGTGGCGATTGATCTCTGAGTGTAGATAAGTATATAAAAGCAGTCTTATGGAATTTCAGTTCAAGATTAGTAAATGTCAATTGAACATTATAGTTGTGTTTGTCTGTAACTCGCAGTACAACAAACTTTGTATTTGTATGCGAGTATGCTTACCAATCTGGATAATGACTGATCAACTTTATTGAATATATTTTATATTGTAATTCCTCCATAAATCTGAACACCGTTCACTGCAACTGCAGCCTAATGTATATGGTTTTAATTTGTGATTTTATCGGGAATTGAATGTCTTTTAATTGCGGTCAGCATTTCAACAATGTGTGCTTTTAGCTTCCGCAGCTCTCTAAAAAAATTAAACTTATTGCTTTTGTACATAGATAATTGATAAAAGTTACGGGTGAAAGTTGAAATGAGAATGTGAGGCTTATAGATTTATGCCATAATTTTCTGCAAATGAAAAGTAATTTGAAAACTCCAGCAATTAGTGAGGATGTATCAAAATAAACAATGAGAAAGAAATCGCACCGTTTACCATACAGTTGCACATGATTTAAAAAACTATTAAATGAAGTCAAGCATTTGGGGGAACAAAAGCCAAAGAGTCAAAAGCAGTCCTTGTGGAAATTGTTGCAGAACAATAAGTCAGACAGAGACAGACAGTTGGTTGCAATAAAAATGTTGTAAGCAAAATGGCCAGCAACAACATCGCTGCAACGTCGACATTGTTATATGTTTGCATTCAAAGGTGTGCCAGGAGTTAAATGCACCTGCCACGGGCCGTTTCTGGGGTTTAATGGCATGGCACGGACTGGACGGGACAATAAAAGCGCACCGTTAAGTTTCACATGGAATGACAGCAACAACGAACGGCAACACAACACCGAACCAACAACAATGGACAGCAACAACAACAACAACAACAACGGACAACAAGCAAGGACAGCAACACCAACACCAACACCAACACCAACACCTGCATACAACACAAAACTTGTCTGTTGCTCCTTGTGTTGCAGGTGCCAAAAGCAAAAGGCAAAGTTCTCACTGGCTCTGCGTAAAAGTTTCTGGCATTCATTTGGGCGCCGAGCCGCCTGCGTGAATGGATGTATCTATGTATCTATGTATATATATATATATGTATATATATGTGGGTATCTGTGCGTGTGTTATTCTTGCTCTGTTGTGCACTCTTGTATACACACATGTTCACTAGCTGCAGACTCGTCTGAAAGATTTTACAGTGGCTTTCAAATATAAGGAATAACTGTAGAGTATTGAATTGAATATATTGAATTATAAACAGTTAATCTTAATTTTTAATTGGAATAAAGACGTTTCTGAGATATACAAATATTTATATAGATAAAATAAGACCGGAAAAAGCTTTTGTGATATTTATAAAGTTATATAAATATAAACGAATGAGAAAAATTAACATGATCAACTTACTTAAACTTATAATAATTATTCACAAGGAGTGAGATTCACGAAGTTTGAATTTTTTTTTTATAGCAAAAGTAATAAAAAATGGCAAAATTATCAACCTACCATTCAATTAATTAAACAAATCGATGAAAACTTTTGTAAAAAATACTCCAAACAAACTGCAAAAAGAAACATTTTCAATTGAATTGTGAATAATAAGCTTAAAGTATAATAAATATATATGATAATTAAAATAATAATAGTAATTATAGAAAAAATGAAAAAAAAAAAAAAAAAGTTTTAAATTGAATTACGCATAATATGAAATAAGTAATAAATTGAACCAACTAATCAAATGATAAAGGCAAAAAATCGATAAAACCATTGCAAAAAAGTCGCAAAAAAAGTGCAAAACATTCCTTGCAACTGATATCCACTGTAAACCGAAGCTGACAGCGAAGCAACACAGCGGCAAAAGTATGCAACGTTTTTACAGATAACCAACAAACCAAAAAAAAAAAATCGTCGTTAACAGCCGGTGCAGAGCAAGGCATAAAGTGTGGTGAAAAAAGTGTGCGACAGAGCGAAAATCAACAGAGAGCGTTAACCAGGGAGAGGTTCAGGTGTGTTAGGGTATAAATGAGAGAGCGCATGGTGAAGGAGCTCTTAATTCAAAGCTTAGCTACTTTTTGTGCCTGTCTGTGTGTGCTTTCGTTTTGCTCGTGTGTCTGAGAGAGGTGTGGGAGGATTGTGTGCATGAGAGAGTCAAAGCTCTCTTAAGTCACAGTTTGCTTACTCTTCATGCCTGCCTGAATGTGCTTAGTTTGTTTGTAAGAGAGACAGGTGCAGTTGTGGGAGGATTGCTTGCATGAGAGAGTCAAAGCTCTCTTAAGTCACAGTTTGCTTACTCTTCATGCCTGCATGAGTCTGCTTTGTGTGTGTGTGTGAGAGAGAGAGAGAGAGAGAGGTGCAGTTGTGGGAGGATTGTGTGAATGAGAGAGGCAAAGATCTCTTAAGTCAAAGTTTGCTCACTCTTCACGCCTGTCTGAGTGTACTTTGTGTATGAGTTTGTTTGCCTGTGGCCTGTTGGCGTGTTGAGTTTTCGGCACGCTGCATAAACAAACCCAGACCCGCGGCACAAGCCACGAGGAGTCAGGAGGCAGCGCTGCAGTTGCTGCCACTGCTGGTGTTGCAGTTGTTGCACATGATATTTACCATTTTCCAACGTCAACATGCAGGCGCCGTTTTTTTATTCATAGTCGCCACAGACCATGCAACATATCAAACATATCGGAAAGCGAACGTGATGCCGCACATAAAATAAACTCCCAAACCTGCCCTAAACAAAATAAAAAAAAAACATAAATTCACTGCCCAAAAAATTGTTGAACGAACGCACAACGCCACGCACAAAACAATCAGAAACAGCAACCAGCTGCGATGACTGCCAAGCCGCCGCCTCCGGTGCCACCAACTGTGCCGCCAACGGTGTCCCATGATGATGCCACAACGACCAAAATGGCGCCACAGATGATGATGCCGCGGCTCAACTCCGAGCTGGCCGCCCAGGCCGCATTGCGTGGCCAGCAACTGTTGCGCAAACAGTGCTCCCAGGAGCAGCAGCAACTGCAGCTGAATGGGCAAAAGGTGGCGCCACCACTACCGTTGCCACCGCTGCAGAGTCGACCAGTGCCGGCGATACCGGCACGCGGCTCCAGCGAACGTGCCGCACCACCGGAAATACCGCCCAAGCGGCACAGCCTCAAAAGTCTGCCGGACAATGGGCAGGCAATGATGATTGTGCCCGGGTTGCCACCGCCACTGCGTCAACCACCGCCACTACCACGGAAACCGGCATCCGCCCAGAGCTCCGCACAGAACAGTGCCCACAATTCGCCACTGGCCGGCCTCAAGTTCAAGGAAAAGCCCCCGCCGCCGCCCGAGAAGCACTCAACGCTGTCCGCAGAGGCGATGGCCGCACGTCGCTGCTCAAATCCGTTTGAGATGCCACCGCCACCGCCCCCGCTGGTGTTGCAATCTGCTGTGGCCGCCCTCAGCGAGCAGAGCTCCAAGAACGCGCTGGCCAACTGCAATCCGGTGCCGTCGCCAGCACCGACCCGAGCCAGCGAAGCCAAGAAGCTCAATACTGTGCGTCCAGTTGCTGCTCCTGCTCCGGCTGTGGCCTCGCCCACGGATGAGTTTGGATCGGAGGACGCGCTGCGTGGCATTGAGAGTGGACTGCGCAACATGGAGCGCGCCATGCAGGAGCAAATGAATCTGCGCACCCTAGAGGCCGCCGTGCAGAACAACTTCGATCTGAGCTTCAAGGCGAGCCTGGCAGCTGGAGGCGGACATGGTCGTCATCTGGGCAGCTCAGTCAATTTGCGCAGCGCTAACTATGAGCGCAACTTGTCGCTGGACGAGAGTCGAGCGGGTGACTCCCGGCAGTCGCTGGAGGAGCTGAAGCAGCTGCGCGCCCAGGCACAGCAGCAGTCGCTGCACAGCAACTCCTCCTCGTCATCTGTCTCCTCGGCCTCCGCCTCTGCCTCGCAGGTGGAGCAATCGATGCGCTCCACCATTGAGCATCACATGCGTTCACTGGATCGCAATTTGCCGCTGGAGCTGCAATACAGTCGGCATCGCATGCAAAACAATCTGAATGCGACGGGTCATCATCCGGCGGGTGCTGGTGGTGGTGGTAGTGTTTGTAGTGCAGCGTCGTCCGCCCAACAGCAGCAGCAGCAGCAGCAGCAGTCGCCCCAGCCACCCATTCCGCTGAGCAGCGAGTTTCGCGAGCAGATCCGCCAGCAACTGCTGGGCAACATTCCGCCGCAGGTGGTGCACAACATGGGCCAGTTGCCCGGCTCGGCGGCAGCTGCCGCACTGTTGCAGCATCAGGCTCAGTCACGGGCAGCTGCGGCCGCCGCTACTGCTGCCGCTCAGGTCGCCGGTGGGGCGGGTCTCGGCATTGGCATGAACGTTGCAACCGTCGCTGCTTTGTCCCGCGAGGAGCTGCGAATGCGGCGACGCTCCTCGCATGATGAGACTCAAATATCGCAAAACTCGACGGGAGGCATCCAGGGTAAGAAAATAGGTGCAACAGAGCTTTCATCTTACAGCTGAATAGTTGTCTCTGCATTTCGGGATTAGACATTTTCAAATTCAGAACTTTTATAATTTTATTTCGTGAGATAATAACTGTGATCAGATTTGCAGTTAAAGCAATTTCATTAACAAATCTGATTATTATTATTTGTTATTGTTATTTTTTATTTTATTAGTTTTTTATTTGAGTCCTACAAATTATTGGGCTAGTCACAAAAGACTAGCTTTATGTAATTACGTTACAGATAAAAGTGAACATTTAAATATAGTTTGGAAATCTCAGGGAAATGGAATCGAAGCGCAGAATCGTAAATGAAAACTGCCTCTCGATACTAAAGTTCGATGTTGAAATCTCATTAATTTGTTAGTTCTGCCAGTTTAAGTAACTTTGAGCTTGGTAAATATCGTTCAGACAGCGATATCACTCTTAACGTGTTCTGAGATAAATGTGAATCCCAGAATGCAGGATTACTCAACATTATCAATCCTTCCATGCAGGTTATTAGAAGGTACTGTGTGTTAGTTGGTTTTTGGCCATTTTAACTAGATTAAAGCAAATAGTGAGATTCCGTTAGGATTTCAAAAATCGTTATTTACCTAATAAAAGACCTAATATTTAGATTAATTCAAAACTATTCTTCAATAAATTTTATAATAATTTACATACTATCAAAATCGGTGAACGAACAATTTTAATATCTGAGAGCTATTTACAGATATTTTTATTTATTTGTTTGAACAAGATGCCTAACTTTTTGTTAAAGATAGATTTAATATATTAATTTAAACGTGATTTATACTTTTGTCCAACGTGCGATTCATGCTTTCAATAAATTAGCTTTAAAGAAATGAAATACTTTGTGAATTGCGTTCTTTTTTTTAATTTTGAAGCTCAATTAATGTTAAACAATAAATAATTTAATCATTCGTGTTTATATATTTCATAAAATGTTTTTTTACATTGTTCCTGATGCATTTTTGTCGATGAGCTTGTACAAATTTGCATACTCTCTTAATGTCTAGTTGACTTATTTGCTTACAATAAAATAGAGTTGGTAAAAATTGAAATTTCAGTTTTCTCAATTTAAGATGCAAAAGCAGCGCTGTAAATTTTGTTCCTTAGTTATATCACATTAATTTCAAATAATATTACCATTAATAATATAAAAGAGAGCACACTAGCGAGTAGACCTTTTGGGGTCTCTTCAGTTGTCGAATTATCTTTCGAAAAATCTTTCGCCTTCTATAAATGTAAAGTTCTTTGTAGTCTTCATTCGGAGGAAGACACTCTATTTACCTCTTGCTCTTTACCTGATTGATAAAGGAAAGTGACATTTACTTCAACACCACCTCAACTGGAGATTAGTAAATTGTCTTTGAAACTGACTAAAGAAACAAATACAAGCCAATGTTTAAAAAAGAATGATCGTAATATTATTAAGTAAATACCGAATGCCGTGACCAAGTGGTTAATTTACGGAAATTACTACTGATTTCTTAACAAATATAATAATATTATTATTACTTGAGTATATAAATAATCCATTCAATCCCAAAGATATTACTAATAATCCTATGAACTCAAAAGAAATTGAAATGAAATCGTGTTTGGTTCTTGTAATATATATTTGATTTTTAAATATATATATTATTATTGTGTATGAACAGATATTATTAATTCTTACATTAAATTATTGATTTTTTACTTCTCTGATAGAATTAAAACAGTTCTCGATAGCACCGCATTGTTCAGCTGACTTAGACTATTTACGTTGCTTTCTCAAAGGTAACGACTTCGACTCCAGTTTGTGTAAATGCTAACCCCGTTGTGCAATAGTTAACAGTCCCAATAGACACCAGACTTGGGCCCAACTAATACGATATTAATTGAGACTACCCCACACACAAAAACAAACAATACCCACTTACCCAGAACTGAAACTGAAGCACAGTGTTTTTTTTTTTGTTGTATTTTTGTTGTACTAATGACGTTGCATGGCGTTTTAAAAACTTACAACTGATCAATAATTGTTGAATGGGTTACCGGATCCATTGGTTGCCCAACACCAGAGAAACTCCAGCTAATTATGTGTCACCCAATTCTAATTCGCTATCGTTTTTTTTAGCTAATAAAATAACTTCAAAGCTCACTCAGTATTTCATGTATTTGTGGAGCACCTCTAATTAAACTCTTCCCTGTCCGACAAATTCACAGTGACCCGCCTGAGAGAGCATTGGGATGAGACGTCGCAGTGCGTCCTGCAGCGAGCCGGCCAGTTGAAGAACATGCTGAGCGACTCACAGCGGTAGGTTATCCATCCACCAGATCCAGATTCCACTGCATTTTTGGGGTCAATTTAATTAATGCTGAATTCCCATTGGCAGGTTTGAGGCCAAGCGCCTGGAGCTGGAGAAGTGGCTTGCGCGCATGGAGCAGAGGGCCGAGCGGATGGGCACAATTGCCACCACAGCGGATATACTGGAGGCCCAGCAGAAGGAGCAGAAGGTGAGCTGTCTTGTGTTGTTTTGAATTCACATAATGGAGTGCCTCTAATTAATCTATTTCCTTTGCAGTCCTTCCACGCCGAGCTGCATCAGAATAAGCAGCACTTTGAGCTCTTCAGCGAGTTGACACAGAAACTAATTGCAGTCTATCCCAACGATGACACTTCCCGCATCAAGAAGATGACGGAGGCCATTAATCAGCGGTGAGTGCATATTTCAATCCTGCTCCGACTGCAGCCAAGCCCCATTTTAATGTTATGCAAAAAGATGCGCCATTTTCCATTCAAATCAGTTGTCAGAATCTGCATTTAATGCGATTTAATGACTTGTACTTCAAGGCGTCGACTTGGAGCACATTATGTCTATGAAATAGTCTTGGATTAGAGTAGTTGAAGACCAGGTTTATGATCCAAAATTGTAAATTGTGAAATGAGCTCGCTTTATTTAAAGTTAGTTTTTTGACTTTGTAAAAAATATGACCAATATTCCTGCAAAAATTAAGACTTCGTCAAGATTTTCAAAGCATTCATTACATAGTTTCTAACCTAATAATTAATTCGATGTTTTAAATAAAATTTACGTAATCAAATATATTACAAATCTAACAACTCTTACCTTTCATTATTTTTATTTTTATTGTGGACTAACAACAATCCATAATTTTCAAAAGGTTTAATTTAAAATAAACGTTTTAATTAAGTGACTAATTATATTCAAAATTTAAGAAAAAAAAATGTAAATAAAAACATAATATCATAAATAACATAAATAAACAAATATATAAAAGATAATAACATAAATAAAATTTGTTGTGGAAACCCAGAACAAAACCCAATAGTAGCTTAGTAACAATGAAAGAAGCATATAGAAATGAGGGCTATATAGTGAGACACAGTTAACCTTGCTCGGGGGATCTTTAAATTAAAGGAAGCCAAAGTCTCATCGAAACTCAGGCATTGTAAGTTTTACAAATGACACGGCTGTGATTGTGGGCAATAAGTAGTGCAGGAAAACAAAATAGGTTCCTTGTAGGTCTACCAGGACTAGAACCCTCGATATAAACATAGTATATACAATTATGGTTTTATTAAAGAAGTGCAAAATATTCAGTATGTAAACACATAAATTGCCAAAACATGTTGATTTATTTATATAAATATTTTATAAATTGCATAGCGTCTTTTATTAGACATATGCTTTTGTAGGTGAATGTACAATTTTCCAGAAAGAAGCAATTAAAGTTGAACACTTCTAGTTGCTATATATAATTGACCAATAATACAGTACAATAAAGAAATATAATTAAAATAGTTTACATACTACTTAAAATTTCTAGTTGCTCTTTGCTCATTGATTAAAGACTTCTTTAAAAATTTAAAAAACCGTAGCGTTGAAATGAACATATTAAATTGAAACTTCTTAATTCTGTTCACCAGTATTTTAAATTAAAAGCTTAGCTTTTTCCCAGCTTGTCAATCAACCAACCAAGTCTCTTGTGAATGCTTTAATCTTTTGTAATTGCACTAAAATATCTTTGTCACAATTTACTTGCAGATACTCCAACTTGAATAATGGAGTCGTCAATCGCGGCAAGCAGCTTCATGCCGCAGTGCATAGTCTTCAAATGTTTGATCGTGCAATGGACCAGGTTAGTAATGGAACTATTCTGTTAATTTGTGTACAATTCTAATCGAGTTGTGTTTTACAGTTCCTCGCTTTTCTCTCGGAAACGGAAACACTATGTGAGAACGCAGAATCGGACATTGAACGCAATCCCCTCATGTTTAAGGTGAGTCGAGGCATTTTTCTTCTCTTGTGCCCCCCCTCTAGACCCCCTTTGAGAACACCACTGCCTTTGTTCAACAATTAACCTGCCCCAAGTGGCAGATTTATGCACTGCAAAGTGCTTTCTTCGGTTTCCTCTGTCGGGCATTAACCCAGCTCATCTGCGAATGATGTTGTAAGCACAAAATGTGCACAGTGGTTAAAATAGCCCAAAATACACTCTAAATTGTGTTTGCTTCGAATGTTGTATTGATATGTCTGTTTAAATTATTAAATTTATTTTTGAATTAATAAGTGATACTCGTGTGATCTTTCTGCGGAAAATAATCAAAACATCCACATAATTGTATAACATGTTTAATATAATTATGTATTATTATAAATTAATGTGAGGATTCAAAAAAAATTTGCCTGGTTTTCACCAACATAAATATATAGCAAATGAGAAGATCTCTAAAGGCGTCCCAGTATTTAAGTGTAAATATTTTACATTGACATTAAATTTATTTTTATATTTATAACCTAAATAAAACTTACACGGCAATTTTGTATATTGTAAAGAAAGTCTTCTATTCAAAGCAAATATGCCAATAACTTAATATTTTATAATGCAAGGATTTTAAATATTAACATTAAATTATTAAACAAAATCAAACAAATGACATTTAAGAAAATAAAAACATTTTGGAAAACTCGGATTTTTTAACATTAAAAGTTACAAAATCTATTTGGGTTCTTTTAGATTTAAATAAGTTTAGAAGCGTGTCGAAATTAAGTATTTTCTTTATATAAAGAGGAAGGTACACATCACATTAAGCGGTACCAAATTATTTTCCAAATCTAAATAAGTACTTAATTTGAGTATTTTTTAATATGGTTCCAATATTAACAAATATTGTATTATGAAATTGAGCTTGTTATGGTTTGTATATGTTTATATTTTGTTATAAGTTACGTGATCTACGCATACATTTCTTCGTTAGTGCTGCACTTTGATTTCGGATCAATCGTTGAGCCATAAACAAAATGATTGCGATTTTCCGGAACAGTTTTCCCTCATATATGTATGGCCCGCATTTGATGTGGCTGGCTTTTATGCCCTTATCAGTTCATCATCATTTTCCCCGAGCTCTTTTTCTTTGCTGTGTATGACCATGAAACATGCGAGCAGTTTATGATATCAGATCAGTGCTCAAGTGCTGTACCCATTTATGGCGATGGGGTTGGGGATGTGGATCCACTCGAATTTGCCTACTTTGTTGCCCGCCTTGATGACCAGGCCAAGCCACAGATCTTGGAGGGGAGTGGAGGAGCGTGTCGCAATGCTCGAGCTACTCTCGACCACTTAGTGTCTCAATTGCATTTGCAATCCGAATTGCAGGCATGGCAGCTGCAGATGAGTTGCATGCCACACACAAAAATATACAACTCCCCACTCTCCACTATTTGTGTGCCCCTGGCACTTATCATCGACACCAGCGCATGCATCACCATCGCCACCCCCTCCATCTCCCCTACGCATCATTTGAGGCTGCGGCGCGTTTTTCAAGTGTGGCATGGCGTCTGTTCGTTTGATTGTTTGTTTTGTTGCTGTTGCCCGCCTGGGACGCTGGCCATGCAATGTGATCATCATCATCATTAGCATCATGAGCACTAGCATGATTACTTTTCTAGGCGATTTCCCCGTTCCTATTACAATTACGCATTCTCCCATTTGAGGCAATTACTGTAAATGGGTCTTATTTTTCACTTTTCATTTCAATATTATTTTCCTGTGCATTTACTTGTCGATTCTTCTCCTCATTCAAGTGAGCAATTCAATTATAATTATTTATTTCCCTCTCCTTCTATTTATCTTAAGCCTTTTGTTTTGTATTTCAAATATTCATAAGATATATGCTTAGTTTTATTACAAAGCCTTAAGAATGATATGCAAATGAATGCAAATAATAAACATAAATAACATATAAAACAAATGTATTGATTTAAACTTAATTATTTTTTGCAAATATCACAAATATCCAGACAAGAACTTAGTTTTGTCATTTCAAAAGTAACGTTCAAAAGCTTTCTTTTTGGGTGCTTGCATCAGATTTGTCCTTGTCCCAAAGCCCAAAGCCCAACCTCACGCTTGAACCAAGATTGAAATGCACACTACCGTTGTCCCAAAAGCTTCAAGAACTCTCCCCAAAGCGCTTTCGATACAAAGCTTATGTTGGCAAAGCTGCACGATATTAATATGATAAGAACTGTGATACAAGTTTGTTGACAAATTTGACTTGAAGTCTTATAATATAATTGGGTATATAAATTGTACGAAACAACATGGACAGCAAATAAATGCATTAACGTAGATAGCTGTGGATAATAATTATAAATTAGGATTTAAATATGAAGGAACTCGTAATTAAACTCAAATACATACATATGTTTGTCTGAAAATTCAAGAGATTTTTCACATAAGCCATTAATTTATTTTTAAATTGCATCGGAAATAACACATCTGTATTATGTTCAATTATTAATGACAAATTACTTATCCCAAATGCTTAATGAGCATTATTATCCAGGGAAACTCAAAGTTTATAAAAAATACGATATTTTTCGCATATTGCCTGAGAGTACCGTTAAGTTTACCGGCTGCGTCTTGCTGTGTAGAGTGTGAGAGAACGAAAAACTCTCCACTGTTTTCGTTTTCGTTCTCTGTTTTTGTTATCTCGGCACATGGCCCGATGCGAGAGCCGACGCCAAGCGAGTGTGCCGCTATTTTGGTTAGCTCGCCTCAGCTGCTGTTGCTGTCGCAGTTGCCGCTGCTGCCTGCTATTGCCGCTGCTGTTGGATGCTGTGACGCTGACGTCGGCATCGGCGTCGCTGCTTCGGCAGTTGGTTCGCACTTGCCGTTGGTCTTCGTCGTCGTTGTCAGTTCGTGTTCTGAGATACGCCCGGACGCGCGTTGATAACGGTCGCTTGTCGCAGATTTGCTTAACCGGCTTGTAAACATTACAAAAAAAATAATAATATTTTTATAAGAATTGCATTTAAAAATTCACAAAAATTAAGCCAACGAAATTAAGTTAAACAATTGAGAGAAATGTAAAAAAAATCAAAAAAAATGTAAATTAATTAAACGCACTGCTTGTCGTTGCATACCTACAGGCGTGCATTCACACACACACACACACACACACACGCACACATGCATACAGCTGCAGTTGAAGTTGCAGTTGCACATTTGCTGCGCACATGCAAATTGAATTCAGCGTGCAACAATTAATGGCAAATCTTTGCTTTAACAACCGTCGCCATTTTGCCTCGCTTGCTGCATATGTGTGTGTGTTGCAAAGTGTGTGTGTGTGGGAGTGTGTGTGTGAGAGTGTGCATATTAAAGTGAAATATGCATTAATTATGCACACATATTTTCTCTGGCCTGCTTCCGCCAGGCAGCGGCAGCAGCAGCAACAGCAGCAGACGATGGACTAAGTGAAATTGAAATTGAAATTTGTGCAAAACATACAAATAATTCTTTTACGGTGCCACAGAACCAACACCGTGCAACAATATATATCTACAGTGTGAATTTATTTCACCTTATAAATGATACGTGCGCAAATGTATAGAAATCCCTCTGTACATAAATAAACAAGCGAAATGTTAAAACGTTGCAATGTTGCAATGGTCATTGTTAAAAGTGTTGCATAATTGAGTCATTATGTGTGCCTCGAGCTTAAGCGGTGCATAATTAAAACGACATTTCGTTGCACCTAGTTTCTTAAAATGGCATCTGACAAAAGTTGTACGCAATATTATTAAGTAAGAAGAGTAACAAATATGTTTTATTTAAGAGCAGCTGCTTGGAATTTGAAAATAAACTGAATGTCTGTCAAACATTTTTTGCATAATTGAATTAGTCAATAAATTGAATAGTGTAGTAAATTCGATCAACAACAAAAATAATAATTGCTTCACTCGAGATTCTTGGATCCAAATCGAAACATCCCATACACTCAATTTGTGTATTTGTATATATATTGCAAGTCAACAAATCAAATTTTAACAATTTGAAGACAACACAAAAATGAAACCCATTAATAACCAGTAGCCAACCACTTGAAAACAACCATTTTTTTTTTTATTTTTTTTTAGATCCATTCGATGGTTGCTAAACTTTCAACTTTAACGTCAAGTCAAAGCCGATTATTTATCAAATGACAACACAATCGACACAGTCTCGTGTCTCGTGTCTTTCGAGTAGTTCCCATTTCATTCATAAAGAGATTTCCGCACTTTCGAAAACTTTTCGTTTACAAGATTTTCACGTCAACGCGCATTAACACAAGAAAAAATATGCAAGCCCTCCCTCCCCCCACCACGCCCTCTCTTGGTCAATAACAAATGTCAAACATGCGTTTTCTTGGGCTCTTTGGTGTGACTTGTTGTTCTTGTTGTTGTTGTTGTTGTTGTTTTTGTCGGCATTTGGCATCTGGCATCTGGCCGCGTGTGTGGGGCATGTTTACGTTTACCTGTTGACGCTTGTGGCGTCGGCGGCGGTGGCAGAGACAACGACAACAGCGGCAACATAAACAGAGAAACACAGCAAAGCAACAAGTAACCAAAACAAGTTCACAAAACAGAGCAAACCAAAAAGATTTAACAACAATTTTGATAAACTCTTTTTATTCGCGTCGAATAATGCACACACTTACAACGAGAAGTATGTGGACAATTAGTATTTTCTCTTTTGTTCTCATTCTCTTTTTTTCTGTGTTTTTTTGTGAGACAAATTTTTTTTTATTTAAACATTATTAAATATTTCAAATATTCAACTGATATAAGTCGTCATTAAATACATAAATTGTAGAGGGAATTTAATAAGAGCAGTTATTTTTACCATAGAAAATCTTTTTCTTTAAATTATAATAGCAAGCTAGTCGACATTAAATAAACAAATAGTAATACAGAATTTGACAAAGGAACTTACTTTTTACTTATACCTATTGTTTGAGTAATAATAGTATATTCATTTCTGTAAAAAGTATTTAGTTTCATTTCCTACAAGGTAACAAGCTTAATCACAATTTTTTAACACTCTCTCGTATTTGTATTCATAAAACAATAAAGTTAAAATAATGCGTAGGCATTGAAGTTGTCATGGTTGTTTGTTTGATGTTGTTCTTGTTGTTGTTGCTGTTGACGGCGATTTAGAAGCACTTCAAAAACTGTCTGCCCGGTTGTCTGCTTCAGCCGTTCCAGCTGTTTGGACTGCGTGGGTTCCTCGAAGCTGTTTGATTAAAGTCGCGCTTGGCTTTTTGGGTTTGCTTGCTCAGTTCTGCTGAGGCAGCGCCACTTGAGTATTAATTGTCTGTGTTTAGCTAAAAATTATGATGGTTAAGTGGACTTCGCCAGAGATCGTAAAGGTGCAGCATCGAATCGAACTACAATAGTTTCTCAAGTTTGAACTGGTATTTTTTTACTTTCGACTAGTCAACGAAAACTCGATCTCTTGAGGAACATAAAATTTGGTGGGTGCTTATAAGCTGTTTAGCTTAAGTAGTTGATTAACGAGCGCACGATTTTATTTACTTTTCCAGCTAATTAGAAAACTGTACGAGGGAGAGATGTAAAACCTAAAGCCATAAAAGCCTCAAAGTGTATTGTTGACAAGACCGTGATCTCATTTTAAAATATAATTTATTGTATGCATTTAGTCCATAATTTCTAACTGTTCACATATTAAATCCTAAATTTGATTTCTTGTTTTCACTTTGTAATATTTCTATGGGTTATCTGATATGGTGTTTAGCCTTTAATTTTAATTATAAATAAAACTATTTGTCCTCATTAGTCAATTTGTTATATTCAAATAAATTTCAAAAGATGTACACCCTCTTAAATAGCTCTAAACCTATTTGATTAAAATTTATTGCAAGAGTGTCAAGGGGTCAAGTGTAAAATATATATAGTTTTTTAACTCGGCACCACTCTGTAATTTGTTCGGGGCTGGAGTATTGTGACGGCACATAAAGTTGTATGATTGCCGGTTACAGAAAAACCCCAAACAATAATAATAAGAGCAGTAGAGGCAACAAAAACACATGATGGCAGTAGAATTCAAGTGCACTTTGTTAAACCAATTAATTTACATTTCCGCGCAAAGCAAAGACAAACAAAAAAAGTATTTATACAAAAAAACACCAGCACAAACAAACATGAACACAAACAGGCAGCCGGAAAACCTTACACAGAAAGAGGGTTTAACTGGGAGAGGGAGACAGCAAATGGCAATGCTGGAAAAACTTTACAACATAGAAACAAAAGTGGAGGCCAGTCGAGCACTTGACGAACGGCTGCCACTCGACTTGAACGGATGGATGCTGAATCGCCACAGGATGCAAAGGCTATCAAAGCCACAAATTTACTGTTAGTCTCTCTTTGTATGTTTGTGAGTGTGTTAGTGAGACTGTGTACTCGTAGTGGTTAGTCTGAAGTGGGCTGTGGTTCAACTTGCGTCGGCGACAACAGTAACTAGATTCAAGTGCCCCTTGTCAGTTGGGCATTTGGGCAGTTGGCATCGGTCAGCGGTCAGCGGTCAGGGGTCAGGATGCGGCAAGGACATTGCGCAAAAAGCGTAGCGCACTTTTAAGCGTCGTCGTAGACAGTTTGCAACGATTCCTGGACACGCGACTTGCAAATTGCGACAACAATAGACAAAGCAAGCACTTCAAATGCCTGCCCCCATTTTGCCATTTTGCACGTGCATCTGTTGTGGTCATCCTTGGCAGCGATGAATTTTCTATTCGAGTCGCGTTCTTTTTCCTTCGATTCAAGCTAAACTGCAAGTTGTGCCACATTAGGAATTGCATGTCTCGCAAAGATTTCTATTTAACTGCAAGTTTGCGCGAAATCATCGTATGTCCTTAAATCAATATTTGAAAAGTGCATTTTTTTGTACCTTTTTGTTAAACATGTAATAAGGAAACTCAATTTCTTATCTGCTTAGAAAATAAGCTAAAGCAACTTGACTCAACAGTTTTCTTAAGGAAAATGTACAATTTTTGCGCACATTTTGGTATTCGTGCTAGTCAAAAATAAAAAATTGTTTATGTTGCAAATAAACTGAAACACTAAATAATTTGTTAAAACTTAAAAGTAAAATAGTAAATAATTCAAATTAAATCCTCGTCGATGGCTTAATTAAATGGGTCTTTTGATGTCAAGAAATATTTTATATTTTAATGCTCATTGTGATATTTAAAAAAAAAAAAGTTAGTTTCAATGCCTTCTATCAATTATTTTGGATAAAAGTTACAGGACGTTTATTGGCATAAGTATACTGATATTAGTTTTAATATTTTATGAGCTAATACTTGATGTAGTGTAGATCAAATTTACATCAGAAAGTGAATTTCGATTTAACATACAAAACTTTTGTTAAAATGGGTTGATATGAGAAAGAAACAGCGAAGAAAATTAAGATTAAAAAGGAAAAACACAGAAGAAAGTAAAATATCCTCATTAATATTTTCCTCCATTTGGGATCTCGTTGAATCAGGGAATCGGCTTCGTCGGGTAAACGTGAACTTGGCACCACGAAAGTTACCTTTCTTTCCGTTTGAGCATTAGCAGGAGTTGCTTGAGCACTAGTTTCTCTGGAAATGGATGGATTTTCTCTGTTATGCTGTGGATTCGTCCTTTCCGGTTGCATCTTCCCGCTCTCGCTCACCGCAGATCGCTCAAATGCGATCAGATTTCAGAAGCGAGATGAGAATTTCAGTGTATTGTAAAAATATTCAAAACATACAAATTTGCCAAATGAAATAAGAATCTGAGCTTGCTCTACATTTAAATGTATTTCATAATTTGGCATAGGTCAAAAGAATCGCCGATCAATTGTGTGTACACTCCATATGTTCCTAAAATAGTAACATATTCAACTAACTATGCTGTGCTTAAGTCCTTTTTTAATGAAGTCATATGTTTCCTTATCCTTTTCTCTAGCATGCCACTATTATGCTCAATTAAACTTAGGACTGGTGGCGTTTATGAGTTATGAGATCTTTCCTTCTGCCTTCTTAGTTCCATAGAACATAAAGATATTATTTTTTAGTCTTTGATAACAGACTTATTTCTTATAAACATATGAAAATATTCGATGCTTTCTTCTGCCTTCCTTGTAAGCTCTTTAAATAGATTTATTTCTTGTAAATAAAATAATAGATAAGAAAGATGTTCGTTTTCGTCATGGAGCTGGAGTTATTGTGCAATACTGTTTTATGTATCTATAAATCTATGATGGGAGTGCATATATTACACTCAGATGAAGATATTTGCCAGTGCCATCTAGATGTAATGCACTACGAATGCATGGCACATAAATATTACATCTTCACTTCAGCTATAATTGCTTCAACGTGGCACTTTACCCAGACACATTTGCAATGCGACAGCCATGAAGATGCATCCTGTTCCTGTTGGCACCCACCTCCCCTCTTACACCCCACCCACACACATATACATGTACATATGTATTTATACAGAGACACAGTTACCCTGTAGGGTTTCCGCTGCGGCTCCATTACAACCGGTTTTTGAATATTTTTATTTGGGGTCGTTTTTGTGACCCTTCCTCGCATGTTATTGCATTTAATTTGCGACAGCGTTTGCTGCTGCCCTGCAAAAGTAAGACAGAGACAGCGTTAGATAGAGGCCGGCTAAGGGAGAGGGGGACAGAGTTGCAGACGCCGCACAGACAATGAGACATATTTACAACATTTGTTTGGTGTTGGTGTTGAAGTTCGTCGTGGTTGTTTGTCGTTGTATTGGTTTTGTGTGTTTGTTCTTGTGTTACTCCATTTACAAGCACAAATGGTAACTCGCGGCCAAACATGCGATAACAACAATAACAAAAACAACAACAACATCATCAGCATCAACAACAACAAAACATCAGCCGAGGCTGGAAGATATTTGTGAAAAACGAGAGAGCAGCAACAAAGGCAACATTATTATTTGTTCTTCTTTTTTTTTTTGTAAATTGCAACGAAATTAAATGCGAACTTTATGCAGCTGGAAATGCAGACACAGACGCAGACATCACACATAGATACACACTTGCGCACACTCACACAGCATACACACATATTGCAATTGTTTAGCTGCTGCAGTTATTGCTGCATACTTTTGAGCGCTTTCGCATTTCTTTGGTTGCATGAGTTTTATTGTATCGCTTTATTTGTAAGTTTAATTTTTGTACTTTTTATTTGTGCTTCTGCTCCACTTCCACTTCCACTTCATTCGTTACTGTTTTGCAATGTTAACTAAGCTTTCATCGCAAAAATATTATTATTTATTCTGCCTCCTCAGCTCTTCTCTCGTTTCACACTCGTCGTGTGTGCGAGTTTTCGCGATTTTTCCTTGGCACCCATAAAGTACAATGCATGTTTTTGCATTTCTCTCTCTCTCTCTCCCTCTCTCTCTCTCTCTCTCTCTCTCTCTCTCTCTTGCTGTCTCTGTCTCTGTGTGGTAGCATAATGGAATTATGTGCATATTAAAATAACATTAACAATGTGGGTGAATTATGATCATTGTTTAAGATACGAAAACATTGTTAGGCATTTAAATACATTGGTGCAGCTAGCAAATGCGAAACTTCAAAAATTATCAGATTATTTATAATGAGAATTGGTGAATGTGATATTTAAAAAAAAAAAGTATTGCAAGCCATTAACCTATTACCATCCATCATCCATCGAAAAGTTTACCTAATTCGGATAGTTTATTTATTGAAATTTTTACAATTCCAGAATTTCTGAATCAAAATTTTTCTTCGTTTTACTGATTTGCACATTTTTCGAAGTTTTAGCGTGTCAGGTTGACTACATTAGAAACAAACCGATTTATTAAAAATAAAAAGGTTTAAGTTTACAAACGTTTTATTTAGAAAATTAATTGCGTTCAAGTTATAATGCTTTAGGACAATTTTGAAACTCTAGACAAGGTTTTTATATGTTTTTGCGAAAAAAAACTGTACCAACAGTCGATTCAATATAGCTAAAGACTTCAAATTTGAGATATGAGTTCTCGAGAACGAATAAGTTCTCATACATCGCTTGAAATTCAAGTTTATTTAATTTTATCGTCTGTTTCTCTCGAATATACACATTTAACTGGACAAATTATTTCCAGGTCGTATAGAAATACCCAAGTTAAGTTACAAGAGAAATTTGTAAAATTAGAAAATATTTAAGAATCGGGTTCAAGCTTAAGTTACTTACCACATGATTTTTCGCTTAAAAGGGTCCTGCATTAAATTCTTAAAATCAACATTAACATTTTCTGTAAACTTAAAAGAATAATTCGATACAAAATATTGGACCTTTAGCGTCAAAACCATGCGAATTGAAATCTGCATAATTCACAATTGCTCTGTGGCAAAGTGATTGAAATATGCTGCACATCACTCTACCCCCTCACCATACCAAAGACTGAAAAAATAAGAATAACGGGAGAAAGATTATGTCAAGCAAATATGTTTTCAAAAACAACATGCGGCTGTCAATCAAAAAACCAACCAGAAACTGTAAACATAATCTCAACTGGTAGCGAGTCTGAGCAGCTTGCGGGCAGAGGCAGAGATACATTCATGATAAAATTCGGGAATTTTTCAATGTCATCGGCGAGACATAAACAAGAGCTATAAAAATATATTGTACGCAATTCAGTTCTCGCAAATATGTACATGGTCACGTCGCATAATCAAATAGTTTGTCAATTTTACACTATTCGACTATTGTCTACCCTGCAGAAAGTAATGTAGATTAATTGGTTTATTCGAATTTGCTAATTCGATGGTAAACTTTTAGCTGCAACTTTAAAGTACATTCAATTTAACTGAACTATGTGTTGTATATGATGTAAATTGTTGCCTGTTACTCTTCATGGGATTGGAATTGAAATACCCCATTTGTGCTTATTGCTGAGTATATATGGTGATGAAAGCACTGCAATGTTCACAGTTGTCAGAGGCAAGCCAGAAAACCGCACAAGCCAAAATGTCAGTTTACAGCCACGCAAAAGTTACAGCAAATTATAAGCGACATGTGGCAAGCGGGCTTTTGGGCGTGGCAGCCACAAAATGTGGTATGGGTGGTTGGGTGCTCGGTGGATTCCTCCTCGCTGTTGTTTGCTTGTGCGATAAAGTTCACAACTATTTCAAAACGCCAGCAGCACAAAAACAACATCTTCAATTGCTGCAACAGCAACACCAACAACAACAACAGCAACAGCAACAGCAACTTCAACATCAAAAGACAAACCATACACATGTCAGATAAGGCTTATCAGGCTCGCAGCGCCGCAGATAATACAAGTAAAATAAGATAAAAGTGTGGAAAACTTTACGATTTGAGTTGCGCAGCTCTGGTGATGCTTGGGAAACCTGTCAGCATCACTCTGAGCAGAGCAATGTTGCAAGCTTCAGTTGTTTTAGCCTAGTTATCAGAATATTTTCCACATCTTTTTCACTTTCATCCAGTTTATGTTTTTTCTAAGCTCTTGCGGTTAATTAAATATTCAGCTAGATAAGTGAGCTTAGGGAAAAGGTGCTTAAATTAGGAGCCCAAGGCAGTCAACAAAATATAAGAAAAAAAGGGTGAATAAGCCCATAAAAAATATGCCAAGCGTTGTGGCGCCACAAATTATTTACCTTTACCTAACCGGCAGCAAAAGGCAATTTAAATTCTAATGATAATGCCGCAAAGGCCCAGCAGCTCAGCTCAGCTCATATCTCCAGGGTGGTCGCCAACGCAGCGGGAACTGGCTCTAAGCGAGCTTGGCAAATTAGCGCGCCCGGCAACCAACCAATAATACCCAAAATCCACCCAACCACCCAACGCAGTCGAATCCTTTGCAGCAGTTCAACAACATAAATTTGTACTTTATTTCCGCCTTTTGCATAATTTCCAGTGCCAGAGTTTCATCGCAGCTCCTTTTCCGGTTTCTTTTGTTAATTATGCTTTGTTTACTACGCATTGTGCAATTATTTGTTGTGTGTGCGTGTGTATGTCTGGTGTGTGTGCGTGTCTTTTTGCCCAGGGATTTGTCCTTTGCTACTGCGCCATTAGCTCCTGGCTAATGTCTTAAGATGCAGCCAGACTAACGAATGCCTTGTATGTGATTTATTAGCTTATTTAACTCGAAGAATAATTATTACAAATTATGTAACGAATTTCATACTCAAACTTTGAAAAGCTTAAATTTTACTGCATATAAAGCAAACCATTCCGCAGCAACTTTTAACAGTTTAACCACTTAGCAGTTAAGGCCCAATTGAAATTCATTATCGAGCTATTCGAGCCAAGCCACTTACTCATAATTAACTAAACAATTGTGAGGCACGTAGCGAACGCACAATTTGGCCTATAAATCATTGTTAAAGGCCACAAGAAGCGATCTCTCAAGGCTCGTTAAGCCGCAAAAAGCCCAAGACCAGTATGAGCAAAGCCAAAAAGTAGTTGAAATTTCCATTCGAACAGTTTGCTAAATTGAACGGAACGTCACAGTCTTCCACAAAATCAAATGGCAAAATTGCGCAGCTAACACGATAATAATCCTATCAAATGGCCAGAACAAGAGACCGTCACAGCCACAGCCACAGCCATAGCCATAGCCATCGATCTCCTCCAGTCAAAAGTCAATTTTTTAACACTTTGTTTGCTTAAAACAAAACTAAACAGGGCAACCGAACGATTCGGGCTTTAAGTCCTTTTTTTGTCTTGCCAGAGAGCTCTGGCGTGTGGCAACAATTATTGCGTCATTAATCAGGCGGCATTTGCAAATGCCCCGACATTCAATACAGTAGCGAACCAAAACTCAACGTCCAAAGTTGAGCAGTCGGCAGCTGGCGTGACTTTTGCGCTACTGGCGAAAAAGGCAACTTGAATTTTATTGATTGTTGCCGGTCTCTGAAATCCATGCCAGGGAAGATGAATGAATCGCTTGAAACACAAAACGATGTGAAAGCGAAGCGCAGACAAACTCAAGTGGAAGCGGTTGTGTTTTGAATACCCTAACCAAATTATGACCTATTGATAATTTGCAGTTTTAGTTACATACTAAGGAATAGTCGATTTCCAATTGCAAATCGACTCTGCTAATTGAGTTGACTTCAAGCACTTGCTGCAATCGCTATACCCTAGAGAAGGGCATGCAAAATGGTCGCTGCGCAAGTGTGAAAATGTGTAAGCCAAGATGGAAAATGTTGCATGTTCAAAGGGATTTCCATATGACTTGCTGCTTGTCGCTGTTCACGCTGTCGATCTGGCCCTTGGCCATTCAATGGCCTGTTTCTTTTGCTGTCGACAAGGAAAAGAAAATATCAAATGCCTTTTTACACTTTCTTTTTTTTTACATGTGGCGTTGGTGCCTCGGGCTACCCGAGCACAAGCCCGTAACTCGCAACCCGTAACCCGATTCATCCGCAGCTCCCTCCCTCAAAGTATTAAAAGCCACGCACACATTTTTCCAGCTGGGCAACAAACCAACCGAGCAGCCGCCCAGCGGCACGGCACTCACAGTTGCGTATTAATAAAATATCCATACATGCATGCTAAGTAAGTGTCCCCCCCCCCTCTCACCACCCACATCCTCAACACCTCGCCAATAATATATAGATATATATATATATATATGTATATGTATGTGTTTGATTCTGTGATTCCTGCAGCCGAAACGAATTGGGATTTAAGTGTTGTACAAGTACAAGGACAAGGCGTTCTCGATGTGAGAGTCGTTCTGTGTGTGGCCGGGGAGTATAAAAATAAAGTGCGCTGCTTGCCTGCAGGCAGCTTGTGCTGTGTGTAAGAAACTGTTTGCCACAGTACGTGCCCCAAACGCTGGCAGCGTGGCGAGTATTTGCCAAAATGGAAACCTCATAAGTGCTTGCTTGATATTGCGTATACGCAGTTTTTCCTTTATTTTTTTTTTTTTATTTTTTTTTGTTGCAACTATTGAAGATTACTCGTGTGCAAATATCGCACATGTAAATGGACATTTGTAGCAAGCATTAAAGCAAATTAAAGTTGCAAAAAATATATGCCAAATTGTGATTGCGAATTGAATTTTAGAGGATTTTTATTTTTTTTAGTAGAATTATCATTATATTTCGCTTATGTGGATTTTGTGGCAGACTACAGATAAGCAGTTAGATAAAATGCTATTTGGCGGAAGGGGAATAGGCGGCTTATAAATAAGTAACGGTATGAGAATAGCAAAATAACTTTTTATTGCACAAAACCTTCTCAACGTAAATTAAAATAATTGTATTTAATAATCCTAGTGGATCAGAAACTTTCTATATATATGCAAGATTTGATTAACTGCAAAACTTACATCCTATTCAAACTATACAATATTAACATATTTTCCGGCTTATTTGATCAACTGACTTAAATCAATACTTTGTGTATTTAAGTAAAGTCTCTGAATCTGATATGCAACTTAGGTATACCTCAAACAGTTGTTGCATAGACAGGTTTGACGATTGTTCCGCCATCATCCTTGATTATTTGCAGGACTTACAACAATATTTTCCTTCTTTGGTAATGTGAATGCGTTTATTATCATCGCTTCATTTACTTCATCCTCGATTTCCTCGAGAGTTATTCAATTTACTTGTTGCCTGCGAACAATTTCCATTGATCGGCGTTAACTATGCGTGATAGTTTTTCTACTTGGCGAAAAGTTACTTAACTGACTGCTTGGCATAAGCATTGTGGCACCTCCAACTGCCACATGCAACCTGCCACCTGCCAAATGCGGAACTTAATTGTTTGCCGCAGTTGTTGTGCTGTTGCTGTTGCTCTTGCAGCTAGCTGTCGATTTTGCATAACAGATTCATTAATTTAACGACGGCAACAGGGAAAACTTTTGCTTAGCCATCAGATGCACGTAGCGACAGGAGCAATTGGCAACGGGACTGGCAGTACAACTGTACAACAGGACAAATGGACAACAGCACAGCAGCAGCGGTAACTGGCAGCCATTTTGTGATTAAATCTGGGCGCAAGTTTCCCGTAACTGCCCCAAACCCAAAATGAAAATTCGCCACCGAGAGAGAGAGAGAGACAGAGACAGAGAGGGAGAGAGAGAAAGCGGCAAGCATCTGGCGGCGATTGTTGTTGTTATTGTTGCTGTTGTTGTTGCTGTTGGTGTTCATTCAATTGTTGCCGTTTTTATTGTGCAAATTATTATTGTAAGTGAATTGAATTAATTTTGCGCAGAGCGCAGAGTTCGTCAAGCTCGTTGGCAGTTTTGTAGTCGATTTGTTAAATTCAATTACTTTATTGTGATTTTATTGTGTAGCACTGTATCGTCTCCACATTCTCGTGAAAATGCGTGAAAACGTTCCAGATTAAGCACGACAAAGTTTGAGTTTTTGATAAAAGAATAAATCGTATGGTCGTCCATAAGGGCCAACAATTTATTTTATTCTCTGTAGTTTCAATTATGTTCAAGTCCATTTTGGGTTTTCATAAATAGTTACGGTCTTTGATAATACTACCCTGATATTGCAGGGAGGCCGTTTCATTCATGTCTGAGGTGCTCAAACTTCGCCATTTGCTTGCCGTGCACGTTTACCCGTAACTTTTATGATGTAATCGAATTTTAATGTCCACAGCCCAAGGGGGCCGAGCACTTGAGCAGATCATAAATAAATTACTTACATATAAAAAGGGTTCAGACGGCATTAAAATTGGTTATTGGCTGCTTTTAACTTTTTCTATTATTAAGACGCTTATTATTTCGTTCAGTGCGCGTAATTTAAATTTGATAGCCATAACTTTTCGCTGCATAACTGACGAGCTTCACTGTATATCCGCAATGAAGACTCTAATATTTTATTATCAAAATGTATTTTAGTTACTCGAATTTGGCGAATTTATATCCCGGAAACACACCCTTACCATATTCACACCTATAGTAAATGTCATGCAAACACGTCATAAAACAGACCTCTCTCTCTCTCTCTCTCTCTCTCTTACAACACACACACACACCCACACACACTCGGATACTCACACATTCAAACATGTTCGAGATACTTTGGGATTTCAGTGACATGTCAAAATCGCATAAGCACACTTCAGTCAGCTTTTAGTAGATTAAAACTTTGATCCAGACACAGCCGCAAATTATTAGCATAAACTTGGGTTGCTATCGGTATCAGACTTAGGAAAAGTTTGTCTTGGGGCTTTGTCGACCGCAAAGATACCGAAATTGAAAATCACCGTTAAATACACGTGGCAAAGAAAGGCCAAATAAGGGCAAAGTAGCATTTATTATTGCGTGAAATCGGCGAATAATGAAAGTGCCAGAAAGCTGTCAAACACGGACAATGTTCGTTTATTGAGGGCACAAGACCCTATTAACACTTGAATACATTATAATTAGATCGAGCTGCGGTCTTAATTGTTTTACACACACCAGCACATACACATATGCGATCCATATAGGAGAGCTAACTAAGGCAGCTCATTTGTTGCTAGTTTGTTATTTCAATTAGACCCTAATAAAATTGTCTAACCGAACCGCAAAAAACTAATTTTTCTGCTTACTCGTGCAGACTGGACTCGCTGATTCTGTATTGGAGGGGTCGATGAGGGGGAGTGCAAAATTCGCTCTTGTTTGGGTGGTTTGTCTGGTTTGCTGTCCTTTGGTCTGCCAATTTGCTTTCGCATGTCCGGGCGTTGTCTTTAATTGGCCAACTTAAGTACCGTTACGTTTCAGTTTTACTTTTTCAAATTTTCTTGCAACTGCCTGCCTGCCAGCGAACCGCCACATTTCCCTAGGCATTTAGTTTACCTTGCATTTTCAATTAGTGTTGGTGTCGTCGTTCGTTTGCTCAAATAGGTGGCAACGCTTTCTCTCCTGGCTCGCTGTCCAGCACAGCTCCGGCTTAATATCACCCGCAAGCTGATTTATGTCGTTGTCTGGCACGGACCCCAGCACATTTCTCGGCATGTAGTGTTGCAAATGGATGGCAGGGATGAAGGAGGGAATCAGACTGGGGTTAGTCAGTGGGCAACGCCAGCAACGAAGCGTGCCAATCTCTGGCTATCTCTGCCTTGGCGCTGCCTTAACTAACTCGTCTTCATTTCTCACTTGGCTGCGTATTTGCACAGTATCGGCGAAGGTATCCCATTCCAGCCATGTTGGCAATGTCTATTGGCTAAACTCACAGTTCGCGCCATAAGGTGCAATGTTGATGTATGGCTTGGTAATAGAGTTGCCAGGAACTGGCAGTATTTGGCAATATAAAATTTAAGCAATTGTTAGTGTTGGCCCAATTGCAGATATCAAATGTAACTGGCCATATCTCAAATAGAAAGCACGTTCAAAATAAAACTTGTCGTTGGGATTATTTTTTTTTTTTAAATAATTTTATCTGATAATTAGGAGTATTTTTTTTTTATATTTTAAACTGAGCGTGGAAATAATGATCTAAAATTAGTGATTAATTTAATCTATTATTTTATTCCGTATAAAATGTTCCCTTCCACTGGCAGATATTTGTTCCTACGTATATTAAACATCGTTGTTATATACATAACAAATGCATCCACCATATCATAATCCTATATATAGTACAAGTACTAGTTCAATCCGGATTTTAATACAACACAATATCTATTACGCTTTCGGAAACTAGACTTAGATGTTTTGCGTAGAGTCTTGCTGAGAACTCAATGTACAATTTGAAGAAAAATTATAAAAAATATTTTTTTTCTATTTTAAATTTAAGAAGCATTAACATTAAACTTTAATTGAATTAATTTATAAAATAATTTAGGTTAATTCTGTGTGTCGACTGATATTAGTCATTAAATGAATAAATAAATAACACTTTAACTTCTTTAAGCTTTGACAACCCTGGCCAGCATTTGAGACAAGTAGTTTCTGAGTCTATGCAAATTGCGAGTCGCTCGCATTTCAAAGCGCTCCAGCACCTGCGACAAGCTTTTACCGCCACGCAGCCCTTGCCACATTTAAAAACTTGGAATGTCAGGCAGTCAGTCAGTCAGCCAGTGAGGCAGTCGGTAGCTTCAATGGCTTGAACCGCAGCCAGGATTCTTGGTTCGTTCCTTTTGCTTGGGATCCCATTTCTATGAGTGTCGTTTTGTTATTTATCCTGCGTGCTTGGCGCCCGCAACCCGTCGTGGCGCCTTTGGGGTATGCCACTTAACACACTTCGAGCATGGACTCAAACGACGCCTACAACGTGCAACCGGATGCCCTGCCACGCCCACTCCGTGGTGGGCAGAGAGAGTGTAATTTAGCTTGAGCTTTGCGTGCAGCGCGTGTTGTTTGCTTTTCATTCCTTTTGCTTTTTAATTTATCATGTCTATTGGTTTAGTCTTGCCTGGCCATTGCATGTAGCAACTATACGACAGTCACGCCCCTTGCCCCTTACCCCTTTCTCCATACCTAACTCCTTGTTCATTTGTTATCCTTGTTTGCTTCTGTATCTCTGTGCATGATTTTCTTTGTGTGTTCGGATGAGCTTTGAATGGGGCTGCTATTTTTTCACAGCGCCTTAGTCGATAGTTTGTTTTTGTAAAAAATTGCTTTAACTTTGGGGATTTTCCTTTTAGCATTCAGCCTGGGTCTGGTTCTGTGGTCAGGTGGTTGTGGTTCGCTTTGAGTTGCTCCTCGGTTGATTGTGGACCTTTGTTGTTGTATTCCTGGCTTTGGATTGTGTTTCACATTAATTGAAAATAATCGAACGAGGTTTTAGTGCTCTTGTGCGATTAAAAGTATGTTTGATGCGAGTGTTGTTCTTGGAGAGTTCGAATGAGCCCATTATATGTTCAATTTAATTAATTAAAGATGGGAATGAGATGGTGATAATTTAAAGGATTATTTATTTGAGAATACTGCGTGGAATGACCCAATTTTACTACGGAATTTCATTGGGAGCTATAAATTTACTGAACAAATCAAATCAAAGCGATTAAATTTTGATTGATCCAATTTTACAAATTTTAGTATGTATTTTCTTAAGTTGCGTGAATTGGTTTTTATAAAAAGTGTTCACGATAAATGAATGATTTCATTATACGTATAAAGCACACGAGTAAGCTATGAATTGCTTCGAAAAGTTAGCTAGGTAGTCTTTTGAACTCAAGCTGCATGTTTTGTGCTTTTTGCATTGAGCAAACCATTTAATTTCTGTTTGCCCAACTCCTCCTCCAACTCGCACGTTCTGCTTGCTACATAATGTGGCACGCAAAGGGCAAACAAACGTTGACAACAACCTCCCCCAGATGAGGAGTGACAGTCCTTCGCATTTGTAGACAAGACCAAGATGCGGATTCTGTTTCCCATGGTCGTCGCTGTTCTTGTATCTGCTGCCACAAATTGAATCAGATTCCAAGCTACCGAGATTCATCAACCACACAAATACAAATACAAACGCAAACGCAAACACAAATGCAGGCACACACAGATACAGACACAAGCCGTGACAGTGACAGCATATCTTATTTAATTTCATCTCGCTCTGCTGCAGATAACCCAGCAGAGACCAGAGACCAGAAACAGAACTAGAACGGTTTTGCAGTCGGGCACAAACCGAGCATGGCATTAATTTTTGTTAATCCATTTTGAAGAGTTGGTCACTGGGTAAGCACACTAAGAAACAGCAACAGCTGCTGCTTCAGCTCTCAGCTTTCAGTTTTCAGTTTTCAGTTGAGCAACCGCAAGTAAATATGCCTTCATTAATTTAAAACTTAAGCAAACAATACCAGAACTTGGCTAGCTGCCTCCAACTTTCTGCCTCGGCCCGGTCTCTAAGTTATGTTCATTAGCAAATTCAACAGCATTTCGAAATCAGGGCAGGCGGCGGCACAGCAACATTTATCCGGAATGCCAAATGAGGCACACGAGTTAGCTAGAAATGCAGATAAAGCAATGAAGAAAAATTAAAGAGAAATAGGGTTGTGGGATGGGGAGGGGAGGAATGGGGTGATAGGCAGATGTGTGCTAACCTAAATATGCCAAACTACAGCTGAAACCTGTCATTTTGTTGCCTGCTTTCGGGGGCAACGCTCCAAGGGTCAGCAGGTGTGCGTCTCCCCGTGGCAAGTGGCTCTCTCTTCAGCTCAGTGTTTGCATGTGCTAAAGTGTTGATACAAGCTACTTTCGCAGCTATTACTGTCCTCAGTTTTAGCACAGCAACACACTCGCACCCATATCATGTATGTGGATGTGTGTTTGTGTGTGTGTGTGTGTGTGTGTTGCCTAGTCATAAAGCACACGATACACACACACATGGGCAGCCATACAGCTGAGCACGTAGCAGACAGCTGGGCATGACGAGCTGACAAAGTGCAACAGCCACATGCAGTGTGTGTGTGTGTGTGTGTGTGCGTGTGTGTGAGGGCATACTTCATCTCCCAAACCTCCCTCTTTATGCTTATATGACTTTCTTTTTTCCACGACTGCAACTTGGCTATCACTATTTATTTATTACTTATTTATTTACTTAAATGAGTAGAAAAAGTAGTAAATTTGAATTGTAGAATATGTGTGGCATCTATAAACTTATAGCAGTGTATTTTTGTTAAATTCATCAGTCAAATCTGCGAAATCGACTCATCTTTGTCACACATAAGTCAAGCCATTTCTATTTCTAAAAGTGTCTTTTTGTTAGGTTTATCAGTCAAAAGTACAATGCAATTGAATCTACACATGCGCCGAGTATGTTTGTCACACTCACAAACACACACACACACGCACACCTTTATGTTTGTGTCGGTGTATTTGAATTAACATGCTTGCGCGCATTTCCCTCATGGCATGTTTCATTTTCCCATTTCTCCGTTGCTTGTGACCCGTACAACGAACACCGTAGTGTTCGCTCATTTGTTTATTTTCACATTTCAACTGAGTTGGTAATTTATAATTTATGCGCATTTTTTATTAAATATTTATGTTAATGCCGAGTTTTAGCCCGACCGCAAGCCAAGCCCCCCCAGCAGTCTGCTTCGTCCTTGTTATCCTTTCCTTCTTTCCTTCCCCTGTCGCCCTGTCCTCGTGTATTTCCCTTTATGGCGTGTTTATGCCATAAAGCGTACAAATGCTTCAGTTGCGTTTTTCTGCCGTTCCCCCCACCCTTTTACTGTGTGTGTGTGTGTGTGTGTGTGTCACACATATTTGAAACGCTGTTGACACGTAGCTGCCACGTAACCAGCACGACCGCAAAATGATCGGAATGATGATTATGAGGATGGTGCTGGTGCTGATGCTGATACTGATGATGTTAGTAGGTAGTGGCCCCCACATAGATGGTCATAAATAGTTTTGCCAAAGCTACAGCACAGCAGAAAACTTCAGTAACTGCTACATCCGTTGACATTTCAATTTTGAATTTGTCCTAAAAATTCCTCGACTTGCACATGCTTGTATCATGCACATGTTTGTGCATCCACACGGTACAAGCCAAGCCCCGCAGAGTATGTCGAAATATTTGGACAGGTATTGCCTCGTGCAGCGAAGCAGTATTTGCACAATTTGTTATTTGCATCAATTGCAAAATTCTAATTTGCATGTATGCCCCCGGTTTTGATCGGAATCTATCGATGCTTTATCTGGCATTCGAAATCCTCATTGTGTGTCTATGTGAGCGTGTGTGTGTGTGTGTGTATGAGTGTGTGTGCATTGCTCAATTTGCTTGCTGATTATCTACATGTAAACATCAAATGTTTATCGTGCATCTTGTCAGACATTTTGATTTGTGGGATTTTCAGCTTTTGCCATTAACATATTCAGGTTGCCTTGTTGAAGGAAATGCCATACGAGTATTTATGTGCATAAATATGACGGAATACAAGTCGCATGATCTATTTAAATTGATTTAATTTGTATTCTAATGGTGGACAAGTGTCGAATAAATTTTCTTAATAGCGAAATCGAAAATTTTCTTTAGAAATATAGGATTATTAAATTAATCTGTTATTTGTTAAACGTGCTAGAGCTGTCACAATAGGTATAGGTATGTGTGTTTCCTAACTCAAGAGTCGTACAATTTTGTTCAAATGCCAGAAGTAAACGGGAATATTGCGTATACGCCCCGTGGTGTGCAATTAATTTAAATGCAATTTGCTTTTAATGACAGCGTCGGACACAAATTTCATTAATTGCCCGCGAAGTGCAGTTAATTTTATAAGCCAAAGACGAGATGCTCGAGGGCAAAGGAGCTGAGTGATTGATTGATTGACTGATCGCCCAATTCCCAAACAACTTGACAACACAATGGCAACATAGCTGAAACGCACCGAGAACGATATGCTAACGACAATAACGCCAAAGAGCGTACAACAGCAACAGCAACAACATTCACAGCAGCAGCAGCAGCAACAACCACACACCTTTCAGACTGCCAGCATGAATGGATTTCGGATTACCGGTTATCCGGCGGCTGCCACGCCTCCTGCACGTACTGGCACTGCGAACAGCATTTACGCCAAGCCCAATGCCCACGAACTGGATCTGCACATAAGTGAGTCGCTTCTATACCCAGGTAGCACTCAGCCCCACCAGCAACAGCAGCAGCAGCAACAGTTGCTGCAGAGCTCTCCTGGACCGCCGCCGCAACTGACAAATATGTTGCCTATAACTGGAATACCCGGTGCGGCCACTCCCATCGCTTTGAAGGGTAACAACCCCTTCCTGAATAGTCCCTCGCCAACGGAGGCGCCACCAACAGTTGTTGCTCGGCCGACAGCGGCGGCCACAACATCGAGCGGCTACGAGATGCCCGAATATGCGGAACCATCGCGTCTTCGCGGCCTCAAACAGCGACCCCATAGTATTGCTGTGAGTGCCGCCACAGCCTCGCCCACTAATGGGGGCGGCCGTTCCAGCTTTGTGGATTATAATGCACAGCAACAACAGCGACTGTTGCAGCTGTCCCGTCAGCAGCAGCAGCTGCGCAATGCGGTCAGTTTGGTGAGCAGCGCCAGCAGCAACACATCGACCACATCAACATCGACTGCCGCAGACAAGGAGTCCCTCTATGCGGCCATCTTTCAGCAATACCGACAGAGTCCCACCAACGGACAGAACACAGCGGCACCACCTGTGCCACTGCACCGTAAGCCGAACACCCAAGTGGCTACTGCAACAGCTGGCCAAGTGCCGCTCGTACCACGACGCTCGCACAGCACGCCCAGACCCAACGGACCAGCGCTGCAACAGCAGCAGCAACAGCAACAGCAACAGTTGCAGGCAGCAGCAATCAATGGACATGCGAATGGCAATGGATTGCAGCGTCCGCGCAGCCTGGATCGCTATAATGTTGCTGGTGGTGGTGCGGAGGCGCCGCCCATTCCACTGCGTCGCTTTGTTAATGGTGGCAATAACAACGGCACCCTCGGCCGCAGCCAGCAGCGTAGTCCCAAGAAGAGCAGCAGCGCGGACAACATGTTGCAGACAGCGCCCCAAGTCCAAGCACAAAACACAATGCGCCACTCGATCAGCTTTCACGGCAGCCAGGAGCAGTCCGCGGAGGCGGCTGAGAAGGCTGAGACACGGCCAAACAGCTATGCGGCGCCAGGGCCGGATCAGGCCTACCTGGAGCATCAGTTACGCGCCTATTCCGAGCAGCTGCGCACCATTACGGAGAGCGTCCGCAAATATTCCGAGCAGGCGAAACTCCTCTCCGAGCTGAAGCGGCAGCAGCAGCTCACAAAGCAGAGCCAAACGAATCTCAATTTGCTGGCGCCCAACAGCAATAGCAATGGCAATGGCAATGGCAACAGCAACAATAACAGTAGCAAAAGCACCACCACCAACAACAACAACAACAATACCTTTCAGTCAAACATGATCTCGCCAGAGATTGTGAGCAAATCGCTGGCCTCATTGTCGGGCGCAGAGGTGCAGACGCCGTCCAATCAGCTGCGCCTGTTCCTGGACAACATACGCAGCAGCATGCGGCAGGAGTATCAACAGCACATGCCTGACGACATCCTCAAGCCGACGCCAGCAACGACGACGACAACGTCGACTGCGACATCGACGCTGAAGCAGAATGGCGACGCCGCTGTGTCCAAAGTTGTTGCAGAGGAGGCGCCACCGCCGACGCCGTCGGATCAGCTGCGTCAGTTTCTGGATGCGATACGCGCCAACAAAATACCTGAAAACACCGACAAGCCTAAGCTGAGCAATTCCCAAACGCTAGACTCGTTCATCTCGAAGCCCCTCCAAATGCCCGATGTCACCTCGGGGACGCCATGCGTGGCTGTTGCACCCTGCGGCGAAGGGATTAACAACGCCAACAATCCACCCACACGCAGGCGACCCAAGAGCAGTGTTCTGCCTGCCAAGCTGGAGCAGCGCGAGCACTCGCTGGTCACATCGGAGAGCTTTCATCAGATCTCCGATAATTTGCGACTGATGAGCGAAGACTTGCAGGCGCTCAGCCCCAGCAAGGTGGTGGTCAGCAGCTCGGCCAGCAGCGGCAGCCTCAAAACGCTCGCGGCCAACGGCAACAGCTCCCTAATTACGGAGCTGCGGGTGATTACCAGCTCGCCACAGCAAATGGTGATGAGCAAATCAAATTGCTCGCTGGGATCGCTGGCGCTGACGGCAACGACGCCATCGAGTGCAACGACAACACCATCGACGGCGCCACTGATGACTGACTTCAATGAGATCTTGGACAGCTTTCATGCCATGGCCGATAAGTATAAGTCGAATGGTTCCTATGACTATTTACGCAAATGCTCCGATGCCTTGCGACAGCATTCCATGCAGCTGAAGCTGCAGCAACAACAGCAACACCATCCACAGCAACAGCAACAACAACAACAACACCAGCAACATCAATTCCAGCAGCAGCAACAATTGCAAAACGGATTCACCAGCGACGACAGCAGCTCCTGCAGCACCACTCCGGGCAGCATTCGGGATGCGGTCCAGAATCTGCTGCTACTGCCTCGAAACGGTTTTCAGATACTCGACGATCGCATGCGATTGTTTATCGATATCATCGATAGTCAGGATCGATTGAGTCAGGTGAGTTACACAAAACCAGAGACACAAATATGTGTAAAATTAACCCAAGAAAGTACAAAATATTTAAACAATGTTGTTAGTACAAAGGCAGCTGGTGTTTTTAATCCCTACTTAAGTTCTCTTTATCAAGAAACAGCTAAAATTATCATTTAACAATAATGTATTACCTCATTTTATTCCAGGTATGTTTCAAAATCTGTTTTTAAATTAAGTGGCATACTATTAATGTAAGTATATATAATCTTTATCTGGTGACTTCATAGTTAAAACTCCAGAATAAGTATGGTCATCCCCCTGGGCAATTCCTTGCTTAAATCGTATTTTATATCGCGACGTCTGCTGATTATTTGCGAAAGGAAATTCTTAAATAAATAAATATTACCAATCAAATTTGTAAATTTAATATATAATAGAAATTCTATCAGTGTACTTGTAAAATTTCTTATATTATGTATATATTTAATTTTTCACTAAAACATTTTTCAGTCCGGCTGTGTTTATTTGAAAGTGCAGATTATACTTTCTATTATTCATACTATAATCATCGACTAGCCCATTCTATTCACTCACTTCATTCAAGCCAGATTCGGCCAGACCAACTCTTCTTGGCCACCCGCATTAAACGTTCAATTACAAAATATATGAAAAGCCATCAAACGAGTTAATGACCCGGAAAGATTAAGTTTTAAGCATCAAATCCCAACCTTACCACCACCTTAAAAACTTTCGGTTCTGAGCAAATTGCTAAAGCTGAACATTGGCAATTAATATTAATAAATGGCAAACTCATTTTCGGGGCAGCTAACTAATTCCAATGCTAATTCCGCAGATAAAGCTTAGGAAGCAAAATTGAAATTTTAATCAAATTTCGGTGGTGAATTTTAAGCTAACCACAGCCACGCCCTCTTTTATACGTGTAGTTTTAGGCAGTTCATTCATAACGATGCTGATGGCGATGAGGCAGGGAATTCAGTTACCCATGTGTGTGTGTGTGTGTGTGTGTGTGTAGAGGCCATTAAACTTGGGCACAGCACAGACTACAGTTGAGAGAAGTAATCAAGCGACAAGTCACGAAAATTCCCAAAAGTAGCTAATCAGTGAGGCTATCATGACCTGACTAAGGGCTAAAAACTCACCTCCCTTCCCCTCCCCACCACAGCCTCTAGTCATTTCCACAAGCATATGAAATTTGATTTGCATTTGCTGCTGCTTTCGCTCAGACAATGTCTGTCTGTCTCTGTCTCTGTGTGAGGTTCTGTCTGTCTGTCCGTTTGTCTTTTGATATGCAAAATAAATCAGAGAACTAATTTTGTACAATTTAGCACGCCTGCGGGTCGAAAACGGATGTGCAGGATTTGATGCTGCCCCCAAATTGGTAACCCCCTCCCCAATTGCCTACTCCTCATGCTTGCGATATGTGTTGGTCGGGTTTAGACAACAATTTTCGCTTGGGGCATTCTAATTGTACACGATCTGACCTGTATCTGTATTTGTACGTGTTCCCCTCCTCCTTTGTCACAGCTCCTCTGTTGGCCAAGGCAAAGTTCTATCAGTTATCACACGACCCCTTGGAAATGTTGTAATTTTTATACTATTATACCAAAAAGACATAATAGTATATTGGTTTTGTGCAATGTCCGTCATGCTGTCTGTCTGTCTGTCCGTCTGTATGAACGCGCGTTCCTCCGACACCCTTAGAGACAGAGACTTGAAACTTGGAACGTATACTAGTAAGTACCCTCAAAAGATAAAGTGTCTTGGCAAATCGACAAATCCCCATATCTCTTACAATTCAATGAATTCAGTCACCAATTTTGGTTGGTAGGTTGTTGGCGAGGTCCTTGAAAGATCGGCATGTGCAACGCCCACCTCCGACGCCCCCATCACCCCCGCCCCAAAAATTTTCAAATGGCTATATCTTCCGCAGTTTTTGAGCAGGGAACGTCAAATTTGATAGGTATATTACTGGTAGTCGCCTCTAAGAACCGATATTAAATTTGTGGTGCCACGCCCACACCTGCGCCTATAATCGACAATTCCGATTGTAAGTCGATAACTCCGTATATCTCCGAACATTTTAAAGATAGAGTAACCAAACTTGGAAGGTAATTTGCTGGTAACCTTCTCCAAAGATTGGCTTACCAATTTTTGGACCACGCCCACATCCGCCGCCCCTATAAACTTCGTCCTTAGAAATTTAAAATGAGCATATCTGTCGTAATTTGCAAGCTAGAGTCGCAAAATTTTGTAGGTATGTTACTGGTAACTCCCCCAAAGATCGATAAAAAAATTGGATGGCCACGCTCACTCCAGCTACCTAAACCTATACACCTGTTGGTGTAAATCAATAAGCCCATATATCTCACGTAATTTGAAAACTTAAGTCACCAAATTTTAAAGGTATCATAACTGTGGAAAAACAATTTTGGACCACGCCCACTCCCGCCCACAAAAAACGATAAATGCCTGTATCTGCCGCAATTTAAGAACTACAGTTACCAAACTTCTTAAGATCGAACTCCAAAATTGTTTTTGGGCCGATAAACGCCCATATCCCCCGCAATTCAAGTATTTCTTAACTGTACACAAATTAAGGTATAATAGTATTTCGCTGTCGGTTACGTCCGACTGCAACGTTCTATCTGGTTATGCCCTTAACCCATTACAAATGGGTAAAAAGGGTATAATGGTTTTGTGCAAATGTATGAAACAGACAGAAGTAAGCATCTCCGACCCCATAAAGTATATATATTCTTGATCAGGATCAATAGTCGAATCGATATGGCCCTATCCGTCCGTCCGTCCGTCCGTCCGTCCGTCTGTATGAACACGCGGATCTCAGAGACTATAAGAGCTAGCGACTTCAAATTTGGAATATAAGCTCTCGTGTACCAGGCGCAGATCAAGTTTGCTTTATTTTATCGATAACTGGCTCAGTTTCTGAATCATCAATACATTTCGATTTCCGATAGCAATAAATTCCGCAATTTAAGAGGCAGTGGCTTCTATTTATACATAATATGCATATACATATTATTGATCAATTGCCGAGATTTCGTTAAGATCGGACAAGAAACACCAAAGTTATAGTGGAAAATATATTCTCATATTGATCTCATTTCTATCAGCAGCCACAAACATTTTCTGTATACATACAAATGGACGAGCGCATGTGTGAGAAGGAGATGACATGATAATCGACGCTAGCGTCAATATATTTATGTGTATTCTGCAGAGCCCCGATGACTACTGTTTCGTGTATTGTGTGTATTAATGTACGTATATGCACGTGTTTGTAGCCATTCAGTTCGGGCATTTGAGTGCAAATCATCTTAAAGGGAAATTTGCCAAGAAAACTAGAATATATTTAGCAACTGGGTTAAGGGTATATCGGAGTCCAGTTAACTCGACTACAGCATCTTACTTGTTTTTATTATAATTTGAGTTTCGTTGCACTAGAGACGAAGTTGGCTAATTGGGTGTTACCTAACTACATACGAACATCAATTTTTCCACTTGCATGAATATGCAATCAAGTTGGAAATATAATCGATACTGACATGATTTTAAAAATATTCAATTATTACTAACGAGTGCATCAGATTTGCTAACATACAGAAATAGGTGATAATTTGTATAGACGCAAATTTAAGAATATTAAATTGGCCAGCAGAAAGTATTGAAGCTAAAGTTTGTACACTTATATATATAATTAGAGAGTTATTGTGTTTACCAATACTTTAGTTTTTACTCGATTCACTATTAAAATGATTAAATAAAATTAATTAATTTTTAAGTAATGCGTAAAATGTAGTCAACGTGTTCTCTCCTCTTTGCAAACAGCTTAGTATAAATTGCACGATAAATATGTACATTTGTAGGTATTCAGCTTAAGTCCTGTTGCACTGAACAGCACTAATGCTTCAAACGCTGCACAGTCTCAAGCTCCACAGTTGGAAATGCAATACTTATCATGCACCCATTTGTCTAATAGAGAAAATTGCAGCTTGAATTGCTTAAAATGTTTCTAAAATGCTTTTTGATCCCTATTGAAATGCCACATGCAGCATATGTTGAAAGCTGTGCAACTGATTAGCATGCTTTTATTCCAAACAAAGAGTAATATTAGAATAATAAAATTTGTTAATTAATAACATAACTAAAACAATAAAATATTTCCATAACTGCAGGCATCAAAATGCATGTAAATGTTATACAATTTATTTAATTTATTTTTTAAACTGCATTTTAGTGTGATGCCAGCAGTGTTTCTTGCAGCTGTATTGTGTTTTGGCTAGTTAAACGTACACAAACAAAATGTGATTTTCAAAATGTTATGGCTTGCAATTGTGCAAATATGCCGAAATTAAAATAATTGAAATAATTGCGATTGGCGACTGATGGCCACACAAAATTTTCATCACAAAGTAATTATTGAAACTGCCCGGAAAAATAGCAACAGCAACAACAATAATAATGATTACCACATGTTTGCCAAGCACATTAAGAATGGAGCCAAATGGACCCTTTGCGATAAATGAACTGTAAAATAAGCGACCAACCGAATCGTCATTTGCACCCATTTTGGCCACCAATGTCGGCCATCGGCGGCCACATTGACAGCATTGTCAAAAGCCATTTATTTTAATTAGCTGAGTATACAACACGAAATCAACAACAACAACAACAACAATAGCCACAACACCAGGAATAACAACAAGTATAACAAGCGAATTGACTTTATCCTGCAATTAATAAATGCAATTCTGCGGTCAACACCTGGCAGGACAACCATTTAATTACTCAATGGTATTACCTCTATTCTATTAAAGCGTTTGCAATGACACTGTGCTGCAGGGTTCAAGTGTCAAGAGAGCCAATTACACGTATATATTTACATCCAAACAATCTGATCATAGCCAACTCTATGCCCCATATTTCGAGTATTTTGTCAATTTTGAGGTTAGCGTGTGTCATAAAATAGCTAATCTGACATAAGACTTTAAATAGGTTTTCAATCATTTTCTACATAAAAAACAAATTTGAATATGAAAAAACACAATTTAATTTATATATTTACCTTCTTCACAATGTTAAGACAATATTAATTTACAGAATATTATTGTTGGACGAAATGTATGTACATGCAACAACTTTACAATCTGATAGCTTTCGTGAATGAAAGAAAAGTTGAATAAGGAATCACTTTAATCAATTTATTTCATTACAACTCTTGCTGGGTAAGCAACATTTGCTTATATTATTCATGCAACAATTTGAATGGAAAATCTTAGCCAAAGCGGACAGTAAATTTAATTCAATTGTATGCAAAATATAAGCAACAACATTATAGTCCTGTGTTGAAAGAGCTGTGATTACACGCACTTTTAATAGACAGAGTGTGTACTTTAAAAGTGTGCAACAGAATGGACTGAGGATGCGAATGAGCAGCCTACCGCTTTTCAACAGCCTTCAATTGAGGCTCCTGTCGCTTGTCGGCCATGTCGTTTATTAATTGCATGTCATAAATCATGATTATGCCACTTGCTGACCAACCGCTGTGCTAGTCGTAGCTATTATTATTAATCTTTCGCCCACACACACACACATCCCAAGGGGAGAGCGAGACGCAGACAGAAAGAAAGAGAGAGAGAGGTGAGGTAGAGATGGGAATGAGTCTGTCCAACCTGGTGGCGGCTGCCATATGGCTGATTCATGCAAATGCGCCATTGTCGTCGGCATCGCATCATGGTTGTTGTTCAGCTGCTGGTTGGCCTATCTTGATTAATTGCAAAAGTTTACTGGTCACACGAGCCTGGAAGCAGAGGCAGCAGGACCTGGCCGAGCACGAGCCGTGGAAATATGTCAGCTGCTCCGGCCTTTTTCGAATTAATAACAACAATGTGGATAACAAGCATCATAACACGCGTATGTTGTCGCGTAAATTGGTTTTAATATTTAAGCCACTTCATTGCTCGCAGGCCACAGAGTGAGAGTGTTTCACTGAGGAAACATGCGAAAATTGCTCGCGCTGGAAAACAGACTCCAAGTGGGCGCTTAATCAACGCGCCTGCAATTGTGCACCGAAGCAACGCAATTAAATTAAGTTTAAGTTTTAACGGCAAAAAACACTCAAAAACCCAATTTGCTACTTTAGTAGTACCAGCTGAAACAGAATTAACATGCTTTGTCTACGAGCGACAGACAAAACGACACAAATATTTATTTATATGGGTTAGAAAGATAGTTTAGAGGTTGTTAGCCTAATCGGTATATTCTTAAGGCTAACTCGGTTGTATTAAACATAATAATAGCAAAAGCTATTTCACTTCTATAACATTCAATGCCAATTTACAACATAATATTATTATTGTTTTTTTTTTTTTAATAAATTTTGCAGAGCACAGAATTGGACAATTAAAATAATATTTACTATTTTCTTATGTTGCAACTTATTTATGCTGTTCGACTCATTTTTGCAAATGCATGTTTGCATTCGTTCACTCCAAAACCTGAATTATTTTGTTTTCAATTTTGAAAATCTGTTCAAAATCAGTCCATGATTAAGGTGGAACACTTTCTATTTGCGCTTGTCTCAAAGGAGTAGTAGATACCAACAATGGAAACTAAAGGAGTGAAAGCGTTGCTGCTAAAATGAAATCGATTTTACTTCTCGGAAAAAGAAATGAAAATCCGAGCCGACAGCAGACGAAACTGTTTGAATGTGCCCCCCGTTCACCAGATTCCCAGTCGTCTGTCTCGGTGTCTGACAAGTCGTCAGCCTCAATGCATTTACACAACAGCCGGCAGGCAACAGCCAGCTCCAGTTGCTGTGCCGCGTACGTGTGTGTTTGAGCTCCTAAGTGTATGTGTGTATGTGTGTGTGTACTCGTATGTGTGTGTGTATGTAGTGTGTGTATGTAGTGTGTTGGCTTTAGGCGATCGAAGTAAGTTCCTTTTTTTACGCCAGGTTTTTGTGCTGATTTTTGACATATTTTCTTTGGCAGCGAGAACAGTAAACAAAATGTCAGACTGCAGGGCGATTTTGCAAGGTGCAACTGGGTTAACCTGAAGTGCAGCGCAGAGAGCTATGCAAATGCCGTGCGAAAATAGATATAAAAAAAATGTATCTCACAGATTGCAGCAGATTGTAAACGAAATGCGTGCGGCGTTTTCCCAATTTGCAGGCTACCTCCCTCGCTCCTTCAGCCTCTCACTATATTTTCAGTAGTTGCTACTTGGGATATGCAACAGCTCAATTTGGTATTGAGGCACGCAACGTATTTGGCCATTTTGAATGGCAGCTTCATTAATCAGAATGCATAGTTGCATTTACAATTCGTATATTGTGCAATCTGCATCCTTTTTTGTGATGGTATTTGCATGATTGTCCAAATGTTGAAAATTATATGTGAAAAAAATTGCAGGCAATTACTTTAATGTCTCTGGTTACTGAACTATTTTCAACCTTTCAAGCTCTGCACCCATCATTGTACAGTAAACATTGAACAGTGCCAGAACCAATGCTCGTTTTGCGGTCCGTATGCGTTGCGTGACATCCATTAATTGCAGTACGCGAATTAAAAAGTGTGAATGCCAACAAATCTCACTTGCATTTGGCCAGCATTCCCATGTACACAGAATTAATGATGTACACGGAGCTGTGTTCATTGCAATTACGTGATCGGACTTCACAAATGGATTAACTTTTCGTGTATCCAACTGCACAGTAATTTTATCAAATATTGCATCTTTGAGAATCTTGTAATTGACGGTAGCATTTGCAGCTCTAATTAGGAACTTTAACTTAATGCATCTGTGGTTAGGATTGGTCTTAGCATGTCCAGAAAACTCTGATGACATTTGACTCCATTCCGAGCC